>NC_047560.1:12510661-13071061 GCF_902806645.1 Magallana gigas | reverse complement strand
AAGATATATAGGCTCTCCTTCAATATACATAATGAACGTAATAAGAGTTACAAATATCGGGATTGGAAACATTGAAGGTCTGTTCTGTGGAGACTAAAATTCTCAGTGTTACTAACAAAGTCTAGCACTATCAGTGTAAACTTATGATAAAAGAATATGTACCCCATGTAGTTTAAAAGAGACAGACCCTACTGTACACCAAGTGAACTGAAAATGTAAACACCAACTCTTCGTGTCGACATAAGTGCTGTGTTTATCAAGCGGTGTCGACCTTCTACAGTATGTCAAAAAGTGTAAATAAAAAACACTGGAGGCCCTTACCACGTGGGCTAAAGTTCTCATACTACCTACCAGTAGTGGTAAGCTACCATTGTAAAAATTATTGTTAGGGTTACATGTCTAGTTCAAAAGATCCAGGCCCTTTTGTAACCTATCTACATACGATGATGAATTTTAAAACATCAGAACAGGAATCATGGAACCCCCTACCATGAGGCCTGCAATAATCAGGGTCGTCTACTGGTTGTTAACATTACCACATTAAATTACATAATGATACAATCTCTAGTTTAAAAATCCAATCCTTACTGTAATTTTTCAATTGATAAATAAGTACTAAAAGATAATTAAAACATCAGACACTGAAACATCGAAACTTCTCTACCCCGGAGCTGAAATTGCAAGTAGTCTGACACTGTCAACATATTGTGCTAATACAACTTCCTTTAACAGAAATAGACCCTCCTGTGATACATATATTTAACAGAATTAGAATTAACACATCGGGCTTTGAAACATTGAATGTCCGTCCTATGGGTTCTGAAATTTTCAGTGTTACCAACCAAAAAGCTTGCACTATCACTGTTAACAGGAATCAGACCCTATTGTACACCAAGGGAATTCAAAATAAAATGAACCGACGTATTTCGAGTCGACATTAGTGCTGTGTTTATTAAGCGTTTTCGACTTTTTTACAGTGTTGTTTTCATGTATGTATAAAAAAGAGTAAATGAAACATTTGACTCAAAAAAAATAAGAAAAAACATCGCAGGCTCTTACCCCGTGGGCTGAAGTTTTCATGGCACCTTCTAGTGGTGGACAGCTGTCATTGTAAAATTTATGGTTAGGGGAAAAGACAATAAAACACCAGGCTCCGAAACATCGAAACACCCTACCCTGGAGCTGAAATTGTTAGGGTCACCTGCAAGTGGTCTTACACGGTCCAAATATTGCGTTGATACATTTTTTTAAAAGAGATATAGGTTCTCCTGTAATACATCTATTTAACACAATTCTTACCAAAATCAATAGCATTGAAACGTACGACTTTTCAACACTTTATACAACCATTCCCCATAAGAAATTAAAATCTAGGTTTTTTGATATTATAGATTGTTGTTTCTTTTATAAAAATGGAAGTCATGAAAATGCTTACCTGTCATTGGAAATCTAAAAAAATATTTTGTTAAAAACCATTCTGATTGCACACACAAGTACTCTGAAGTTGACACTAAAAAGATGCTTGAGTTTCTGATAGGCAACATCTTGTATGTAGTTTTTGGAAATCAAGTCTTCAAACAATCTGTTGGAATTCCCATGGGTACCAATGTGCCCCATTGTTACCAGACCTTTTTTTGTATTCTTATGAAGCAGAATTTATTAAAAAAAACTTGTACGTGAAAAAATAAATCACTCGTTGTGGCCTTCAATTCAACATTCAGGTATATCTACGACGTATTATCAATTAACAAAGTTATTTCCTTACTGACGTCGACTCAATATATCCCAGTGAACTTGAAATAAAAGATACCACAGCGTCTGCGTCATCTATTTCATATTTGGATATTTTACTGGAAATGGACATTGATGTAACCTAACAACAAAACTTTATGATAAACGCGTTGACTTCAATTTTTTTATAGTCAGCCTTCCTTACTTATGTAGCAATATACCTTCATAAACTGAATATGGTGTTTTTGTCTCTCAGTTAATTCGATATACAAGGGCATACGTATGAACAGTTTCTAAGGCGAGGCAAGCTACTGACAAACAAGTTGATAAACGGGACAATCAACGGTCTCGTTTGAAGTCATCTTTTCGTAAGTTCTTTGGTCGATACAAAGACCTTGTGGGCAAATAAAATCTTCCACTGGATTGCATTTTTACTGAAGTTTTTCATACAAATTGTTAGACCATAATTAACACCCAATTGTCTACGGACTTTTCCGTTTTGTCCAGATTACGACAAAGACCACACGGCGGGTGTGACCGGTCAGCAGAGAATGCTAACTCCTCCTAAGCACCTGATGCTACCTTCAATGTAATGGCTCAAGGTTTGCATTTTGACCATCCCAAACAAACCAAAAAATCAACGTTTCGTTTTTTTTCCTATTGTGACATTTTCCCGATTTTGACATTTACATCGATTATGACATGCCAAATTATCTCAAGGAGCACACGGCGGGTACAACCGTCAGCAGAGGATGCTCACTCCTCCTAGGCCTCTGATTCTTTTTGGAGTTCCATGTTGTTCTCCTATAAATTTGTATTTTGTTTTATGGATTTTTGAGATGGTTGAGTTTGTTTTTGTCATTTTTTTTTTCATTTAACACAAAGAGAATTATAGATATTTGCGTTCGAAAACATTGAATTTCCGTTCTATGGGGACTGAAATTTTCAGTGTTACTAAGCATTTAGATAGCACTTCCACTGGTAAAGTTCACCAAAAAGTACATGTACCCTCCGTATCTTGTTTAACAGAATCAGACCATACTGTACACCAAGGGAATTAAAAATGAATACACCGACATATATATCTTTCATGTCGACATTAGTGCTGTGTTTATCAAGCAGTGTCGACAGAAATCAGACTTTTCTGTACACCGAGGGAATTACAAATGAAATACACCGACGTATACATCTCTCGTGTCGATATTAGTGCTGTGTTTATCAAGCGGTGTCGACCTTTTTATAATGTTATTTTTATATATGTTAAAAAGGGTTAAAGAACAATGTACTCGAAAACAACGAAGGCTCTTACTCCGTGGGCTGAAGTTTTAATGGCACCTATTAGTTGTGAACAGCTACCATTGTAAGACTTATTGTTTTGGAAAAAAAACCAATAAAGTATCTGGCTCCAAAACATCAAAACACCCTACCTAGGAGATAAAATTATTAGGTTCACCTGCAAGTGGTCGTGTCAACATATTGTGTTGATACAACTTATTTTTAAAAGATTTAGGCCCTCTAGCAAATAAAACAATAATGAACATCGGGCTCGAAAAACATTGAATGCCCGGTCTGTGGGACTGAAATTCCCAGTGTAAGTAACCTTTGGTCTTACAATATCACAGTTAAGTTAATCTAAAAGTATATGTGCCATATTAAGTTTAACAGAATCAGACCCTACTGTACACCGAGGGAATTAAAAATGAAAAAAACACCATCTTATTTACCTTTCTTGTTGACATTAGTGCTTTGTTTATCAAGCGGTGTCGACTTTTTAAAGTGATATTTTTATATAATGTTAAAAAAAGGTCAAAGAACATTGTACTCGGAAACAACAAAGGCTCTTACCTTGTGGGCTGAAGTTTTCATGCCACTTACTAGTGTGTGGACAGGTCCCAGTGTAGAAATTATAGTTAGGGAAAATAACAATAAAAACATTGGGTTCCGAAACATCAAAACACCCTCGCCTAGAGATGATATTATTAGGTTCACTTGCAGTTGGTTATGACACTGTAAATATATTGTGTTGATGCAATTTCATATTTAAAAGATATAACCTCTTCTTATTACATCTATTTAATCTAAATCGAATTAAAAAAATCGGACTCGGAAACACTGAATGTCCGTTCTATGAAGACCAAAATTTTCAGTGTTTATAACCTATAGTCTAACATTATGACTGTCAAGCTAACCTGAAAGTAAATGTACCCTATCTAGTTTAACAGAATCAGACCTTTGTGTACACCAAGGAAATTAAAAATGAAATACACCGACATCTCTCGTGTCGACATTAGTGCTGTAATTATCAAGCGGTGTAGACCTTTTAAAGTGTTATTTTATTCCGTAGGCTGAAGTTTTTATGGCACCTATTAGTTGTGGACAGATACTATTGTAAAACTTACGGTTTTAGAAAAAAACCATAAAACATCGGGCTCCAAAACATCGAAACAGCCTACCCCGGAGCTGAAATTATTAGATTCACCCGCAAGTGGTCTGACACTGTCAACATATTGTGCTGATACAATTCTTTTTTTAGAAGACATAGACCCTCCTGTAATTCACAAATATAACATAAATACAATTATGAAAATCTGGCTCGAAAACATTGAATGTCCGTTCGGTGGGGACTGAAGTTTTTAGTGTTAGTAACCTATTTTCTAACATTATCACTGTTAAGATAACCGAAAAGGACATGTACCATATTAAGTTTAACAGAATCAGACCATACTGTACACCAAGGGAAATAAAAATGGAATAAACCGACGTATATACCTTTCGTGTCGATATTAGTGCTGTGTTTATCAAGAGGTGTCAACCTTTTACATTGTTTTTTTATTTTTATATATGTTATAAAAAGGTAAGAAACCATTGTACTCCGAAACAAGAAAGCCTCTTATCTCGTGGGGAGATATTTCCATTACACGTACTAGTGGTGGACAGCTACCATTGTAAAAATTATAGTTAAGGAAAAAACCAATTAAAACGTCGGGCTTCAAATCATCGAAACACCCTACCCAAGAGACATATTGTTTGTTTCACCCGCAAGTGGTCTGATACTGTCAACATATTGTGTTGATACAACTTCTTTTTTAAAAGATATAGGCCCTCCTGTAATACCTCTATTTAACCTATATTGAATTATAAACATCTGGCTCGAAAACTTTAAATGTCCTTTCTATGGGGACAGAAATTTTCAGTGTTATTAACATATAGCCAAACACTATCACTATAAGGTTAACCTGAAAGTACATGTACCCAATCTATTTTATGAGAATCAGACCCTACTGTGCACCAAAGGAATTAAAAATGAAATCCACCGACGTATATATCTTTTGTGTCGACATTAATGTTGTGTTTATCAAGCGGTGTCGACCTTTTACATTGTTAAATTTATACATGTTAAAAAAAGATCAGAGAGCATTGTACTCGAAAACAAAGCAGACTTTTACTCCGTTGGCTGAAGTTTTAATTTACGCGTTGTGGACAGCTACTATTGTAAAAATTATAGTTAAGAAAAAAGACGGTAAAACATCAGGCTCCAAAACATCGATACAACATACCCATGAGGTGAAATTGTTAGTTTCACCCGCAAGTGGTCTGGCACTGTCAACATATTGTGTTGATACAACTTCTTTTTAAAAGATATAGGCCCTCCTGTAATACATTTATCTAACATAAATACGATTATGACATCGGGCTCGAAAAACATTGAATGTCCAGTCTGTTGGACTGAAATTTTCAGTGTTAGTAACCTATGGTCTTACACTATCACTGTTAAGTTAATTTAAAAGTACATGTGCCATATTAAGTTTAACAGAATCAGACCCAACTGTACACCAAGGAAATTAAAAATGAAATACTCCATCGTATTTACCTTTCTCGTCGACATTAGTGCTGTGTTTATCAAGAGATGTCCATCCTTTTACATTGTTATTTTTATATATGTTATAAAAAGGTAAGAAACCATTGTACTCCGAAACAAGAAAGCCTCTTACCTCGTGGGCAGATGTTCTCATCACACCTACTTGTGATGGACAGCTACCATTGTAAAAATTATAGTTAGGGAAAAAACCAATTAAAACGTCAGGCATCAAAACATCGAAACACCCAGATATAGGCCCTCCTGTAATATATCTAATTAACCTATATTGAATTATAAACATCTGGCTCGAAAACATTGAATGTCCGTTCTATGGGGAGTGAAGTTTTTAATGTTATTAACATATCACCTACCACTTTCACTATTAAGTGAACCTGAAAGTAAATATTCCCTATCTAGTTTAACAGAATGAGACCTTTAAGTACACCGAGGCAATTAAAAATTAAATTCACCGACGTATATATCTTTCGTGTCGACATTAGTGCTGTGTTTATCAAGCGGTGTCGACCTTTTACAGTGTTATTTTTATGTCTGTTAAAAAGGGTTAAAGAACAATGTACTCGAAAACAACGGAGACTCTTACTCCGTGCGCTGAAGTTTTTATGGCACCTATTAGTTTTGGACAGCTACCATTGTAAAACTTAGGGTTTGGGAAAAAAAAAATTAAAAAAATAAGGTTCCGAAACATCGAAACGCCCTTCCCTGAAGATGAAATTGTTAGTTTCACCCGCCCTCCTGTAATGCATCTATATAAAATAAATACAATTATGAACATCGGGCTCCAAAACATTGAATTTCCTACAATTATGAAGATCGGGCTTCGAAAAGAATGAATGTCCGTTCTCTTGGTACTGAATTTTTTAGGGTTTGTAACCAGAAGTCTAGCACTATCACTGTTAAGTGAAGCCGTAAGTACATGTACCCTATGTAGTTTAACAGAATCAAACCATACTGTACACCAAGGGAATTAAAAATAAAATACACCGACATATATATTTTTCGTGTCGACATTAGTGATGTGTGTATCAAGTGGTGTCGCCTTTTAGCATTGTTAATTTTATATATGTTTAAAAAAAACGTTAAAAAACATAGTATCCGGAAACAATGAAGGCTCTTACTCTGTGGGCTGAAGTTTTCATGGAACCTACTAGTGATGGACAGATTCCATTATAAAAAAAATGGTTTGGGAAAAAACAATAAAAAAAATTAGGTTCCGAAACATCGAAACACCCTCCCCTGAAGATGATATTGTTAGTTTCACCTGCCGTCCTGTAATGCATCTATATAAAATAAATACGATTATGAACATTGAGCTCCGAAACATTAAATTTCCCTCCTGTGGGGACTGAAATTTTCAGTGTTAGTAACCAATTGTCTAAAACTATCACTGGTAGGTAAACTTAAAAGTACATGTATCATATTTAGTTTAACAGAATCAGACCCTACTGTACTCCAGGGGAATTAAATTGAAATTCACCGACGTACATATCTTTCGTATCGACATTAGTGCTGTGTTTATCAAGCGGTGTTGACATTTTACCAAATGAACATCTGACTCGAAAACATCGGAGACTCTTTCACTATGTGCTGAAGTTCTTTAAGTGTAATACACAGTTGCATTTACTATACTGTTTTATTTTATATCACATTTATGTCATGAAAGAATAACTTTACATAAATATTTTGTAGTGATAGATGCATCGGCGTATAAACGTTTAAATCCGCTGATATTTTCGTAGTAAGCCTTAACAGTGCTGCGTATCACTGTTAAGGTAACTGGAAGTACATGTAGCCTATCTAGTTTAACAGAATCAAACTCTACTGTACACCAAGGCAATTAAAAATGAAATAAACCGATGTGTATATATATTTCGTGTCGACATTAGTACTGTGTTTATCAAGTGGCATCAACATTTTACAATGTTGTGTTTATATATGTTAAAATAAGGTAAAAGAACATTTGACTCTAAAACATTGGAGGCTCTTATCTCGTGTGCTTGGGTTTTTATGGCAACTACCAGTGGTCGACAGCTACCATTGTAAAAATTCAAGTTAGGAAAAAAACAATAAAACCATCAGTTTTTGAAACATCAAAACACCATACCTCAGAAAAGATATTGTTATGTTCATCCGGAACTGGTATGACACTGTCAACATATTGTGTTGATACAACTTCTTTTTAAAAAAAATGTAAGCTTTCCTGTAATACATCCATTTAACATAAATACAATTATGAAGATCGGGCTTCGAAAAGAATGAATGTCCGTTCTCTTGGTACTGAATTTTTTTAGTGTTTGTAACCAGAAGTCTAGCACTATCACTGTTACGTGAAGCTATAAGTACATGTACCCTATGTAGTTTAACAGAATCAAACCATACTTTACACCAAGGGAATTAAAAAAATAAAATACACCGACATATATATCTTTCGTGTCGACATTAGTGATGTGTTTATCAAGTGGTGTCGACTTTTAACATTGTTAATTTTATATATGTTTAAAAAAAGTTAAAGAACGTATAACCCGGAAACAAAGGAGGCTCTTACTCTGAGGGCTGAAGTTTTCATGGAACCTACTAGTGTTGGAAAGCTACCATTATAAAAATTATGGTTTGGGAAAAAACAATAACAAAATTAGGTTCCGAAACATCGAAACACCCTCCCCTGAATATGATATTGTTTGTTTCACCCGCAAGTATTAAGACAGTGTCAACATATTGTGTTAATAAACTTCTTTTTAAAAAGATAATGGCCCTCCTGTAATACATCTATATAAAATAAATACAATTATGAACATCGGGCTCCGAAACATTAAATTTCCCTTCTGTGGGGACTGAAATTTTCAGTGTTAGTAACCAATTGTCTAAAACTATCACTGGTAGGTAAAGTTAAAAGTACATGTATCATATTTAGTTTAACAGAATCAGATCCTACTGTACTCCAAAGGAATTAAAATTGAAATTCACCGATGTACATACCGGTATCTTTCGTTTCGACATTAAGGCTGTGTTTATCAAGCGATGTCGACATTTTACAAAATGAACATCTGACTCGAAAACATCGGAGACTCTTTCACTATGGGCTGAAGTTCTCTAAATGTAATACACAGTTGCATTTACTATACTGTTTCATTTTATATCACATTTATATCATGAGAGAATAACTTTACATAAATATTTTGTATTGATAGATGTATCGGTTTATGAGCATTTAAATCCACTGATATTTTCAAAGTAAGCCTTAACAGTGCTGCGTATCACTGTTAAGGTAACTGAAAGTACATGTAGCCTATCTAGTTTAACAGAATCAAACTCTACTGTACACCAAAGCAATTAAAAATGAAATAAACCGATGTGTACATATATTTCGTGTCGACATTAGCGCTGTGTTTATCAAGTGGCATCAACATTTTAGAATGTTGTATTTATATATGTTAAAACAAGGTAAAAGAACATTTGACCCGAAAAGATCGGAGGCTCTTATCTCGTGTGCTTGGGATTTTATGGCAACTACCAGCGGTGGACAGGTACCATTGTAAAAATTATAGTTAGGAAAAAACAATAGAACCATCGTGTTTTGAAACATCAAAACACCATACCTCGGAAAAGATATTGTTAGGTTCATCCGGAAGTGGTATGACACTGTAAACATATTGTGTTGATACAACTTTTTCTTTAAAAAATATAAGCTTTACTGTAATACATCTGTTTAACATAAATACAATTATGAAGATCGGGCATCGAAAAGAATGAATGTCCGTTCTCTTGGTACTGAATTTTTTAGAGTTTGTAACCAGAAGTCTAGCACTATCACTCTTAAGTGAAGCCATAAGTACAAGTACCCTATGTAGCTTAACAGAATCAAACCATACTGTACACCAAGGGAATTACAAATAAAATACACCGACATATATATTTTTCGTGTCGACATTAGTGATGTGTGTATCAAGTGGTGTCGCCTTTTAGCATTGTTAATTTTATATATGTTTAAAAAAAAAATTAAAAAACATAGTTTCCGGAAATAATGGAGGCTCTTACTCTGTGGGCTGAAGTTTTCATGGAACCTACTAGTGTTGGACAGCTTCTATTGTAAAAATTATGGTTTGGGAAAAAACAATAAAAAAAATTAGGTTCCGAAACATCGAAACACCCTCCCCTGAAGATGATATTGTTTGTTTCACCCGCAAGTATTAAGACAGTGTCAACATATTGTGTTGATACAACTTCTTTTTAAAGAGATATTGGCCCTCCTGTAATTCATCTACATAAAATAAATACAAATATGAACATCGGGATCCAAAACATTAAATTTCCCTTCTGTGGGGACTGAAATTTTCAGTGTTAGTAACCAATTGTCTAAAACTATCACTGGTAGGTAAAGTTAAAAGTACATGTATCATATTTAGTTTAACAGAATCAGATCCTACTGTACTCCAAGGGAATTAAAATTGAAATTCACCGACGTACATATCTTTTGTATCGACATTAAGGCTGTGATTATCAAGCGATGTCGACATTTTACAAAATGAACATCTGACACGAAAACATCGGAGACTCTTTCACTATGGACTAAAGTTCTCTAAGTGTAATACACAGTTGCATTTACTATAATGTTTTATTTTATATCACATTTATATCATGAAAGAATAACTTTACATAAATATTTTGTAGTGATAGATGCATCGGTTTATGAACATTTAAATCCGCTGATATTTTCGTAGTAAGCCTTAACAGTGCTGCGTATCACTGTTAAGGTACCTGAAAGTACATGTATCCTATCTAGTTTAACATAATCAGACTCTACAGTACACCAAGGCAATTAAAAACGAAATAAACCGATGTGTATATATATTTCGTGTCCACATTAGTGCTGTGTTTATCAAGTGGCATCAACATTTTACAATGTTGTGTTTATATATGTTAAAATAAGGTAAAAGAACATTTGACTCGAAAACATTGGAGGCTCTTATCTCGTGTGCTTGGGTTTTTATGGCAACTACCAGCGGTGGACAGCTACCATTGTAAAAATTATAGTTAGGAAAAAACAATAGAACCATCGTGTTTTGAAACATCAAAACACCATACCTCGGAAAAGATATTGTTAGGTTCATCCGGAAGTGGTATGACACTGTAAACATATTGTGTTGATACAACTTTTTCTTTAAAAAATATAAGCTTTACTGTAATACATCTGTTTAACATAAATACAATTATGAAGATCGGGCATCGAAAAGAATGAATGTCCGTTCTCTTGGTACTGAATTTTTTAGAGTTTGTAACCAGAAGTCTAGCACTATCACTCTTAAGTGAAGCCATAAGTACAAGTACCCTATGTAGCTTAACAGAATCAAACCATACTGTACACCAAGGGAATTACAAATAAAATACACCGACATATATATCTTTCGTGTCGACATTAGTGATGTTTTTATCAAGTGGTGTCGACTTTTAGCATTGTTAATTTTATATATGTTTAAAAAAAAATTAAAAAACATAGTTTCCGGAAATAATGGAGGCTCTTACTCTGTGGGCTGAAGTTTTCATGGAACCTACTAGTGTTGGACAGCTTCTATTGTAAAAATTATGGTTTGGGAAAAAACAATAAAAAAAATTAGGTTCCGAAACATCGAAACACCCTCCCCTGAAGATGATATTGTTTGTTTCACCCGCAAGTATTAAGACAGTGTCAACATATTGTGTTGATACAACTTCTTTTTAAAGAGATATTGGCCCTCCTGTAATTCATCTACATAAAATAAATACAAATATGAACATCGGGCTCCGAAGCATTAAATTTCCCTTCTGTGGGGACTGAAATTTTCAGTGTTAGTAACCAATTGTCTAAAACTATCACTGGTAGGTAAACTTAAAAGTACATGTATCATATTTAGTTTAACAGAATCAGATCCTACTGTACTCCAAGGGAATTAAAATTGAAATTCACCGACGTACATATCTTTTGTATCGACATTAAGGCTGTGATTATCAAGCGATGTCGACATTTTACAAAATGAACATCTGACTCGAAAACATCGGAGACTCTTTCACTATGGACTAAAGTTCTCTAAGTGTAATACACAGTTGCATTTACAATAATGTTTTATTTTATATCACATTTATATCATGAAAGAATAACTTTACATAAATATTTTGTAGTGATAGATGCATCGGTTTATGAACATTTAAATCCGCTGATATTTTCGTAGTAAGCCTTAACAGTGCTGCGTATCACTGTTAAGGTACCTGAAAGTACATGTATCCTATCTAGTTTAACATAATCAGACTCTACAGTACACCAAGGCAATTAAAAACGAAATAAACCGATGTGTATATATATTTCGTGTCCACATTAGTGCTGTGTTTATCAAGTGGCATCAACATTTTACAATGTTGTGTTTATATATGTTAAAATAAGGTAAAAGAACATTTGACTCGAAAACATTGGAGGCTCTTATCTCGTGTGCTTGGGTTTTTATGGCAACTACCAGCGGTGGACAGCTACCATTGTAAAAATTATAGTTAGGAAAAAAAAACAATAAAACCATCGGGTTTTTGAAACATTAAAACACCATACCTCGGAAAAGATATTGTAAGGTTCATCCGGAACTGGTATGACACTGTCAACATATTGTGTTGATACAACTTCTTATTTGAAAAAATGTCAGCTTTCCTGTAATACATCTAATAAACATAAATACAATTATGAAGATCGGGCTTCGAAAACAATGAATGTCCGTTCTCTTGGTACTGAATTTTTTAGTGTTTGTAACCAGAAGTCTAGCACAATCACTGTTAAGTTAAGCTGTAAGTACATTTACCCTATGTAGTTTAACAGAATCAAACCATACTGTACACCAAGGGAATTAAAAATGAAATACACCGACATATATATTTTTCGTGTCGACATTAGTGATGTGTTTATCAAGTGGTGTCGACTTTTAACATTGTTAATTTTATATATGTTTAAAAAGAGGTTAAAGAACATAGTATCCGGAAACAATGGAGGCTCTTACTCTGTGGGCTGAAGTTTTCATGGAACCTACTAGTGTTGGACAGCTTCAATTGCAAAAATTATGGTTTGGGAAAAAACAATAAAAAAATTAGGTTCCAAAACATCGAAACACCCTCCCCTGAAGATGATATTGTTAGTTTCGCAAGTATTATGACAGTGTCAACATATTGTGTTGATACAACTTCTTTTTAAAAAGATATTGGCCCTCCTGTAATACATCTATATAAAATAAATACAATTATGAACATCGGGCTCCGAAGCATTAAATTTCCCTTCTGTGGGGACTGAAATTTTCAGTGTTAGTAACCAATTGTCTAAAACTATCACTGGTAGGTAAAGTTAAAAGTACATGTATCATATTTAGTTTAACAGAATCAGATCCTACTGTACTCCAAGGGAATTAAAATTGAAATTCACCGACGTACATATCTTTCGTATCGACAATAAAGTTTTGTTTATCAAGCGATGTCGACATTTTACAAAATGAACATCTGACTCGAAAACATCGGAGACTCTTTCACTATTTGCTGAAGTTCTCTAAGTGTAATACACAGTTGCATTTACTATACTGTTTTATTTTATATCACATTTTTATCATGAAAGAATAACTTTACATAAATATGTTGTAGTGATAGATGCATCGGTGTATGAACGTTTAAATCCACTGATATTTTCGTAGTAAGCCTTAACAGTGCTGCGAATCCCTGTTAAGGTAACTGAAAGTACATGTAGCCTATATAGTTTAACATAATCAGACTCTACAGTACACCAAGGGAATTAAAAATGAAATAAACCGATGTGTATATATATTTCGTGTCGACATTAGTACTGTGTTTATCAAGTGGCATCAACATTTTACAATGTTGTGTTTATATATGTTAAAATAAGGTAAAAGAACATTTGACTCGAAAACATTGGCGGCTCTTATCTCGTGTGCTGGGGTTTTTATGGCAACTACCAGTGGTGGACAGCTACCATTGTGAAAATTATATTTAGGAAAAAACAATAAAACCATCGGGTTTTGAAACATCAAAACACCATACCTCAGAAGAGATATTGTTAGGTTCATCCGGAACTGGTATGACACTGTCAACATATTGTGTTGATACACCTTTTTTTAAATGTAAGCTTTCCTGTAATACACCTGTTTAACATAAATACAATTATGAAAATCGGGCTTCGAAAACAATGAATGTCCGTTCTCTTGGTACTGAATTTTTTAGTGTTTGTAACCAGAAGTCTAGCACTATCACTGTTAAATTAAGCTGTAAGTACATATACCCTATGTAGTTTAACAGAATCAAACCATTCTGTACATTAAGGGAATTAAAAATAAAATACACCGACATATATATCTTTCGTGTCGACATTAGTGATGTGTTTATCAAGTGATGTCGACTTTTAACATTGTTAATTTCATATATGTTTAAAAAAGGTTAAAGAACATAAAACCCGGAAACAATGGAGGCTCTTACTCGGTGGGCTGAAGTTTTCATGGAACCTACTAGTGTTGGACAGCTACCATTGTAAAAATTATGGTTTGGGAAAAAACAAACAATAAAAGAATTAGGTTCCGAAACATCGAAACACCCTCCCCTGAATATGATATTGTTAGTTTCACCCGCAAGTATTATGACACTGTGAACATATTGTGTTGATACAACTTATTTTTAAAAGACATAGGCCCTCCTGTAATACATCTATAAAAAATAAATACAATTATGAAGATCGGGCTTCGAAAACAATGAATGTCTTTTCTCTTGGGACTGAATTTTTCAGTGTTTGTAACAAGAAGTCTAGCACTATCACTGTAAAGTTCAGCTGAAAGTACAAATACTCTATATAGCTGAACAGAATCAGACCCTACTGTACACCAAGGGAATTAAAAATGAAAAAAAACTATCTTTAGTGTCGACATTAGTGCTGTGTTTATCAAGTGGTGTCGACATTTTTCCGTGTTGTTTTTATATAAGTTAAAAAAAGTAAGAGAACATTGTACTCGGAAACAACGGAGGCTCTTACCCCGTTGGCTGAAGTTTTCATGCCTCCTTCTATTGTAAATATTATTGTAAGGGAAAAAAAACCCACAAAAAACCCCATAGAGATCCGGAGCATCGATTCACCCTACTCCAGTGCTGAAATTATTAGGTTCACCCGCAAGTGGTTTGACACTGTCAATATATTGTGTTGATACAATTCTTTTTTAAAAGATATTGGCCCTCCTTTAATACATCTATTTAAGGTAGTCCATCCATAACTAAGGTGAATTTAACAATTTTGATTGATCTATACTACATCAGACACATATTTTGAAGCTATTATGAGACTGACATACACCAAACTTGGGTGTTTGTATGTAGTCAATTAAATAAACGTTTTGCACTTAAAACTTTTGAAAGAGTTGTCTGCCCTTTCGGAAAATTTTAAAAAAATCATTTTCTGAAAAGAATATGGTAAACTATGAATTATTTTAGCATCTTCGAAGACGGAGAAAGCTTTTGCAACTTTTTACCAAGAGAAATGTGAGAAAATTACTTGTACTAAAGAAATATATTTAAAAATGCATTTTTCCCATAGACTTCAATGTTAACTTCAACATATGATAAATTTATCAAAATTAATTTTTTTGAAAGATTTCAAAGGTGAGACTTTATTATTTAATAAACTCGTTAAAATCACACTAAGATTTTAATTATCAAACTTGCAATCTATAAAATATGAAATATGATAGTTTTGGATGGACAACCTTAAGCTAAATCGAATTATTAACATCAGGCTTGGAAACATCGAACCATTTTCCGTAAAATGTTCTCTTTGGACTTAAATCTTTAGTGTTATAACCAAAAGACTAGCACTCTCACTGGTACGTTTAGTTGAAAATACATGTACTTTTTACGGTTTAACAGTGTCAGACCCTACTGTACACCAAGGGAATTAAAAATAAAATAAACCGACGTATATATCTTTTGTGTCGACATTAGTGCTGTGTTTATCAAGCGGTGTCGACCTTGTGCCTTATTGTTTTATATATGTTAAAATAAGGTTAAAGAACATTGTACTCGGAAACAACGGTGGCTTTTACCTCGTGGACTGAAATTTTCATGCGACTTATTAGTGGCGGACAGCTACTATTGTAAAAATTATAATTAGGGGAAAAACAATAAAAACATCGGGCTACTACACATCGAAACACCCTACCCCGGAACTGATATTATTCAGTTTGGCCCCAAGTGGTCTGACACTGTAGACATATCATGTTGATACAATTTCTTTTTTCAAAGATATTGGCCCTCCTGTAACACATCTCTTTAACATAAATACAATTATGAATATCGGGCTCGGACACATTGAATGGCCGTTCTGTGATGACTGAAACTTTTAGTTTTAGTAAACAATTGTCTAACACTATCACTGTTAGGTTAACCTAACAGTACATGTACCATATTTAGTTAAACAGAATAAGACCCTACTGTACACCAAGGGAATTAATAATGAAATACACCGACGTATATATCTTTCGTGTCAACATTAGTGCTGTGTTTATCAAGTGGTGTCGACGTTGTACAATGTTGTTTTTATATATGTAAAAAAAGGTAAGAAGACATTGTACTCGAAAACAACAGAGGCTTTTACCCCGTGGGCTGAAGTTTTCGTTTACTAGTGGTGGACAGCTGCCATTGTAAAAACTATAGCAAGGGAAAAAAACAATAAAAACATCGGGCTCCGAAACATCAAAACACCATACCCAGGAGATGAAATCGTTAGGTTCACCCCCAAGTGGTCTGACACTGTCAACATATAGTGTTGATACAACTTCTTTTTTAAAAGATATAGGCCCTCCAGTAATACATCTATTTAACCTAAATCGAATTATAAACATTGGGTTCGGAAACATTGAATGTCTGTTATTTAGGGGCCGAATTTTTCAGTGTTACTTTCCTATAGTGTAGCACAATCACTGTTAAGTTAAGCTGAAAGTACATACACCATTTCTAGTTTAACAGAATTAGACCCTACTGTACACCAAGGAAATACAAAATGAAAAACACCGACGTATATATGTTTCTTGTCGACATTAGTGCTGTGTTTATCAAACGGTGTCGACCTTGTACAGTCTTGTTTATATATATGTTAAAAAAAAAGGTAAGAAGACATTATACTCGAAAACAACAGATGCTTTTACCCCGTTAGCTGAAGTGTTCACTTACTAGTGGTGGAGAGCTACTATTGTAACAACTATAGTAAATGAAAAAACCCCCAATAAAAACATCGGGCTCCGAAACATCGAAACACCATACCCAGGAGATGATTTTGTTAGGTTCTCCCGCAACTGCTCTAACATTGTCATCTAAAAGATGAAAGAAAACTTGACTCAAAAACATCGGAGGCTCTTACTCCATGGGCTGATGTTCTCATCGCACATACTAGTTGTGGACAGCTACCATGGTAAAAACTTTCTGTAGGGAAAAAGACAATTAAAACATCGGGCTCTGAAACATCGAAACACTTTACGCTGGAGCTGAAATTGTTAGGGTCATCCGCAATTGGTCTTACACTGTCGATAAATTGTGTTTATACAACTTCTTCTTTAAAACATTAAGGTCTTTCTATACATGTAATACATCTCATAAACATAAATATAACTATAAACATCGGGCTCTGAAGCATTGAATGTCTGGTTTTTGGGACTGAACTTTTCAGTGTTAATTACAAATAGTCTAGCACTACCACTGTTAAGTTCACCTGAAAGTACATGTACCCTCACTAGTTAAGCAGAATCAGACCCTACAGTACACAAAGGGAATTAAAATTGAAATAAACCAACGTGCATATATATTTCGTGTGGACATTACTGCTGTGAATTTATCAAGCGGTGCTGACCTTTAACAGTGTATTTATATATGTTAAAAAATATAAAAGAACATTTAGCTCGAAAACATCGGAGGCTCTATCCCTGTGGTCTGAAATTCTCATGGCACTTACTAGTGGTGCACAACCACCATTGTAAAAACTACAGTTAGGAAAAAAAGGTGAAAAAATAGGTTCTCTTATACTTGTAATACATCCATTTAACATAAATAGAGTGATAAACATCGGGCTCGGAAAGAATAAATGTCTGTTCTGAAAATGTTCAGAGTTATTAACCAATAGTCTAGCACTATCATTGTTAAGTTAAGCTGAATGGACATGTACCCTATTTAGTTTAACAGAGTCAAACCCTTGATGATAACCTAACAAAAAACTATATGATGAACGCAGTGAATTTAATTTTTTCTATAGTCATTTTTCCTTACTTATGTAGCAATATACCTTCCTCACTTGCACGTAGACCTCTTATAGTCCTTTGGGATCTCACTACGTCTTTATTGCACTCTCATTGCGCACTCACAGCGTTTGAACGAGTTGTTTTTTGTTTTGCTGCCTTCACACAGCGACCCCTGAGAGCTGTTGCTGCGATCATCGCGCTCTCTTGGTGTTTCCTCTGCGTTTATTAGCGTTTGTACCGCGCTCCCACGGCGTTTCTAGTGCGTTGTCAGCCAGCCAGGTGTGACAGGGGTATAAAACAACACAGCCACGTCCGTATATATATAGGGACATAAAGGATATAATGTACATTAAACTGTGTTGAACAATTTGAAGTTCCAGTTAAAAAACAGTTAAAAACTCAGTTATTGGAGTTAATTTTGAACAAGTTCAAACTTAAATGCGTTGAGGTCATCAGAGTTCAGAAAACTATTTTCAAGCTTTTGAAAAATGACCCCAGGTATAAATATCACGACTTTTGGTCTCAATTTTCAACGTTGAAAAAGTACTCCGGATCAATATATTGTGAGGGTAGAATCTCTAGTTGTCAAACTTTCATAATTTTCACATAAAGACTTTTCGGACATAGGCCCCATTTAATTAATGATAAATCAAAATAACTGATGAGAAAAGTCGAATAGTATAAAATATTGATATATATAACGTAATAGTTTTAGATTATAATAAAAAAAAATGCCAATGTTACAAAGAATTTATAACGTTACATTAATTTTGTCAAAATTGCAAATCAAAAGTGTTATATATTCAACATGTAATTTGAAAATCATTTATGTTAAAAAAAAAAGGAGTCATACACTGATTTGAGACTTATAAATTGGATAGAATAGGGGGAATGGGTATAAAACATATACAACCCAATAAACAAATCATCCTGTGAGTCGTTACAAAGCAGAATATATAGCAATTAAGTCAATAGTTTATTATAGTGATATGTGTACATGTATATAATTAATTACAAAATTCATTTTACAGATATAATGTCAATACACCCGGCCAATGGACCTATAAGTCGCTTTAAAACTGGTACAGAGTGAATAAAATTTGCATGTTTTAGGAGTTAGTTGGCTTTGTCAAATATTTCTGTTTTATAATTAATAGATAAAATGAGCAATTCGGCGGAGATAGTTACATATTAGATTAGTGAACAGAGTACTATAATTGGTAACATTTTGAATGGACAAAATATCTAAGAAAACTTTTCATTTTCAATTTCATTTAAGTCACACAAGTTACATATTCTGTCCTGTACCGGTTCTCCTCTGTATTGCGACCTGTTTCAATCCTTAGAGGAAGTACACCACATCTAAACATTGCCAAGGATCTGATGAGTTTAGCGAGATCTAGCATAACGTATATTCTTCAACGGAATAGCTTGAGTTTTGGTACATCTTGAATATTTTTAAAACATTCGGTTTCGAAGTTATTACGTTAATTTTCCTCTGCATAGTTCAAATTACAAGGTATAAAATTGGTATAAGTACTTCCCATGTTTAGAGATTCCAGGATATTTTTAACTTGAGAGCTCCAGTGAGAAGAATTGTTTTGCGCACCGCGCCAACTTGGTAATGCGTTCATTTTCCATACATACTAGTCGATTCAACAGACGCAAAATGTTCATTTCGTGGCGGATTTTAGAACTTTACCACCCGCTTTACCTAGCAACGGAGTAATCCGATGAACACCGAGAAAATATTGGAGGGCTCGATTTTGTACAATTTCAATACAATGATGCTTCTTGTATCCCCTACCCCAATGCTAATAAAGGACGGATATAACAAAATTATTAAATAATTTTTCGAAGGTTCGAAATCGAACCGATTTAATTGCGTTGATTTTTTGGAAGACGGATCCCAGGGCACTCACTTTCAAATCACTTTAAAATCACGTATTTTCGTTGAAAAATCATCCCTAAATATTTGTATGATGCATTGTAGTTCAGATTATTTCCCCTAGATGAAAGTTAAAGTTACTTAATTTTGATATCTTTTTTCGAAAGTGAACAGCCTTAAATTTTTGCAAATTAATTCGTAATCGCAATTTTTTGAACAAGGCATCGACGGTATATAAGATGTGTTGCATGTCATGTCATGATATATCTGCATCCATATGTATTTTAACTTATAATTAAGACATAACAAAACATGTAAATATATGAAGACGCTCTCAAAAAGAATAAGACGCGACCAGATAAGTACTCTTACCGGAAGGGGGTGGGGACACACGCTGTTTATTCCAACAACCTTACATTCTCAACAAAGAGAAGAATTCTCGGGAAAAGGGTTTTATTGGAATGGGGCTTGGAATATTTTAGGTGTGGTAAATTAAAGAATTTATTTAAACATTGTGTGGGATTTAATGGATAAGAACATTAGGCTTGTACTTTTTCATACGGTGCGAATAACAAGAGAAAACGCCCTAATACTATAAGTTTTGAAATAGTATATACATGCATTTAATGTGACAATATTTTATTATAAATATTTGGCTTGTACTTATTCTTTCCGGAGCGAGGAACAGATGTATATATAGATATAAACAAACGCTATTTTTTAAAAATCTTATTTTCTCCAAAAAGGGTTACATTTATGGGAAAATTGGTTTTAGGGGGGAGAGTATATATATAAAATGTCGACACTCGATATACATAGCATTAATGTCGACACGTAGGAAAATTGAATTTATAAGCGTTTTCCCGTTGTAATTCAATAAGAAATGACTTAGATGATGTTTATATGCCTTATCCAAAACATATCTAAATGTTTTATATAGTAAACTTTACGAAAACATGAGATGTAAGAATCGAGTCGACTTTCGCAGTATGTATGTATTTTCCCTAAAAAAGAGTTCAAGAATTAGTATACACCGGTGGATACAATTATAAAACTATTTCTTTTTTCTTTCAAACGAAAATTACAATCTAGAAACAAGAAATGCCGCGAGGAATAAAGAATTCATAATGTAAATATACGCCAGTAAGTTGAAAAACGAAAGTAGACGGGACTTTCCGCATCACTGTCATGCGGGACAACTCTTTGTCTATTTTTAGAAAAACTGTGATAATACATCAATTTATTGAAAGATTTGCAAATTCCGCTCAAAAACTAAATGCAGTTGACGACATAAAAAGAAAACACTGAATATGTGTAGCGTTTTGATAAAAAAAATCTCCATGTATGTTAAAACTATTTTTCTTTTCAAAACACGAAATAAGACGTGAACAGTAATTCCCCTTTCAAACACATATACATTTTTTCGTGTTGACATTCTGCAGAAAAACATAATGTCGACGCGTATATATTGCGAAAGTCGACACGATTTTGAGATCTCTTGTTTTCTTAGATTTTATTTTATAAAACGATGAGATATGTCTAAATTACGGCAAACCAATCTTATCAAAGTCCATCCTTGTCAAATTACAACTAGAAATCGCTTATAAACTCAATTTTCCTAAGTGTCGACATTGATGCTATGTATATCGAGCGTCGACATTGACCCTGATTCTCGAGTATATATATATATATATATATATAATATACGGACTTTTCAATGAATCATTGGATAGAAAAATAAAAAAAAAATCGGATTTAAACAGAGTGACACGGCACATCTTTCTGTCAAGGTCGTTTGTTAGAAAATATTTCTTTAAATATATTACTCAATACGTGCTACACTGTAATACATACAGCTGTTGTTTCAGTTTAATTTTCAAGTATTAGCATCATATTTCAAATAAATGTAATGACATATCATTCATTTGTATAACTAGGCAGTACGAGAATATGACCAACTACCTTATTTACACATGAGAGAGAGAGAGAGAGAGAGAGAGAGAGAGAGAGAGAGAGAGAGAGAGAGAGAGAGAGAGAGATATTTTGAATACTGTAAACATTATACCATACTCATGAGACTTTGTTTTACAATGATTCCTGAACAATAACAAAAATAACAAAATAAAAAAAATTTAAAATAAAAAAAATTACAATGAAAAAAATGACAATAAAATCATTTCTATGACAATGTATCACATATGTTTTATTGTATCACATGTTTAGCGAGTGGCTTTCACAACCCCTTACATCTTAATTGTTTGAATCGCACATGTTTCGCTTCGCGACCAAAATATATTTGTTATGACAAATAATGATACATGTATATTAAGAGTTGAATTACATTTATATTTGACGCACATTACAGTTTTCTGGAACATATTACGCAACACTTGGGAAATACATTTCAGTAGTTTTATTTTAATTTCCAAGTACAAAGTGGGTACTCTATAAATCATTACCCGTTATAGGATATCATTCATTTGCAGGTGTAGACAGCAAGATAGGACGTCCTTATTAACACACAGGTATATGTTTTGTTGAATATAAACTTTCTAAGCTCATTGTAAGTTCAATCACCAATTACATCACTTTATAATATTTCTAACTAGATTGTACAACTTAAAAGTATATTATATTCTAATTTCGAGACAAGTATATACAAGTATTGTATTGAAAAAACTATTTTTTTATTACACTGAAGATTTAAAATCAAACATAGTTAGATAAATGTATATAAAAAAAAAACTTTGATATGGCGAATTTTTATGAACTAGAAAACTGACCAGTCAGGAAGGGCTCCGCTATGACAATTAATATAGAGAAGTGAAAAAACTTTGAATTCCATCCTCTTTAAATTAAGAATGATAAAAAATAAATGCCCGGCAGAAGATGTAAAGAACTGGAATATATATGATCTCGTGATTTGTAGTTGGATATGATTTTCATCCAACAATTAAAGTGTTTTTTTCTTGAGCCTTAGTGAGGGGATAAAACACACAAGTTGGATAAAAATCATATTATACTACAAATCATATGAGATTCTATTTATCCCATGTTTTATACACCACAATCAATGTTTACACTGTTTATAAAACTCCACATTATTTTACTTCATTATGCCTACGCAAATCCCATTGTAAAGTCACAACTGTGGGATATCAAAAAAATATCCAGTGAGTCATATCCACGGGATAAAGTGGGTTAACATGGGATGAAATAAAATTGGTTAAAACAACAAAGAATTGATACCAATGCAATGATACCTAAGCTTTGCCTCAACTTCAAACAAACACCACTTGCAGACACATGTGTACGGTGATACATATAACAGATTAAGACAGATCTTAGATTTTTTGAAACAGGCATGATAGTTAATCTTAGAGGATTAATTATCCTGCTCATCCATTTATTGAATTTAATCAGGGCTTACAGAAGGAACATTTTCAGGTACTATTCTTAAGTTTCCTTTAATATAAACATAGCAACCAAAAACAACAACAACACCAAAACATCCATTAAAAAAGAAAAAAAAAAGAATAAAAAAACTGATATCTAATAAAAAAATATTTTAATTTATTGTAATTCATATTTTTTTTTTATTTTACAGAATATAGGTAATTGGACTAGAATGAAATATATTCTTTATCAAATACCATCCTTTCAACTGAGGGGTAAAAATATTAGGGTGCAGCTCATGGAATGAGAGTTTAATTTGCTTCAAAACAAACATCAGTGCATACAAAGGTGTTTATTAATCTCGATATAACAGATAGAGATAAGCCTCTAAATTTTCTGTAGCAGGCAAGATAATTAATCCCAGGGGATTAATTGTTCTGCTCTCTCATCCATTTCTTTACAATTTCATTTACAATAAGATTTTTTTTTCAGAAATGACAGATTGGGTTTATTTTCTGATTACCTGTTAAAATTAACAGCATTAAGGCAGAGAAAAATAAAATAAATAATTAAAAAATAAAATAGTGAAAAATGACATCTTAATATATATCTTGATTTTAGTATTCAATAAAATTATTATAAATCATTGTGTACGGTATTTTAACCAAAATAAAATATGAATATTATATTTTAAGTCCATATTTCAAAGAATGTACACAATACTTCACATCATTCAAAGTTGACCTTAACTTCAAAACAAAGTTCATTTGCAGACACAGGCAGTGCAGTAATTAATCTCAATGTGACACATAAAAATAAAGCTTAGGATTTTTTTCCTGTGGAAGGTTAATTAATCCCAAAGGACAAATATTGCACAACCTTCCATGTATACAATGGTAACATTCTCAGCAGTTATCTCTCTTTGCCCATTCATTCTTATGCATAGTTAGGAATCTACCCCACCACCCCAGCTCCAAACCAGAAGACATAGAGAACCAAACTTAGCATCAAAATATGTATTTCTGCCTACTGAACTACCATACCAAATTTGAACTTGATTGAGCAACCATAAAAAAAGTTATTAGAAAAATTACCAGGAAATGTGTGGACGGAAGAGTGACAGACGGACGGACAAAAGGACGGACAGAGTGATTACTATAGGGCACCCGCAAATCCTTGCGGGGCCCTAATTAGGATCCGATGTGAATTGAATAAGCTATTAATCTATAACACAGTTCTAAAAATAAAAATTGATTTTGGTTCAACATCTAAGTTAAACCATTCATTCAACCAGACTTTCAGCTAGACTTATTTTTTCTCTTTTCTGCTGTTATTAACAATGACTTTTAAAGGTATTTCCATTGCACTACCGAGTTTTAAATGCCGGCCGTCGATATATTTGGTTTAAATGCTTTGTATAGTTGTTTAAACTTTACTAAAATCAGTTCGTCATATTTGTTTGTTAATTTTGCACACAATTATACCATTTTTATAACTGGTTTATCTTCTTTTCTTTTTTTAAATGCGATATTTTCGACCAAACAACATAATCTTAAACATAAACAAAAAACAAGGCACGAACTTTTTAAACAAAAGAAAAAAAAAAGATTGAAAATTGAAAGCTTTTTGTATCTTCTGAAACTAACATTAAAATTTGGAATGACCCCATAAAGACCTTTATAAAGGATAAAGTATATTATCTATTAAAATAATCTAGCCCAAATCGTTACCACGTCCCCTGAATTGAAAAGATCATGCGACGATTAAACATGTTTTTAATCTCATTGTTAAAGTGCGATTGACACAGCGGGTAGCCTAAGTATGTGCTGCACATTTCAATGGATATATTTGTAGGTTGGTTTGTGTCATTAATGTTGACAATCTTATTCTTTAAATAACAAGATATATATATCTGCGGGTTTTTACCTCTATTTTTAGAATTTATCAGCTTTGAATTTGTATCTCGTTTTATGGATTTTTCAGATAGTTGACAGTTTAATATTTGAACACTTGTTGTCCCAGGTTTACTCTACCAATATTTGTTTTGAAAGATACTGAAGAATTCGGAGTTTTAAAATATCTGATATTTGTACCTCAATGTGCTCAATTCCTCAAATTAAAAACATTCAACAATTCAATTTGTCTTATATATTATTTTTTGCATTATAAATTAATTGACTGTTATTTACCTTGCGTACAAACCAGGATAATTTTCCGCTGTGATATTTTCTTAGGAATAGCAATAATTACTTTATTCCCGCAAAAGAAATGTGTCAGAACTATGGAAACTGTTTTAAAGATGTCGTTTTTATTTACTCGTGTCTGAAAAACTATCAAAATTGATGTAGATTTCACATTATTTATTGTGTAAAAAGGAGGCCCCAGAGAGTAGGTATATACAGAATATCATTCTTTTATTTTGTTTGTACAAGTATTTAACATACTCTAATTCATATAGAATTTCTAATGTTCAACCAAAATTTCAGCGTCAATCGTAGAATTATAAGCAAGATACAGAGGTCACAGTTCGCCTAGGTTTGAGTCATATTTTGTTCACATGACTTTATTACATTCAGCTTAAAATTTTTATATATTGACAATTTTTTTACTTTTTTAATCTTAAGTTTTTAAGATATGTGTACAAACATACAAATGTGAGCAAATCTCTGTATCTTGCTTATAATTCGAAGCTTAACACTCAAATATGTTTAGTAAATAGAAATTGTAAACAATTAAACACAAGAAACATGCACTATAACAAATAATGAACACAATTTATTTTTTCGAAATAAATCATATATATATATACATGTATATATACCTACATATTTCCGTCAGCGGTATTAAACTCTATTTAAACTGAATTAACTCGAGAAAATGCCGAGCATCTTAACAAAACATATTGCATTAATCTACTATTACGCAAAAGATAATGCCGAATTACCGATAGAATGAATACATCAGGTTTTGCTTCATTTGCGCAGGTAAGCAGTTAACTGTTTGATTTACCGAAGTCTCTATTTGATTTGATACGTAAAAATCAAGAAATACAGACGATAGGTCCCAGGTTACAAAGCATAAATAATGAAAACCAAACGAAAATCAGAACAAGCTAACATCAACGTCATGTTGGAAAACTGTCAACGCATTGAAATATTTAGCCTCAATTTACTTCACAAAATCGGCACCAATATATTTTGCATGTTTCAAAAATTTCCCTTCATACGCGAACTGTTGCACAACAAGCAAATTCATCATAGTCAGATCGACCCTTTTTCGTATAATGTCATGGCTGCTTTAAACAAAAAACCTCGTTTTAGAAGTATGGAATACGAGTCTTGGTAAAATGGGTATGCTAACCCGGTCCGTGGCAAAATAAAAGCCGGGGCAGATCGGCAATCGTCAATTCCAAATATGCATTATTTTGCAGCAATATTTACGGCGAATGCAAATATACAGGTCCATCAAATATCCTGAAATTTTAATAAGATTAGCAGATTAATAACTGCCAATCTTTTGTTTTGCCCAGGCCAAGTCTTGCCTACCCATTTTACAGGATGGCGAACCCGTAGCTATTAAACTGATTGAAAAACGCCTCTCCTTTATTATTATTTTCGTAATAACTCAGATTTGAAACAGAATTATCACTTAATTTTTGCAATTTATATTTTCCTTCACATAAGGATAATTTATGCTAAACTACGTTGAATTGGACTCAGTAGTTCTTGAGAAGAAGATTTTTAAAACTGCACCCCCCTTTTTCTACAGTTGCAAGGTTTTCTCCGCTTTGAATACAGATCGGACTTTTATTTCTGCAATTTATATTCGCCCTCCCATAAGGTTGCTTTGTGCCAAATTTGGTTGAAATTGGATAAGCGTTTTAGAGAAAAAGTTCAAAATGTAAAAAGTTTACAGACAGACAGACAAACAGACGGACAGACAGACGGACAGACGAACGACAGACAAAATGTGATCAGAATAGCTCACTTGAGCTGAAGGTGAGCTAAAAACGAAGGAAGTAGAATGCCGCCGATGAATAGTTTCAATGACTATTCACCATTGACAGATAGCACGGAAATTATTTCACGGTTAGATAGAATAGCATGATTATTCGTAGTATTTTACCAAATAAAATATTCACAGAGGTATTATGATAAGACCTATTCATGGTTAAAATTGTTCAATACTCTGGAACCAATTAAATTCGAGGGACAAATTTTGGTAGATTATATGCGCATTTGTGAGGATGTTTTTTCATGAATGCGTTAGATTGCAGTTTTAGTAATAAAAATCACTCTTTAAAATTTCTTTTCGTCAAGGGTTTGAATTTGTTGAGGAGGAATATCCTCCAATAAAGCGAACATTCAGCCTCCACGAAATATGATTTCATAGTATATCACTTATCCCCTAAAATGTAAGACATAAATACCCACCAACATAATGAATAACTTTACTTTACTTGATGAATATCGCATTGATTTAAAACAAAACACATTGTATTATAAATGTAAGGATAACTAAGAGCAATTACAAATATTGACTTAATTGTATCATTGTAGCGACATATCCATTTTATTTGAAACCCGTTTGTTTCATTAAGATATCGTTGGGCTATTATGATGGCTTATAAGTAATCTTCCGACATTATCAATGGCCATGGCTCCTGAGTTTTATTATGATTTTTTTCACTGGCCAAATATTTTTTTCCTTTAAGCTCTTTAGATCTGAAAAATAAAACTTGATTAAAACAAGTGTCTATATCATGATTGATATATGTTCAACAATTCTTCTAGAATTGATAAAGAGGAATAACTCTGTCAATCGATAATGTATTTTTCAACACAGGTTATCTTTAAAGTTCTTTTACGCAAGTAAGTACTTAATTATCTGCTTTTCAAATTTTTGTGATTTTCTATAAATCGAAAAAAAAAGCAAACATCGAGTGACTGACAAATGTTGGTAGAAGTATTTGGTTTTGTTTACACACATACATACATGTCTTTCATCCGAAAAAGGAACTGCGTAGCAGGAAGTAGTAAGATTTCATAACACTGTTCAGAAATATGATTTTTTTCTCTTTAAAATATTCCGTATTAGATATACTAGATTCCTAATGACACGCAAGGAATTAATATAAGCGTAAAATTGCGAAAAGCGCATTTCGCGAATTTAAAAAATCTCGCTTTTATTTTTTACCAGGTGTAAAACAGAAATGATAACAAAGGTAACGTTAGAACCTATTAACCGAATTTAGCAATTTAGTTTATGTAATGCTCAAAATTGATTGAAATGTTCAAATACATGTAATACTTAACGAAGGATATTGTAACATCTAATTGATATCACTAGAGGAAAAAGGTATCAAGAATAAAATAGATATTTCACCTGAGTAATTAGAGGAATCAAATGTTCAAATTGAGCAAATAGATGTATCAGATGCATATTTGGTGGTAAATAAATGTAATGATTCAGATTCCACACCGGAATCAGGAAATAAAACCGTTACAAGTGAGAAATCAGGAGACGAACATAATGAAATAGATGAAGGAAGATTTCTATACAGGTTACTTTAACCAAGTGAGGATTGTAATCATGGACTTCAACCAAAAAACTTCAACTCGGAACACATCCATAGATGATCACGCTGCTTACATATCCTGCTCAAAAACACGCGATGGTATTAATAAATTTGCGTCTATTATTAAAAAAGATCTACGCTCTCAGTTACGCCACATTATAAGAATTGATAAAACCAAACTCGGTGACGACCGTAAAATATATGACCTCACAGAAGAATCTGTTAAAAGGAGCTTCTTCATACGAAAGCCGAGAAGGATCATTCGAGATTCGAGATTCGAAATACGAGATTCGAAATACGAGATTCGAGATTCGAAATTCGAGATTCAATATCTAAATTAACCAATCAAATCATGGATCTGAAAACTGTATCCTAGCAACATCAAACTCTTCTAAATAAAGATCATTCGTACATGCTCTTTCCTACAAATAAATGTCTTAATAGCTCTTATATAGTGGTTATAAAATGGTTAAATTAACATTGATGAATTAACCCCACACAGTATAAACAATTAAATTAGAAATAACACTGTTGGCTTTGCGAATCTAAGTGGTTTTATTTGCCCTGTATGTTTTTCCCCCCGAACAATTTTAACCCGAAGTGTATTCGCCCCAACTGTGTAAAAATCGGCTCGCGAAGAAAGATCAGTTTAATCTAAATGTTTAAGCTATGAAACGAAACTCAAAAAAAAAATCGACATGTCAAAATATAGGTTATGATAAAGTTTTAAACCATAGAAGATATAATGATTTACAACCTCAAAGACAAAAATCCAGATAAGAATAGTGTATTGTAGGGTATGGCAATGCCATTGTCGATATGAGAGAGAGAGAGAGAGAGAGAGAGAGAGAGAGAGAGAGAGAGAAAACGACAGACAGACAGACACAGAGAGGGTTTTGTAGTGTCAAATTCAGTTTGATTTAGAATTTGAAATTGATTTGATTTGTTACAAGCATATATAGACAATAATTAAGCCTCTAAAACGAGAAAAGAGAGGAGGTAGCTAGGGTAGGGCAGACCAACTAGCAAGCTTTAATGTTAACGGTGTTAGCGCACCTGTGATTTACATCGACTCTCTCTCTCTCTCTCTCTCTCTCTCTCTCTCTCTCTCTCTCTCTCTCTCTCTCTCTCTCATCACCTAGCATTTCCTTTTCCGTGAAGGGGCTTGGGGTATTTGTGATGTCTTACATTAGCTAGCGAAAATGATAAAAAAAACATGAAATTTTCTTTAAATTGTGTGCGGATGTTATACACCAATAATCTTTTTTCAGTATATACATTTCAAGAGGGGGGGGGGGGCCGGGGCGGCTATATAGTCCTAATTAATTTGTCAATTATTCTGTCCCCACTTTGTTTTCTCTTCGTTTTCCATGTTTTTTTTATTTGGCTCGGCAAATTATTATAAAACTTTCTGTGTAGCTCCATAACGATGCACTGTAGATAAATTATGAGTAGTTTTACTTTTGATAAACAGGTACATATCCGTACTTGATTTTTAATTTGACTCTTATAATCGGATTTAATATTCCAATAATTATAGGGTAGGAAAGAGTAGACGGGACTTTTTTGCGCATATCCTACTGTACCATTCACACAGGTATTAGCACTCATCGAGTTCGACTTGCTTTCCTTTTCTTTCATCCACTGGATTTAAAGCTATTAATTTTTGAAAATATTTTGAATTTATGGCCTGATTATATATAAATTAGAGCTGCGCTGGTGCATATATTTACCCAAATGGACCAAAATATAACCAAATGAATCTAAAAGTTTTGACAAAGTACGACTCTTTTTTTCAATTCTAATCGGGTATGTCCTTTAGAAAAATCTTGAACCACACACATTTTAGTAAATAAAACGACAATTGTTTCATTTTTTTTATGGGGAGGGAGGGGGTGCCGGTAAAGGACATGTATTGCTTGTGGCAGTTGTGCTATACTCTCATTTGTTATAATAGGTAATACTACATATTGATATAAAATGAAAGTTTCCAATTACACTGTACATAGCTTCTATCACGCATTTTGACCCGTGCGATAGTTGAAAACAATTTTCAAAGCATTTAATGTAATTCAACCGATCATTTTTGAAATTTAATTTTCTGGATCCCCGCCTGATACGTCCGCCTTCTTGTATATTAGAATTACATGTACGTTGACCATATGTACACATTAACTTAATCGGCTATGTTATGGGACGATAACATTTTTTATCAATGTTTTTGCAGGATATGTAACAAATAACAGCCTATTTGTGGGTTTTTGCACTGATTATTTGAGATAATTTGCCGCCATCTTTTATGCATTCCACACACCACTCACAGTTTCTTTATTTGGTGTTCTGTGTGTATGGCGACAAATTGGTAAATTTGCACCACTCACCCCTTGTAGCTTCATCCTGATTACATTTTATCTGGTTAAGTGTAATGTAGTAGTATATTAAATACACACATCTTTGTTTGCAGTGCTTATTTACATCTTTAGAGATTTACTTACAAAAAAAGTAAACATTTGTATGACTTATATGTATTTATTGTCAATTTTGGTGCGGTGGGGGGTAGGGGGGTAGGAAACTACAGAGAAACTTAACTTGGCTGTGAAACATATGCTTTTATTCTTTCTTGTTGATATATCAATGAATGAATTATAACAAAATATATGTACAACAATTAATTTTGAAATATTCATGCACAATCAAATAAAGGGTTTTACTGTTCTCTGCACAAGAAATCGGCAATGTGAACAAATTGGCACCCTATCATCCCTACCTTTAATTGTAGAGATTTGGTATCCTTCTATATTGAAAACAATTCCAAAAGTAAGACTCATAATAAGTTGTTTACTGAGGAAAAGGAAAAAAAATGTATTTATTAATAATTCCGTATGATGTGATAATATCTCAATGATTTGTTTATAATCATAGTACTAGTGTATCACTGTATGCATACATAAAAACGATAAGTAATGCTTATATTTATTAGTGAAACAGGACAGATTATTTATATTTAGATTATTTAGATACATGTACTAATCTTCATGCGGGGATCTAGAGAGGAGGGGGTCAGGGGATCTGGACCCCCTCCTCGGGAAAATTGGAGCTTATTAAATTTACATGTACATAGTAAAAAATTTTAAAATTGGCCTAGGACCCTCTACAGAAAAAATTAGCTACGCTTATGAAGTTCTCTACCATAACCGCATTTTTACACAAAAGGGGTGAATAAACCCGGGTTTTAAACTATTACTGGTGGTGAAATACCTTAGGGTTCAAACGCATCATGTGGAAATGCACCAGGGCAAACAAAATCACTTAGATCCGCGAAGCACAATGCATTATTACAAGTCTACTTAGATATTCTGTGTAAAAGTAAATACAAATAATTATTTAGTTAGGTAGGGAGAAGTGAACATAGCATTTATTTGTATATAAGAGCATGTACGTATGATTTTTATTAAGAACAGTTTGATGTCGCTAGGATACATATTTTCAGATCCTTGATTTGATTGGTTAATTTAGATATTGAATCTCGAATTTCGAATCTCGAATCTCGTATTTCGAATCTCGTATTTCGAATCTCGAATCTCGAATGATCCTTCTCGGCTTTCGTATCTTCAATCTGATCGGGCAAAACGGCATTCTCTTCATTTCGATGAAGTACTACTTGCACCATCACGTGAAATACCTGTTTAGTGTTTTACAAAAGTTGCAACTTTACAGAATGGAGCAAAAGTTTGGAATGATGATGCGTTGTTTTTATTACAGAGATTTGTTTTAATGAAACATAAATAAAGACCAAACAATATGTTGTATACAGATTTTATACATAATATCGGAACGAGCAAAACATAGGGAAAAGGGATGTCGAAAAGTCCTTACTTTGTGTTGAAGACAAAAAAGGTCTAGTTCTTATTTGCTTTCTGACCATTTTTATACATGTATTACAATAAATTTTAACAACAGTATTTATATATACATTTGCTCTTGAATAATGAGAAAAGAGAAAAATGCATCCTACGATTTGTCTTTCGATGCAAGTTGACATTCATGACATGCTTTGCCCAGTTTTACTTTTTTAAAAAGTCAGAGAAAACAAATATTTTCTCGTTTTGAAGATTAAGCATTATACGACGAGTATATAAATGCTTTAAATAATTTTCCCTCTGTAATGTCATTATAAAACATCAGATTTGAAATCTTTACGGACATTACATGACGCATGCAGTGTTAATTACAAATACATGCAACACCCGGAGGTCATTTTCCATGGTAGACAGGTATGTCGATATAGGTGCATCTACGTACAGTGTGTTACCTTGTGTTATGAAATAACTAGATGTCACCTTGTGATGCGTTATACAGTACACTATGCAACAAAACATAATCCAGACCAACGCGATCATCTTTAACCTTCTATACATGTGTCAGTGCGAGAGTAAGTAGGTGAAATAAATGAGAGAGTACACGGTATTTTATACAATAGTTTATATGACGTGTTTTGTGGATTTACTATGATTCTGTGCATTATGAGGTAAAAATACTATTAAATCCCACATTTGTTAATCATTTTAATGCACGGTTATTTGAAAGAAAAGTTCATTCCTGTTTAAACTACATGCATGCATGGTTTTCAGTTTAAATGTATGCACTTTTTATCAACTCTTTAATTTTGCTGAGTTATGAAAGTACCGCAAAAGAGTATGTTTATAACTCAGCAATATTAATTAAAATATATATTTATTTTTTTAATCTGGAACCCATTTAAGTACTTTGGATAAAACAATCCATGCAATTCCAACGCCACTATAACAAGATGTTTGATTTTATTCCTGTTGGCATCACATTTGTCAGTACTGTCCGCTATGACAACAAACAACAGGATACTTCTTAGTTCACCTCTCGTTGGATCAGCGCTTGGTTTATCTGTGTGTAAGTATTTGGCAGTTTTTGACCTCACTTCACCCAGCCATTGTTTTTATTCTTAAACAAGAAGTGTCATAGACATTCACTGAAAATTATATTTCGTGAAACTCGTTATTAACCAGATCGATTATAGTTAAATCTGCATGGTCTAAATGTTGGGCTATTACAGTATGAGATCAAAGTACTGACGGGAGTTGAGTTTATCGATTATCTTTTATTTTTAAAACAGCGATATGTGATTTTGCAAGTAGTATCAGTAATCGAAATAGTTCTGAGATATTGTATGGATCCAGGCAAGATTGAACTTTAGTTTTGTTCAACCAAACGCTCGATTGCATCCGTTTATTTCCGACAAGCAAGAGATACTCTCTGTTTCGTCGGATATTAACGGAGACAGCCGTGCGTCTGGTTGAACGAGATAAGCACATTGAAGTCTAGCGTATGCATACATACGACTTCAAAAAATATCTAAACTGTTTGTACCATTTAAAAATTTACTATTTTACTATTATCATGTATTAATAAATCTTGAAAAACAATGCTTCATAATACATTGTATCTGAATTTGTCGATTATTTCCAGGAACTAAGTGTTGTCACCGGTATTGATTTGTGCTTAGGTCCAAAGACTGTTTCACTTTCATTTTGCCCCAGTAAGTGCATAAGAGAGTTGATTAAAATCAACTCCCAATAATGTTTTCGCCTATTCACAGCAGCCGATTCAATCTCATTTTAATATTAGAAATATTCAGTGTAAACAAGAATAATGTCTTTATGAGTGTTCAAAACAAAAACCGAAAGAAAACCTCCAAAACAAGCCAATGCATCATGGGGATCTTTAGAAAATGGAACAGTTTGGTTTCTACACCCCCCCCCCCCCCTCCCGAAATATTGGTTTTATTCAATCTTATTCGGCAAGTTATGCATCGATTGAAAACAACACAAACTTTGAAAAAAATAATGAATAAAATGTATACAGTTTGTTTTTGTTTTTTTGGCAAAAGTCATTGAAACTATTCATTCATGGCTCTATTAAAACCGAGTTTAATGTCTTAATACAATCATCCCCGCCATCGACGTCATGGGCGAATTTTAATATTAGGCGAGATAATGCTATACCTTTTTAATGGCATTTGTTTGGTTAACGAAATAAGTACATTCATTTTTTTTAATGGCTTACTTGACCGGTAAACCACTGCAATATCTATTAATATACACATATTTAGCATAACCATTGAATAAAATAGTACACATAATTGGAAAAAAAAATATCGGACAAATGCTCATTAAAGTGTAAATCCCAATATAATCTTGTTTGGATAGTATCAATATTGGATTGATTGTTCTGTTGTGTTTAGATGTTAAGATTAACTTTATATTGAAAAAGTCAAAACTGCATTTTATCTTGCAGATTTGCTAGACGAAAAAAAAAAATTAAATAACATTTGATATTGATTTGATTTAATTAGTACACCGATTGCAATCATAAATTTGAATTTCTTTACGAATAGTTTCCAAGCATGCAAGATGTTTATTACCGAAAAAATTGCATTTGCATAGTATCAAACGCAAAAGCGAACTATATGACGACATTTAGTGTTTGATATCATAATAATTTTACTTCCTTCTCATAAAAAAGTAGAGCGAATTAAAAGTTGTTTTCTTCTTCATTAATTCAATGTGGAGAGGGTTATAACTTATAGGCTTTACATTTTGATGTACTTGCAAAATTAGTTGGTCTTGTATTGATGATTTGCAGACGGTGATTATGATTTTAGTCCATCAGAGATTGGGCTTCTGGCAACGGCTCTACTGGCTATTAATCAACCTACAGCCCAACCGACATCAGGTATCCTTCTTCTCTTTTTTGTTATTTTAAAATCCACCACACAAAAAAAACCCAATTAAGATTAAGAGATATACTTTAGTATTTAAACAGTTTTCATCAAATATTATTATTTCATTTTCTAGGTTCGATCAGATATGTACTAGAATTAATCACGTAGTCAATCCCATTTCATACTTATGGCCAAAAGGTGAATGAAAGTCTACCCTGACTAAATCCCTATATCAATTAAAATACTATGCTATTCAGCGAAGCGATATATAACTGAAAGTTCTGGAAATAAGACTGAATGTTGCTACAATCTGTAAAATCATTGCAACATTACCAAAATAATAATAATATATATTGCACATTAACACACACGTTCGGTAAGAGTGGGGTAACATGAACAGTTTATGCCATTAAGAGCATTTCAGTTCTATGTAGTTAACAATCAGTTAATAAAATGGCTGGGTTTTTTCACAGAAACTTTGATGGGGCCTGGCCCTGTGGCCATGCAACTTAGTTTCGATCTCAGTTTACACTTTGTATTCCTTATAAACAAATTAGACTAAGTTCTAAAGTGAAATCGCGTTATTGCTCCGAAGCCAGTATAACAAATACATCTTCTCTGTTTACAATAAAGAAAAATATAATTATGGAATTCAACATATTGATCAATGTTTTGAGCTCCGCATACTTTTGAATATAATTGTGTTTCTCTGCTCGTATGGTAGACATAAATGTTATATATAAGTAAATGATCTGTCCTGTTGGTCTGGTGTAAGTTTATAAGCACGTGACATAATCATTTTGACGTCACAGAAAAGTTCATACAGAATTAAACGTTTTCGCTATTCTATAGGTTTATATAAGGACAAATATTTGCAAATTAAAATATTTTAAAAGGAACTGTTCTATATTGATGTACTGTGGAATTATTACATTTCGTGGTGGCTCATTTTTCGTGGAATTCGTGGGTACCTCTCATCCACGAATTAACATCCTACACAAATTGATAAATTGGGTAATAAAATCATATTTCCTTTTGAAGGTATAAGAAAATACACGAAATTACCTCCTCACGAATCTATAAAATCTAAGCAATCCACAAAAATTGAACCCCCCCCCCACGAATTTAAATGATTCCACAGTATGTACTTTAAATGACTGGCCCGGCCACCTTTTCAGTGACCTGCACGGCCCCTGGGTACACGGGCCACCCACTGCTGGGATGTTACCGTACTCAGATACACCTGTTGTGTATGATACCGCCAGACAGCAGTGTATAAGTGACGGAGGTAGCATCCTGTTGGTTAATTCGGCACAAGAAGCCCAGGCACTGGCAGAACAGCTCGGTAAGTGCTAGTTGGTAAAGTTTTGGGTTGCATTCTAGCGTTGTCTTTTTTAAATGCTTTTTCTTCAATCAATATCAGGGTAATTATTCTTTTATAATAAAAATTGGCATTTTTTTCTGTAAGAAAATTATGCAAAACTAATACATAAAAAAGCTTTCGTTGTAATGACTTTTACATCGACAATAAAAACAAATATAGTTTTTTAGGGGGAAACTTTAAAAATCTAACATTTATCTAAATCTGATTATATTTACATACATAACATTTATTTTTCAGTTGCAAAGTCTTTACAAAGAACATTTGTCCAAGGGTCAAGGAGGAATGCTGCTGATCCGTGGAAGGCGGATAACGGTAGTCCACTACCTTACACCGGGCCAGACACAGTCATCGGACAAGCGGACGACGGGGCTACCGTCCTTGTCATGTTGGACTCTACACGATTCGCTGCTGCTGCTAATTTTCTTACATTTCAATCCTCTACATGTGAAGTATGAGCTCTCCTTGATAATTAAAGATTATTGGTCTATTATGTGCTACAGTGGTTGCTCTGTCACGAGGTTTCATTTCAAGAAACAGTTTACTTTCAGGATAACATTTTATTAAGTCATGTTCGCAGTAATCTTCAAGAAACTAGTATTGCATGTTCATACTTCGAGTAGTACACACAACCAATTAGGGTATTTTTGTTCTTTTATAAGATAGATTTAAACCAAAAAGTGCAGACATACATTTTTTATACTTACAAATGTACACAAACAAGCTGATGTCCATTAAAACCATGTAAACTAATACCGTATAACGGGTAACTTTTACGGGCTGCTAATTTTCACTAACTTTCACTAGTTTTATAAATTGGTAAAAATTAAACGTCGAAATTTTCACAGACTGGAGAAAAAATATACCGCATGTATATTTTCTTCATCGTACGTATGAGAGTAATGTTCATGACCTTCAGCCCAGTCCCTGACGGCTGTACATCAAGGTATATTTTAGAATTTTTGGTTACGTGATGATAACAGTTCAGATCTTTCTATTCAGTCTTGAGTATTTTTGAAAACTACGTACAATGCCACGTTAGTAGCTAGATTTCAAACAATCAGTCAATAACTATGGCGAGGATACGAAGCTATTTTAAACCAGTATCTACAATGCCAAATCCAAGAGAGAGAGAGAGAGAGAGAGAGAGAGAGAGAGAGAGAGAGAGAGAGAGAGAGAGAGAGAAAGAGAAAGAGAGAGAGAGAGAAAAGAGAGAGATATTTTCAAATGGAGTTGTCTTTCTTTTTTTCACAATCATTTTTTTTTTAAACACAATCATAATAATCAAGGACTTGTTAACAAAACAAAAAACAAAAAAACCGATTTTCTGATGTGTATGTGTGTTAACTGTAACAAAGTAACCGAGACCCCCCCCCCCTTTATCACAGATGATTTTAATTTTGACGGACATGCCCAATCCGTACAAAAATACGCGTAAAAATTCAAATCGCCCTAATTTGAGACAAATTCATAAAAAATCACAGCAGTAAAAATTACCCGTTATACAGTACATGTTAAAGGCGATATTAATGATTAAACATTTTTTTACTCCTTTGATAAATAACTGAAGAATTTCAATAAATATGCTACAAAAATGGTTACATAATCGGCTGAGAGAATAATAATAGAACCATTTAAACAAGACCTTGGACTTTCAGTAGGGCGTAACTATCTTTTTTTTGCGTCAAAACAAGTTTAAACTGACGCCGGTTAAAGCGAAATACCGATCGCGTAGTCTTAGATCAAAAGCCAGACAACTCTTGTTGATTTCAAAGAGCCATGGCTGAGTGGCCAGTAATGAAATAGACAGTCCTACGTCACAATAATGTTTGACACAACTACCCAAAGCCCAAGCTCCTGTTTAAACGGTTATAAAAGATTACAATGTAGATAAAGTGTTTTACACCACCAAATAGGGTAAGGGAGCGTGACGATGCACGGAAACAAACAAGTTTCGGAACAAACAAAATACTGTAATATTAATTGAAGGATTGATATAGCTTCCTTTATTGATAAATTATTAAGAAAGGTCACAATTAAAAACATATAAAAAAAATGGCAAAACACGATATTGAGTCTACAAGCATACAATTACTTAAATTCGTATATGTGCGGCCCTAAGGTGTTTCAATATAATATATACTATTAAATAAAACGGATAAAAAAGAAGTCTACAAGAGTCGTACAATGCATAGTCGTGTATTAACTTATTAATGACGTCATAACAGAAAGCAGAATGTCGAGTAAATTTGATGGAAAAGCATTGTAAACAGACATAAAAAACTACTATTTATAATAAGACAACTAAAAATTCTAATAAAGAATTTAGGTGAGATCTGCTGAGAATAAAACAAGAGAATACTGGAAAATATGTTAACGTTATCTAGTAGACCCCTTTAAAGATAACTGCAGTACAGGGCAACTTGATGTACTTTGACCAGCCATTCTCCAGAAATGGTTCCAATTATGATATAATGCTGTCGCCAGCATTCATCACAAAATTATTATTTGCCGTTTGATGTATTTTAATGCTGATACTTTTCTCAGGAGATATCTACAGTAAAAATTACAAATTTTGATACCAAACAATATGCATTTGAAATGTGAAATAATGTCAAATTATTTTAATAAAAAATCGGTTTGTGTGTTTTTCAGCATGTTGCACGTGAATATTTCAATTTTACTACAATACTAACTAGCATTACGGTGATGAAAGAGACAATTAAAAATTATTTTTTTATTTCAGCATCACATAGCGTGTTTTGTCAGTAAACACCTGTTGATAACAATCTTTTCTTTCTTTTTTCCCCCCGATTTATATATTGTCGCTGAAACAGTCCTGATTTCCGTAACACGTGTTTGACTTAAAAGAAAGCGATGGTATTCAAAACAATATCTATTGATATTATAGTAATCGAATGTCATAGGCATATTAAAAGAAAAATATATACAATTTACAGTCGAAAATCTATGTGTTTTTTTAATCATCGATTATAAAATTGAAAATTGAGTTTGACGCATTTCAAAGCCTGACTTCCGTAACGCCATTTTCAACTAAATTCATGGCATTTGAAAAACTTATTCATGATGCCTTTGGAGAACCGGTGTTCCAAAGCTATCTATCATTATCTGTAGAAAAATAATGTAATAGCATGGTACAGTGAGAGGAAAATTTACTAAAACCCCTGACCGGCGTAACGTATGACATCCGTAACAGTATTTTCAATCAGTGATATATGGGTCTGTTTTCCATCGATAATAATTTGGATTGTTCAGCCAAACAGAACATGAGTTTAGAAAGTAAAGGAACTTTGATATTCTTAACTGAAGCAATTAATATTTAATACAAAGTGCATTTTGAGAAAAATATGATAAAAGTTTGCTAAACTATCGAAAAAATATGAATCATTATGTGTGGATTTATCTGTTTTAGTTTATTTTTATTTGCAAGAGATATATCAGTTGCAGATTAAAACCAAATCACCTAAGACAATTTATCATTTGACAATATTTTTTAAATATTTGCTGCAGCGTTACGGATATCAGGGGAAAACAGATTTGGCATCTGTTCATTCCAGTGCTTCTTATGTATATTTTCCACGACGGATAATCTATTCTTATGTTTTAAAATCAACAAAGTGGTCATTTTTCATGTAATATTAGCATAATATGCTATTTAAAGTTTACGTTATTGAAATATAGTGCATCAAGCTTATTGTTTTCTACAACATGTGATTTGATAAAAAAAAAAATATCAGGTGACCAAAATATATTTGGCTTTTCAAGTTTGTATTAATATGCATGCATGTTTATATCGAAATGGTATTATTCCCGGATCAGAATATTTGATAAATACTCTGTTCATGATTTTTTTTTTCTAAACATGAATAGTTACGGATGTCAGTTTTTTTAAGAACTAATACCCGAAACTTAAACTTGTAAGAGTTTATATATACTTGCGAAAAACAGACCTTATTTAGTTGACTTATTAGTAAAAATACATATACATATGTATATATATATATATCCATTAAAACATTATATGCGTATATACATTAATGCAAAGCAGGTAAACATGGAGAAACATAAGTGAAAATCCGAAAAGGTGAGATGTGGATTCAGTCAACCCATATTGTAATGGGGATAAGACCCCAGTACCTCCACAATAAAAAGGAAGTTTAGGACGATATAACCAATAAATTTCATGACTATTTAAAACATCATAGGAGTAGATATTTGTGAAATGATAATCTCTGACATCCGTAACGAACCATCCAAGCTTTCTATCAAATATAAAAAGACAACTGATTTATATGTTTGACTTTTTACCGGTATATTTCATAATTGTGTTTGGTACATCCATGAGAGCATGCAATTTTAATACAATTAGGTATTTCACTATTTTAGACAGATATTTCATGTCAACATTTTTAAATCTATGTAATGTTGATTACATACTAATTAAAGTAAAGACATTTTTTAAAAAAAACGTGCTTATTAAGTTAAAAATGTATTTTCTACAATGAATAACCTGTATTTGATTTTTATTCTCTAATATTTGGTTGTAAAATGTATTGGAAAAAATATTCTCCATGAAAAAGGTCATTTGCTAACTTCCGTAACTTTGGGCCATTATCTTTAAAAATCCCTCTGACATCAATTTGTGATGTACAATTTCTCAACATCTCCATATTAATGTTCTGTTGTTTCAATATTTTTATTTAAATCATTGAACATATGAAATTGTTCCTTGTTTACATTTGAATTTGAATGAAAGATGATGCATTATTTTCTTTTTTATTGTTGAAAATAAAGATTTTCTTAAAATAAAGATATTTTTGAAAATATGTTCCCCTTAAATTTAAAATCTTAATGATTCTGTCAAATATGTCATTCGTATTCAATATGATATCAAGCAAACTGACTAGTGATGTTAACTGTTATTATACAGGCCGAGGATTAGTTGCATTAATTCACTTCTGACTTCCGTAACAGGGTTTTTAATATGGTCTTCAAAATCAAAAATGTCGTGAACGAAGACATTTTGGTGAGTCAAATTTCATAATTATATCGGCGAATAGTTGTACTTCAATATTATTACAATTAAAACACGAATATCAAAAGTTCATTTTTCACTGAAAGCAATCCCATATTTGGAACCATTTCTGGAGAATGGCTGTGACACGTATCAATATTTTATTTAATGCTTTTCTTGAAATGTGGTGCTAGAATCTGCCAGAATCCAATGTTATGTGTTGCTCCGAACATGCCATTTTGCGTGCGAACTGTACAAGAGTTTGGTATATTTTTCTAGAGAACTTAGCGAATAACAAAGTGCAGTACCTTTTTAAACTAGATTCTGCCGCTGCTCTGCACAAACGCCTCGTTGTCCTTATGGGGATTTCTCATGTGCATTGCTCATTCTTTATTTTATTAACATTAACCGCCATCATCCAAAAAAATTCCACCGCCATCATTCTACCGATTCATAAGAATTGTCCCATTACAGGTTGGCCTTTATTGAGATCAATATCTTAAGACTGTTACTTAAGTCAGCGATATTAAAAACCTATATAGCTGTTTGCATACAAAATGGATGTTCAGGGTGGCGAAGAGGGTCTTCATCCCCTCATATAGCTAGGGAAGTTCAAGATGATTTCAGTTTCATACATAAATGAGAACCAAACTGGCTTTTGATCACCTTTTTGCAAGAATTACAAACTGTTTTTATTCTTGATAATGACAATTATGCAAATGGAACTTTTTTGTGAATGACTAAATATGCAATCCCCACCCCACGCAACTGCCTGTACAGAGCTTTACCCCTTGAAACATTTTGATTTAATTCTCAGTTAACTCACATAGTACATAGGCGTCGTACCTCGGATTTGCGTAAAATTGATATACAGTATTTAAATTTTGTTTCTTTTTAAATTATAAAACATAAAATCAACAACATTGTATCTGCAAACTGCTTTTAAATCAACGAAAAATAAGCAGAACCATTACAAGGGAATATAATGGTAATATTGTTCAAGACTTTCAATTAGAGATACATCCATCTTCTATTCCGAGTTTTCAGTGGTTCCTCTAAAAAAAAATTAAGATCATTGTGCATTGAGACATGTATGGCAAAATAATTTGACTTTACAAGGGACAGATTATACTGAAAAGATTAATTTTCATATTATGTGAATTGAATGCTTAATAAATTTAAATTGTAGAAGAGAGGGGTGTAATTAGTTTTTTTGCACTACGGCTTCTGTAAAGTTGCAAGCAAACTTGTTAGTATGAATTAAGTGAACATTTTTAAAGACAAACACTGCAAAGCTTGGACTGTTTGATCTACTGTATTTATTCCTAGTTAAATTTTGACAACATTTGATTATATTAGGCTAGGTTCTTGCTTTCGACCAGACCTCTTCGTCACTAACTTTCCGCAAGGCAACACTCAACCTTAAATCGATTCACTTTTCTTTAAGAGTTTGAGTATAGGTCCGAGTTGAGCGATTTGAAAATGTTGGTGATCCACGTAACTCGTACAGTACAAAGAATAATACAATGTATCAATCCTTGTGATTAGTATACAATGTAAATGTTTAGATGCATTGATTTTAGGACATAAAGAGTTAATTTGATCTCATAATTTTTGTTAAATAGTATTGGTTTTTTGACATGTAATGTAAAATGTAAGGTAAACCTTAAAATTATACGACGTTTTTGTTAATTTTTACTTGATTTGATTTTACAATATGTCAAGAGTTAAGCCACCATGTCTAATATAAAGAGGAAAGCATCGTGATGAAATTGGCTTTAAAAAAATCAATGAAGCTGAATGGTTTACAATGATTAACGATATTTACATAAATATTTATCCTTCTGTTAGAATGGTATTATTCTACGGATTGTGTTTTACCATCGTTGTTTCCATCAAAACTCTTAAACTTTGGGGAAAAAGAGAAATACAAAAAGCACGAAGACAATTACAAATACATGTCTATTTGATCCACCCTTATACATGATAGGAACAACTTTACTGTCCTATTGCAAATTAAGTTTTAAATATTTATATTTTTCCTATGGCTCTGTATTGATGAAAGAAATGCAGACATAAAAACAACAGGGTTTCTCCCATTTGTTGCATGTTTAACTTTTGGAATAATTCAAGACATTTCATGCTTGCACCTGATGACATACAGATCATGCTGGACAAAAAACTTAAACTGTCAACACATGGGAGCTATAAGGTGAATAACAAATAATAAAGGTAATACGCCCGGCCTATCTCACCAAGTAGAATAAAGCACAAAACAACATTGCAGGGCACCTCAACCGGAATATAATCAACTTATGTTATGTTTTAATCAACATAATCAAAAGTTTTACAGCCTTTTATAATGTAAATGCGATTTTAGAATTACCCTGAAAAGCATGCATCTTTTATTTGTATGTTTATATAAAAAATATTTTCTGTAATAATTTTGATATAATTCTTTGTTTTCCTTTCTTTTCGTCCTTTTATTACTCACATCTTTAAAAAATGTTTGATGTGAAATCAAAATAATTCTGATTTTAAATGTTTCTGAAACATATTTAATATGTTTAAAGCTAAAGTGCCGGAATTTAAACGGTTAAGATGCTAAAGTAAAAGAACTTGCCTAACACAGCATTAAGAATATGTTTATGTACGCTTTGTTTCTGGTCATGCATTAATACATCTGCTCTCCAAAAAATAACTGCGTTGGCCACGCGAATACATATCGAGCACCGGAGTATATCGATGCAGTACAAATCACAATACCTAAGATACGACTATTTACGAAGGATGAAGTAAGAAGAAAAATACATGGTATCACCAACTAGTGCTCAAGTAAGCAATGTAATTTCACACACGCAAAACTGTTGATGAATTCCATGCTCCTACATTTAAAATATTACGCAGGTGCTGCGTTCTAACTTCATATCAAAACATCATAGTTTGTGAGATGTTTGAAAGTTTCAAGCGTTTGTAGAATTCAGATCATGGGGAACAGTAATTATTTCTTCAAAACGAAATTAGGAAAAGAACATTACAAACGAGCCATCAATATGCTTAGAGCAACACAGTAATGTGTACAAAAATAAAGGAGTCAGCCGGAATCAACAGCTTTCTTTGGCGGCTGGACATGAAAACAACAATAACCTAGGCGTTTTTTATGGTAGGAGATGTAATTCACTGATTTTTCTGTCATGATTATACACAAAACACAATTTAAATATACACAATTTTTGATATTATTTTTCATATGTAAATTTTATATATGACATTATGCCAGTTGACGGACTGCGGCTAAGAATGTAAAGCATGGCTGCTGTTTAAACAGTTTTGCAAGACCTTTTCTAATGAGGGAGATGGAGGATAGTGGAAGAAAAAAACCCTCCAAATCAAATATGTAGTGGAGTTCGGGTGGGGTATGTCGAAGTTCTGTTTATCCCCGCGTGTAGGCAATTTCCATGCATCACCTCAAAACATAAATTCAGAAAGCTTTGCTTGAGGCACGGTTTTATGACGGTAGCCATCAATTTGAGTTTTTAAAACCAATTAATGTCCAGTTTCTAACTGTCGACATTCAGAAACCAGGCCTACAGAACTTTGTCTTGTGGCAACATGGGCGGCTAAGAGCTGGAAGGCGAATACCAGTTCCTGCCTGTGTTTGTGTTGCTGTGAGAAGACGTTTTCTGAGGCAAGCGGACAATACAGGTGTTATCATTCTGCTAAACAATAGAACCTAAAGAAAATGATTTTTTGCTCTATCTGAACTCATTTTTAGAAACGCCACATGTTGCTGCCGTGCCAGCAGTCGTTAAAAAATATATCTTGTGATACTTATTATCCCCTCGCGCGACTTGTTGCGGGGGGGGGGGGGGGGATATCATTGCTGTTGTGCGTGTGTGGTGTGTATGTGTGTTCAGCTTGGAAGCAACTTTAAAGGAAAACCATTGCCAGATATTTATCAAACTTCGTACACTTATTTGGCATGGTAAAAGGACGAATTCTATTAATTTTCAAGTCAATTAGTGGAGTACATTTTAATATATCGTTAAAATAACACAATTTTAAACATAAATTGTATGTACGTCTTAACAATAACAACTTTCGCTTCACTTCTGTGAAACCGAAGTGAAGAACAGGTAAAGAAAAAGTAGTTTTTGAAGTAATGGAGAGTTAGTAGAATGTGGTCTCCTCATTTACATAACTATATATTCTTAGATAATGCATCAACAACACATTGACTCATGTTGGGAGGGGACGCTTCGCTTAGCGGTGCCCTTGTTAACCGATTTACAGAAAATATATTCACGACTTATTTTTTGCCAACCACAGCACATCGGTAAGTCTATCTGAATCCACTTTTTACAAGGGCATACACTTCATAGATCATTTTGATCTTTTTGATATAAATTTAGGGAATGTTAAAGTAATTAAGTGCTGCTCCTTCAATGAAATCTACGGAATTAATTATTAAATACTTAAAATATTAAGCGAAGGTAATATATATTCCAACTGGAGCTCATTTCTTTGATATTTATTCTAATAAAAGATGTACTCTATACAAAGCGGCAGCACTTTTTCAGAATCTACCAGAATAGTAGAATTTATCATTTAAAATTTTAATTCAAAAAAGGGTATGCCCTTGTAATATTGAAATTTGTTTATGACCTCCAATGGGGAGAATTATCAACACATATCACGTGACCATCAAGTCAAGGGAACACAATAAGTGTAATCAAAACTAGCATTTACTGTACTGTTCCATTTGATATCAAATTTGTGTGATAATAAAATAACTTTACATAAATATTTTGTGATAATAGATGCATTGTTTTATGAACGTTTAAATCAGCTGATATTTTCATAGCAAGCCTTAACAGTGCTGCGGATCTGAAGACGGTGTATAAGTTTATATTAGACACGCTCAGGCAATCGAAAGAACTGATATAACTTAAAAAAATATGTGACATAGAAATGGAACCAACGATTTGATTGGTCAAAACAAAGTTCATTGGGAGGTGACCTCCAGTGGGGTTATCTTGTGGATAAGAGTGGTTATTTTTTATTTACTGTTATTTAGTTGATACTTAACTTTTGATACATATTCGCCAATGTGTTTACATTTCAACAACACTCGCCTTAAATAGGTCATGCGTATTGAACCTTATGATATAACCCCTATTTTAGAACTCTTAGCGGTATTTAATCTTCTAACTGGCTATTCAAAGCGCGGCGCTTGAGCTTTAAAGTGCCTAAAAACTATCTCGCACTATCTGGTTTTGTAATATGCAGCAGTTAAACCTGTTTCATTCACCCTTTTTTTCATATTCACTCGGTCTGTGAATGGATATTGAAAGAGGAAGTCTCCACGTATGATTTTACCAGTATAAGTGAAAACTGTAATCAAAGGTATGATTTTGAATGTTAAGTTAATATTTTATTATAGATTTAGGTTGGAGTAAACAAATAACTTTATGTAGAAAACGGAACATTTATGGTTAAAACAATGGGATATCGGACAAAAGATTTATTTTGCATTGCTTTGTCAAGAGACCCATTTAAATTGTGATCTTGTATTTGAAATATAAAACTAGTAAAAATAGTACTCCATGTACTTTTTTTTTGATTGTAAAGCATACTCACTCTACCATTAAAATGATTTCTGAAATAACATGTAAATTTACATTTACATTTAGTGCTGTGAATTTTTTGTTAATTCGTTTGGGGTTTTTTTTGGTGTTTTTTTTTTCTTTGATGGATAAATTAACAACAAAAACATGCATAACTAGCAAGTTTTCGTAGCAGATAAAAGAAACAATATTTGATCGAAATTTTTTTTTATTAAAACCGTATTAAGACCAGTGCATGCATTTTTATGGGTATTGCTTAAACGCGGAACGGAAAACAGAACGGAACGAAAAACGGAAAAAATGACGTTTAATGCTTGAATATTGTATTCATTGGAAAAAAATATGTACTTTGTATCTTTTATTCATATTTTATGAATGATTATTATCAAAAGGTAGCTTAACTATTTGATATCATTCTTACGAATGTCTATCAATTATATCATTGCATTCACTTTGCTTAATAAAGTACGAAACGGAAAAATGAAATGTAGACACATTGTGATTAAATAAGTTATTAAAAAACTTTTTACGTATTTTCAATTTGTACTGTTGAAGAAATTATAGTGTAGGGCAGTCAGTTGAGCGTTTGTTTGTGTTTTTCAGGACTTTGAACCTTGCTTGGGATTTTAAACTTATTTTAAAAAACTAAAACAATTAATTGTTACTGATCCATACTATTTAGAAAATTCATAAATAGATATTGATGTCAAAAATGTGACCGACGAACAACATCCACCATCACCGTCAGAGGTTTTGCTGCAACATCTGTTTGCTAATCTTTTCGTCTCATTATTTTAAAGATCATTTAATCGAATCAATTTATTGGGTCACAAACGCTGTAGATTTCCTGCAAAGTTTCTTTCCTTTCTTCTGATATCGTTCATTGTCTACATCCTATACCGTTTAAGATTACCTTTTCCTAGTATTTTAGGTATGACAGTTTCTTTAAGTTTACCTACATGTAATGTTAATTGATAGAAAACATACATACATTTTCTGATAACATATATATATATATATATATATATATATATATATATATATATATATATATATATATATATATATATATATAATTGTTTAAAATATAAATATTTCAGCCCGTCCAAATTGGGAAAATTCAATAGATCTGACAATCCCTCATTTAAAAAATTCCATTAGGCCAGTTTTTCATCATATCCGTCAAAATTGTATTACTCTGTCCGGTTAGAGAAAATTTTATGAGCTCAAAAAGCATAGTTTACAAAAGAAGCCCTGTTCTCTTTTATGGACGGAAATCCGCTTTCTCACTAATGTAGTAGGATAACTCCTCCTACAGTTTTTAAGATGGGAAATTGTTCTTTTGCAGATCAATTGTATATATATCAGAGGTGTGCATATTGCTAGGATTTTGATTTCTGATAATTTATGGGGAAAAAAAACAGGTAATGAACTTATTCATTTTTTGGCCAAATAATGCATATAGGGTACCCTAATTGCACGGATAACTTCTCCTACAGTTCTCAAGATAGAAAATTGTTCTTTTGCAGATCAATTGTACATATATCAGAGGTGTGCATATTGCTAGGATTTTGATTTCTGATAATTTATGGAAGAAAATACCAGCTTTTGAACTTAGTCATTTTTCGGCAAAATGTTGCATATAGGGTACCCCCATTGCACGGATACATGAAACCCCTCTTACAGTTCTCAAGATAGAAAATTGTTCTTTTGCAGATCAATTGTACATATATCAGAGGTGTGCATATTGCTAGGATTTTGATTTCCGATAATTTATGAAAAAAATACTAGCTTTTGAACTTATTCATTTTTTTGGCAAGATTTTGCATATAGGGTACTCCATTTCACTGGATACGGGTTGACATGGATTATGGATACAGTTCACATAAAAGAAAACCCGGTTTGCTGTCACATTGACAGCTTTTCACTTGTTTCCTTAATAAATGAACATTCTAGTTCTTCACAAGATTTGTTGTTAATACTCTGGACTAAAGGTGTGAAGAGTTCAATTTAAAGAGAGAGAGAGAGAGAGAGAGAGATACCTTTTAGAGGCTGCCCTTTATCCCGTCAGGTAGGAAAGTTTTACTTATACAGCGCATACTTATTGATTTTAACGAAATGCTAGTCTGGATCGACCTCTTTCAGGGGATTTTTCTGACCTTTTTTTTTCTTTTTCCATCTTATTAGCATATGCTACTGAAATTCATTTAGTGAACCCTTATCAAAATATTGACCTTCTGGCAACACATTCTGGCATTATTGCAGCAATATTGCAGCAACATTCTGGCTATACATTACGGCAATGTCGTTTTTCGTATGCAAATGAGATTGTGGCAATATTGCCAGAAAGATGTTGCCGCAAAAGTTTTGCCGCAACATATTGTTGCGGCAACACCTTTCTGGCAACACATTGCGACAATATTGCTGCTGTATCGTTTTTCGTATGCAAATGAGATTGTGGCAATATTGCCAGAAAGATGTTGCCGCAAAAGTTTTGCTGCAACACATTGTTGCGACAACACCTTTCTGGCAATACTTGAGATTGCAGCAATATTGCCAGAAAAGTGTTACGGCAAACATTTTCCTGCAACGCCTTTCTGGCAATACATTTGCATAAGAAAAATAACATTGCAGAAATATTGGTTCAATGCATTTTCTGTGCTCTGGCATCAATGGTACAATATATGCAATATTTATAAATAATAATAAATCATGTATATTACATAATCTACAACCAAAATGAAAAAAAAAATCTTTAAGTGCCATTACAGTTTTATTTTTTTTAACAGATGCAAACAGACAACAAGACAGACATTTTGCATTAAATTTGGACTTTTCAAAAATGAAAAAGACAGTTTGTGGTTACACAATATTAAAGAAGTAAAAAAATTACTTTATTCAACATAATATGCACAAAATAAGTATTGAATTGAAAATATAATGTATAATATTAGAGATCTGAGACTGGAATTTCAACATGCTTATAAAGGACACCAGTTAAAATTAATAATCTTTAAATTCAACACATTTTATAAATACACTAAACACAAAAATGATAAACAAATCATGATGAAACTTGACAAAAAGTACTCAACCTATCAATGACGATTTGTTGCTGCAGATAAACATGTATTGCAGTTTGATTGACAGAACGCGCACAGACGGATTGACACAACGCGCACAGACGGATATGGACAAGCTCAAACCATATAGTTCACAAGTCCTGCACAACCACTTGCTGTATTACGATTGATCGACGCATTCGTCCTAGGCATTCCAAATGTCCTTTTTGACAGTCTCGTGGGCATTCTGATTTCACACATCACAATCACAAAAACAGCTATCAGAATATCACAACAATATCCACATTGGAATTCAGGCAGCACTGTTGTGTATATGTTCTTCCCCATAATCTTAAACAAATAACGTCATCAATCTTTTTTGGTTGCCAGTTGCACCATTCATTTTATCAGTAAGGTGACAGCTTTTTTCATGGTTTTCTTCAGGTCTGTGCAACCCATGACAGACCTATTGGGAAGATAAATGGATTTCATATAAGCACATTGGCAATTGTTTTCATATTTTAAGCAGTTTCTAAGATAAACAACTTACCAATATATAAGCTACAATTAAATTGTTCAACTAACTCAGAGTAGAACATGAATTCTTTTTTGTTTATGTCATATAAATGTAAATTTTATAAAATGCAATTACCTGTATGGTTATACATTTTCGAAATATAATTTTCTAAATTTGAAATTGTTAAAATAAAGTTTTTAGACTTTGTTCATACAAGTAAACATTAAATAAAAAAACGGGCGTTTTGCTCGATCCGATACCCGGTATAGTCTTTGGATTGGTCTCATGCGCGGATCTGGAGGGGTGGGGTGTCAGGGGGGTCCAACCCCCCCCCCCTAAAAAATTCAAATTTCTTTGAACTACATTATAAAATCCCCTTCTACTGGCAAACTCAAATAAGCGTCGGACCCCCACCCCCTGGAAAAATTCTGGATCCGCACATGAGTCTTAAACAGTGTTAAACCCATTGGTATAAAGCCTAATAAAGGTAGATCGCAGTCTTTCGGTTTATATTCTTATAACAAACATGTTTAGACTGCCATTCAATGAATATATTTTTATTGCTAAACTTACTTTTTCAAAAACGTGCTCATGGAGATGGTGCAGGGGGTGTCAACGCTCGATTCATTCACTCAGATTCGTCCTCAGGTCAGCCGTTGATTTATTCACAGATAAACACTCCATTGACAGTGTATTTTTTAACCTTGTTTATAGAAAATTCCCGTATCTCATTCATTTCACCATCTCCAGTGATGGCAGGAGGCTCGATGGCAGACAACATGGCAGCATCGAATGTGAAAATTGGCGGCTATCGATTTTATCCACCAATCAGCGCGCGCTTAACTTAACATTGAAACAAAAGTAAAAGTGGAAACAAGCAGCATACGAAAATTCTGAATTCAACATGCATCGAGCAGTTTAGATACTCAAATCTAAGTAGACTGATATTTTAACTTAATAAAAAAGAATATACCATTACAAAAAAACAGACAGATCGGTATTCACGTAAAACATGAGTTGTGGGGGGGGGGGAGGGTTGATTCAAACAGTCATCGTAACCATGCATAACAGTTATATGCGACTGGAGGGAATATCATTGGATTTTTTAATTGAGACTTTCTTTGAATAAGACTTCGCTTATAAAATATTAATTAGATTTAATTTTTTCGAATTATTATTATTTTTGGGGGAAAAATATACAAAAGCAATTCATGCAGTTATAGTTGACAGTTTTAGACTTGTGCTGAATGTGTAAAATTTTATAAGTCTAAATTCTGGTAAAGCTTTTGCAAGCTCAGTAAGCATATAATCAATCAGAGAAAAAAGAAAAGTTTGTGGTAAACTTCAGGCAAATTTTGAGGTGTTATAATTTAAATAAATCATATCTAAATAATTGACAATTTGTTACCCCCCCCCCCCCCCCCCTTCCACTGCACGGCTTCTCCTTAAATTAAAATGTTTATAATTGTTAGAAAAATTAAAATGAAATTTTTATTGCATTAATTATGCATTTATTTTTCTTTCAATTAAAGGTCATATGAAACGATATCCTGACCATATTGAGTTATATACGGGAATGAGTTCATAAGTGCCTATTTAATAAGACTGACATTGTTTTTTGGATATTTTATGCAAAATGTGAGCGCCACAGTCGATCAAAATTACTTAATCGGGAAAAGGAACATTGACTTACGCGGCTTACCTCCCTTGCTTATGACGTCAGTAAGACCCAATCGCCTTATAAAGCTATGTTGTGAATACAAATAATATCCATGTCATTTTGCAGCATTTTAAAAGAAAAAAAATACTATTTTATATAAAAACTTGTATAATTATACAATAATCAACCACGTCAGTATTTTTTCTCTCAAGAAATGAAATCGTGTGCGTTTTTATTTACATGTAATAGCGTGTACGTACATAATGATATTCAGTTTCGAGACTGCAGGGAGAATAAATGATTTCTTCATAGATCCACATGCAAGTATAATATAATTTTAATATAAGCATATTTATATGTTTTATTTTGATCTTTTTAATGAAATTGACAAATTCAAAAATAAGTCTGATCGTTTTTTCCCATTTGCACGTTCATGCAATTCATTAAGATTTTTTTTCTAAACAACTTGTAGGCCTCATTGTGCCTCATTGGCTTCACGATTATATTGTTTGTTTCACTTTCAAATTCACAAATATGTTACCATTTAATTATTATTAGTCTAAGAGAAATTTCTTCAAATGTTTTGTTTTTGAGACGTACGCGTGTACTTGAATGTGCGGTGTTTTGATTTTAAAACGTGTATGTGCAGTGTTTACTCACAGATCCCTTTTATCTCACTTTCTTTCGCAATGTTTTCTTTCGTTATTTTTATCATTATTGATGCTTGTTCTTAATAAAATCTGTTGATTATCTTCACATTCGTTCACATATATTTTTATCAAACAACCGATTTATTTTACCGATACATTTCTAAATCCTTAAATGCCATATTTCCGCGATCTAATTTAATAAAACGTTAATACACATGTACACAAAGTATTAACTAAAGATATTGCTACATATATATATCAATAAGTCAGAAATTTATATTATTTCGAAATAAAATTTAAGAATAATTTTGCGGCATTTTATAGCAACTCTTAAATACAAACTATGTACACAATGCCTCAAACATTGTCATTGGCCTGCCTTATACTTTTTTATGTGACAAAATAAATCAAACAATTTAAATGCTTTAATTCCCTTTAAATGTAGCTCCATCATTATACGTACCGAAGAAGAAAATGATGTTTCTATTTCAAAAGGATAAGGCTAATTCATTAATCATCTGTTAATGATGGAGCATTTTTTCGTTAAATTTCCACTCCAGCACGGGATCTTCATCATGATTTTACTTTTGTGAGATGCTGATATTAGATTTATTCATTAACGACCAATTAAAACTAAGTCATCTGTAGGCTACTACGAAATCAAATGATCTCATTTGAAAAGAAAGACACGTTCATATATGCAAAAATTACTAAAATTTAATCGATAAAATACTGTAAAATTACACTAGTTTTAATGCATTGTTTACATCGGTGGGTCTTTGTGACGTCATAAATCCACAAAATCAAGAACGATAAGCGGGCAAGAATTTTTTCAGGTGCTCAGTTTTCACGGTTATTTCTCAGTCATGCAAAGGCAAAAAAATCTTCCATCATGTATTTTAACATTTGTTTATACCGAGCTTTATATTCATGAAAGAAAATCATAGTGGTAAAAATCGTTTCATATGACCTTTAAGTATGTGTTTTAATTTAAATGCATGTTTGCATTCTGATCAGAGAAGATTTGACACGAATTATTTCGAGTTGGAATGCAGCTTGTTATAATTAATGCAGAAATCAAATATGATGCCTAGCAGTATTGCCAGAATTATATATTATGTATAAATCAATTAGTTCATGATTTTAGATAATCAAATACATGTACATGTTACCAGAAAATTATTTCTGGCAGTATGATACTGAGTATAGCCAGAATATTACCAGAAGTCGTTGCAGCTAGTGGCAATATTCTAGGTGCATGTTAATATATTTTTTTACAGAAATAACTCTAATAGTATTGCCAGAATGTTACCAGAAGTTATTGTCGCTAGCTGCAAAACTCCAGCAGTATTGCCAAAATGTTACCAGAAGTTGTTGCAGCTAGCGGCAACATTTCACTAGTCTCAAAATCTGGTTTCTGGTAACAATCAAAGTACTGATAGACGGAGGCATCATTTCGGAGGAAATTAAACTAATGAAAATTTATATGATTTTTTTTAAAGGAAAAACAGCGCGCTTACCGCTTATCATGTTAGAATATTCGCGAAGCGGTTTAGCATTATGGCAATTTAAGGTGGAATAACACACCTGGAAAAAATACTCATATAAACAGTAAATTATTTAATTATGAAAGATATGATAATAAACAAACTGTATAAATGTCAAATAAGCGAAAAATTTGCAGTTTTTGGTAAAAAAAAATATATCTAAACAATTTAATACAATAAGTAATAGAAAAAGCCCCTGCGGGATTCGAACTCGGTATGTACGGATCACAACCCCGACACGTTATCCACTCGACTATGTAGTAATTTACATGTTGCTTTCGATAGAATCCTTTTAGTAAAATGCATTGTCCTTTCGATGAGAGGTAATCCATTTTGTGACGATGTGTTATTCCACCTTAAGGTCGCGAGGATATTTTTCAGGTTGACATCAGAGTTAGGTAAATAATATCAAAATAATTAGTGTTTTTCTCTTATTTTTACCTTATAAGCTTGTTAAATTATATTACAACTGAACGGTGTTTATTCTTTACAAAAAAGGAAGGAGGAAATTATTTTGCATCACAAAATAACATGGGAAACTGTACATGTTATTAAATGCACACAACTCGAACACGAAAAATACAATGCAAACTATTTATGTACACATTTCTTTTCTTGTGTATATTTAGTTTAAGTCGATATTATTTCCTGTGTATAGTGAATAGCAAACCCAAGGTAGAAAACGGCATATCCTAGAAGTTTCCACACCTGTTTTAAGATAACCTCTAAATTGCAAACTACTTTGTTAAACTGTTCAACAACCCCCCCCCCCCCCTTTCCTATCTTATAGAAGGGGTTTCTTGATTAATGAGTGTCGTCGATCCAGAATTTCACTTATTATGATCATTATGAGAGAGAGAGAGAGAGAGAGAGAGAGAGAGAGAGAGAGAGAGCGTTTTAGGCGTAAATGTACGTACATTCATTTGAAATATAATAATGTTATATATTCATAAAATCAGTATCCACAAAACAATATAGTACATTGTGATTGAATCCAGCATGCTGTTACAATCCAAAGCTACGTGTTACCCCTGTTAATCAAATCAACGCGCGAGATGCACCACGTGTTCTTTCCGAGATAAGGGAAAAAAGTTTCGTTCTAATAGTTTTCATTTCAAGTAAGGAGAACAGAAGCATGCCTAACAATGTAGTATTCTACACTGTTTGTGATGTTTGATTTCAAGTAAAGAGAAAGGAAGCATACTTTACAATGAAGTATTATATATATATATATATATATATATATATATATATATATATATATATATATATATATATATATATATATATATATATATACACTGTACAGCTGTAAAGGGAAATTAATTGATAATATGCGAACGATATACGACAGAGACAAAGAAGCACACCATGTTTATTCATTGAACCTCTAATTATTATTTATTATTTTGTCCAACCGCTAGATGGTGCTTAAAGAATCCTCATTATTTGACGTCACGCGCAAGACAATCACAATATACGGAGGCTTTTAAACAGCCTCCGTCTAAAAATGTGTTGCTGCAATATTGCCGCAATAGTGCCGCATTGTTGCAGCACTAATTTTACTATGGTAAGGGAATGTGTATATGCCACCACCCCACCTCCTTGAAAATATCGTGTTTAATTAAGCAAAATGATATAATAAAGGAAGTACCTCTTTACATATCCTGATTATTTTCCAATAAGCGTATCTAAAAGAAGGTTTTGATTTCTTGAGATTGCTTTTAATTGTCAAGGGGTAGCTGATATATAATATTTTCATAGCTACACTGGGAAACAGAAGTCTAAGGCCTTTTTGTGGAAATGACGCTGTATTTATTGTTGTATTTTAGTATAATCGAATAAATGATTTCCACAAGTACAGGCGATCTATAATCATATACAATTATAATATTATTAAAACACTCTCATTCTCTACATTCACTCATTAGATTTAACTTTAGTTAAATAATATTTATATTACATATATTTGATTAAAATGACCAACCAAGTATAACAGCAGTATAAACTAATAGATAATTAGTTGGGTTGACAAGCTATGAAGCCGAGTCATCAACCGTCTGTCTTGGGTGGCGTCGTGATATTAAATAAAAGTTCATGCTAAAAATGAGATTATACAAACAGCGATGCGCACTCACTCACTCAAACCCGAAAAACCAGTCTAACACACCCATTCATTCACTGATCCACCCGCCATACGTAACCATTTGATCTCTCGTACTACTGTCCTACTATGAATGATTGTATAAATGAATGAAGCGGCGTGAATGTAAATAAAATGAACACATGAAATGAGGAAATAAATGAACGCAAATATGATAACTAATAAACTAAAATAATTAATCCCGTCACATTCTTCTCCCCTGTCTGGAGAAAAAAATGTTTCCTGACAATTTGCTTCAGATTAATATGGACACCGATTCTGAAAACAATATAGCGACTGAAAATAATAAACATAAAACTATACATTTTCTGTGACATTCTCCCTAAGTCAGACATACAAAACTTCAACTGGCTGGGACCCCATAACCCATTCTCCGTATCTGTCAGAATTATTTCTCTCTTTGATAGACCTGCGTGGAATGAAAACAAATGAACAATGAGAAATGAAAACATGAAATGTTGAATAAATGAACGCAAATATGTGACTAATTAACTAAAATGATTAATCCTGTCACACAATCAACGCTTGTACAATGTAGTTAAGTATGCACATTAAACTTTAATTATTTATTTGATAACATTTGGACTGTTTCTTTCCTAAACAAAACAGAAATACCTGAACTGAAACCGCGAAACCCAAGAAAACCAAAGAAAATTGATACAGTAATGTTTTTGTTTATTTAGGTTGAAAAGAGGAAATGACAAAATAGGAGATGCCAGCAAATTATTGTAACCATCACGTTTATTTGGAAAGAAAAAATATATAGATAAATATGTTTTTTTACATAGAATGCCGATGAAATACACCTAAAAAGAATTAGTTTTAAGAATGGGTGATAAATGACTACGCGCAACTGTAGCACTTTTAGCTACAAGAGTTACCCCCCCCCCCCCCCCCCCCCCCCCCTTTAGTGCGTATGAATTTTGTATTGATGTGTGAGATGTCCGTATCAATTTAAATTTAAAAGTTCACGGTTGAGGATTGTTATTAAGGACTTCTACACTGTGTAAGATAGCATTATAAATAACTTTTCAGTAAAACGTCCTGGTGTATAAGCCCAGTGATCAGGGTAAAACCAAAGAGAACATGCAGTGGTGGAGAATCATACTTTTCTACCTAGTAGGATTGCCGTTATCATTCAGTTATGGTAAGTAAAATGACAAAAGAATATGTGTTATTCTTTAAATGTTAAAAGCATATGTAGTTTCATTATATTGTTTGACATAATACAGCAGAGATAGGTCCGATTACCCTTAATAGTAATTGATTAAATTACAACTACTTTGGATTTTAAAAGTAATAAATAACAAGGCAATTGCATTTATTTTTAAAAGCAACTGTTTATATTAGATAATTGTTTCTTCTTGAAATAATGCTGAGTTTATATTGGTTTACCGTTAATCGTTTGGGTTTATTATTATCATTATTTATTATCATTTTTTATTAATTTTTTTTTTTTTTTGCTTTTTTGAAATGTTTATTATTAATAAATGAAAATGAAAAAAACGATGTATTTTTAACAGGAGTCTCTATTCTACGATCAAAAATTTTGTAATTTTTTTTTCCATTTACACTTTGAGACATGAGACAAAACAATCGATATTTCTAGTGATCTTTTTGGGCTGTGTAAATATCATTTTGTTTGTTCTAAAAAAAACTCCATTAATTAATCTCTCAAATGAGACACAATTTTTGTAATATAAATTAGGTAGAAAACTGTTATTATATAATTGACTGTGTGGACCTGCGTTGAACTTTTTACAAATCGGTTTATGTTTTTACTTCAATTAACACAATGTTTACCCGGGACACGCTTTGATGGATCACTACTGTTATAACCAAATCCGACTTAACCAACTCCTATGTTATCTTTTTGTCGTTAAAAATGTGTGAAATCTTTTTATACGCATTACCTTAAAAATATATCCAATGTTAAATATTATTAACCTAATATATCTAATAGTATGGTCCAATTACTTGTGTGTGTGGTCCCAAATAATTATTATTTGGTTAAGCATGTTTTCTTTTCATATATCATACTTGAAGAATGTTGGCTTTCAAAAAAAGGGCGTTAAGTAGGTCAAAATGGCGGACAACCTTAACTCCATAATTTTCTCTGGTAGTCTCCTCACTAATGACAGACAATAATGAATTGATCGAGCAAAGTATGCTGATTCTGAACAAATGTGCTGTCATTCCTTAAAATTGGCCGACAGCAAAATTTTATCGTTCTCTTTATAAATATTTTATATAAAAGACACAGTAGATCATAAATTTGTCCAGCTTAGTATTGTATCCTCTCTAAGATTTGCTGAGTCCAACAAAATATGCTGATCTTAAAAAAATGAAGGTAAATAGATAAAAACGGCGGACAGTCATGGTTTACCATTTTCTCTTAAAGCCTCTTCAATGGAAAAAAGACACATAATCATAAATGGGTCCAGCAAACATTTTTATCATAATTAATTTTTTTGGCACTTGTTAAAAAATGTATTGGTCTTCACTTAAAAATCGTTATTTTTGTCAACAAGGCAATACAAATTGGTAATTAGCAAAATTAAACTAATCTCTCTTTGGAGCTCTTCAAAACGGAAAATGTGTGAGCATCATGTTTTATTGTGTGACTGTTGGGGCAAGCGCAAAAGGAAGTTCACATATTTCTCATCGTTGTTAATTACATACCGTGGACCTGCCCTAACATAAAACATCGCTTTCTCTCAGATACTTTTACCCCCGCCAGGATCCCGATGTTATAAAGTATTTTTTCCAAAGTCTACTATACATGAACCCTCTAACACTGAGTAAACTTGTATTAATTAAATGCAAAAAAATAGACTGATGAAAATAGTTTGATAAATACACATTCGTTTGTTTTCAGTAAATACATGTTTTATTATTCCTTTACTTTTAAGAAGTACGTCAAGCAATTTTGCTTTAAAAAGATCTAATTAATAAATTCCGAATCGTTCATCTCTATGCTATTTTACATAAACTAACTACCACTGAGTCAACTTTTATTAATTAAAGGTTAAAAAATGACCAATAAACTTTGCAAACAATAAATTGCTTGACAGTGTTATTTCTCGTTTTGTTCTTCGTTGTTAACTTAGTTTTAACTATTTATTTAACCCCATTTTAATCTGGTGATATCCCATTTCCATTTAAAGTTTGACCGTATATGCATCTTCAAAATAGATAGTATAAAGAGTAATTGATTTTAAAAAAAATCTAGTTTTTCTGTTTAGATTTATTTAAAAAAATAAGTCTCTGTATGTAGACTTCCAAAAGTATACAATATAAGCTTCGTTCCATCTGTCCATATTGCAGTAATTTAAGCATAGAACTTAAATGTGTATAATCCTCTTAAGTAAGACAACTAATATCCAAACAAAACTGTTCAGCCAGAGCGACGAAGTTAACACTGAAATAACGAGTACAATTTCACATAAACGTAACATGCAGGACCACTTATCTATATCATCGTCGCGGGAAATATAGCGGGAGATTACTGTGACGTCATTTTCAGTTGCTTAAATCATCGATATTTCTCGTAAAAGTTAGTTTTCTTTTACGCAAGCATATGTTTTTCCTATCAAGGTGTTTTAAAGCAGTTTTTATTGTTAAATGTAAAATATTCATATGCGATTAACAGGTTAGAAATTTCCTTGAAAGTATTGTTGCATGATTTTTCTATTTTAAAGTAGATGAACTTGAAAACATTGACTATTCATATCAGTTTTATTACTTAGGGAGTTTGATAGAATAAGCAAGATTAATTGATATCTGCAATTAAAAAAAACCCCACAAATCCCACGTCTGCTTTTTTCTTCACTAATATAATATTTTCTTCTTCTTTTTCGAAGATAAATTATCTTACAATAAACTCGCCAGCCAGTCACTCACATACCCAGCTGCGAATACGGGCGCCAGTAATGCCGTTGATGGAAACACAACAACATGCATGAAGCAATTTGCCATAGGGTTAAATGCTCCGTACAAGACGGTGTGGTGGAAGGTGGATCTTGGTGATGTTTACAATATCTACAGTATATCCATCTTGTTTAAAACGTATGATGGGTATGGTATGTATGTTAAGCAATGTAATTATGTTAACGAAAGACTTCTTGAACTTAGAATTTTGGCTAGCTCGGAAATATTTGATTTTTTGGTTTGCTATATTACCGATCTATTTTTAAGACCCAGTTAGTTTTGATTAAAACAATGCAATCATTCATTTGATACGCCCACTTGCTCAAAAAACGCTAAATATAAAAGCAGAGGCACACCAAATATCAACAAGTTTTATTATGTTACGATGATGCATGGTATAAACAGTCATTGTATTATAATGGGGTGAAATTTCAATGAACTATAATTCAAGACATTTTGTATAAAACTTCAAATTCACATTCCTTTATTTGTTATCAAATTGCTATAATATATTTATCGCATTTTGTCTTTCAAAACATTAATACCAAAACATTTGTTTACGTAAGGCGTAATTGCTTAATCGTTTTAAATTATTTCTTAAGTTTGTGGACTTGATATAATTGACTTACTCAATTTGAAGTTTTACTCCGTGTCATCTGTCACTCATGCTTATAGTGCTAATAACTAGTGTTTACTATTCTTATTTATATCATTTGTTCATTATTATCATCAGTCAAAAATTAGGCTTCGGATTGTTCGGGTGTAGTTTTTGGATTTCCAGTTTTCACCCTACCGACCTAAAGTTCATATAAAGTGCTTCTTACCACCTAGAGCATTTTGGTCTTATTGTCGCCGGATGTATAGAAACACCCCATATTTTTCCGGGTGATAGTTTTTTAGACGTCACCAAGTAACGTTATTGTGTTTTTTTTTTTTAAATCTGATGATTGAATGAAAGCTTTAACGTTTTACTCTGTGTTGTCTTTCATTTTTAAAATTTTCTTTATATATATATATATATATATATATATATATATATATATATATATATATATATATATATATATATATATATATATATATATATAATTTCCCAATACAACTATTTAATAGTCAAATTTTCAATGAAAAAACCCCATTAATTACAGCTACATAATTAAAGTTTACATTAAAAACAAAATAAACAATGCATCTCTTACACGGTTTTTTTTTCAGCTGGAGCAATGTGTATATTTTTAAACCACAACTTAGGTTGTATTTTGGACTGTATATACTTCTGTCTAGCCATGCATTAATAAATAACATTAATTTTCGTAAGAAATAGAGGAAAACATACCGAATGATTTTAAATGTATCTCCGAAAGTGAAACGTGTACATACTGTGTTTTGCAGAGGACCGACAGCGTGGTCGTTTCGCTGGATTCTCGCTGTACGTATCAACCACTGGTGACATACAGGGTTCTACTCTGTGTTACAAGGACGGACCGCAGTTACCGCCCCTGAAATTTACAACCACCTGTATACAACAGGGACGATACATCATATTTTACAACGAACGAACAGATGGAGTAATCTACCCTAACGATTATGAGTTAGCAAATGTGTTTAATGAACTATGTGAAGTTGTGGTTCTAGGTATTATATTTGGGTTTTTGATCATTTTTTTCTTTGCAAAGTGTTTTAATACTGTTGATATCGTCACTATTGATTAACACTTTTCATTATATTAATGAAATTGGGATCAGCATCTCGAAGTCTTTATGTATAAATTGTTAACATACAATGTGTCATACATCTCATACATGCAAACATATGTGAATTTCTATTTGGAATTTTCCTATGTGGGAAAAAAAGTCAGAAAACATTTGCAAAAATATCTATCTTTTTTTCTATAATAAAGAAAAAAATGGTAAATTTATATATTTTTTTTTTGATTAAGGATGTAACAAAACCGGTGTATATGGCATAAACTGTAACAAACTCTGTCCGATCAACTGTCAAAACAATTTGTGCAACATCGAAACTGGAAGCTGTTTTGGCTGTAAACCAGGATGGAGGGATATACTCTGTGATAAAGGCACGTGCAATCTTTAAGATAAGGTTAAATTTGATTTTCTTTAAGTTTTAATGGGATTTTTTTAATGCCAATGAAATGGCCCCTATAAAATTTGTAAAAGATTTAGTCATGTTTTATGTTTATATCATCAGAATGTATAGAAGGAAGGTACGGTTCAGAATGTCTTCAACAATGCTCAGAACATTGTAGAGACAACTTTGCTTGCAATCATGTGACAGGTCAGTGTGACGGAGGGTGTGATAAAGGATGGACAGGAGCTCTGTGTGATAAAGGTAGTATTTTTTTTTATTTTAATTAATCATAATTAATTAAAACTATCAATTCAATTCATAACTGTCCTGGTATCTTAGTGAAGCGTTATTAAAAATACGCATGCATTATTCGGTGAAGTTCATCTGTCCTTCTGAAAATGCGAACAAATTTAACGACTTTTTCTCAAAAATTAGTCAAAGTATTTACCGCAAAAATCTCATTACCAACAGTAAAGCAACCGATGCCTTACTATTTTTTTCAACTCTTTTTATCATTGAAACATTTGTCACAATTTGAGTGTTACCTACGTCTAACTCAAAAGCCACAGGTTTAGATGATATTTCAATTAAACTTTTGATATTTGGTGTCCTTGGGTCAATCAATTGTATTAGCCTTGGTAATGTTAGTATTAGCCTTAGAGGTTTTTTTTAAACTATCGTCCAGTTTTAATTTTATCTATCATACGTAAAGCATGCAATCTCATCAATGAAAAAAATCGCGTTTACACTTAAGTATTTCTGCGAAACTGCCCTATCCAGTATTATTAGGAAGTGGCTACCAAATTTTTAAAGTGATAAACTAACAGGCCTTTTATTTATAGATATAAGCAAAGCTATTGATACCTTTAATCAGCATGTATTGCTGCACAAACACTATCGTTTGGCATATATAACAAGACACTTAATGGGTTTATTTGTTTTTTGACAAATAGATCATATTTTGTTTTATGGAATAGAAAAAAGCCAGACAATTCGAGAATTTCCATTGATTTCCCTCCATGGTCAATAATTTAACCTATGTATTTCATTTGTTATGTTCATACTGTCTAAAATACTTATCAGCTCACAAATGTGCACAACTCAATACATATCAGATACATTCACTGATGTTATTGAATTTAAAGTACATAGAGATTTGTTCGATACTTTAGAATGGATGATTAAAAATAAGCTTACATTCAATCTTAGGAAAACAATGTATAATTATAGGTAAAGATCAAAGGCTTAGAAATTTAGGAATTTATCTATTCAAGTTTTCAGTGTTTGGAACACGTCAAACAATTCTAGAACCATTTAAAAAATATAATTTTCATTCGACTGTCGCAGTGACGGCCTGTATTTTTTTTCGTTGAAATTTTATACATTGTATGGCTATAATTGTGGCACATAGTTTAACTTACATGTAATGTACATTTATTTCTCAAAATACAGTTTCTGTCTATAATTGCTGTATGTAAAATCTTAGGACCACACAGTATTAAACTACTTTCCGTATACTTATTGTGCTATCCTGTAAAAAAAGGAAATTATTTTTACTATTATTATTTTTATTGTTGTTATGATTTTTGACAAATTCTGTTCAGAACTATTAATGGAAATCGTAAGTGCATTGCATTTCTCATTTCTAAATAAAAAATAACTGTATGATGGTCATGACACCATTATTTACCTGTTACAAAACAGTGAAAATTTAACAGTGGCTTTAACATTAATAGCAATTTAAATACACTTGACCTAGATGAAAATCTATAACAAATCCTTGATGAAGTTATTATATTTAAACTTCAACCTTTTGAATGACCTTGAAATTTGTTTTGCATAAAACCTAAATCCTTGTTACTATTTTATCCGAATTTCAGGTCTCTTCTTTACAAAGAACAAAAGTTGCACTTTCAAAAAGGATATAAATCTAAATTGCACAAAGATCAAAGATATTTCGTTTTAATGTGTGTTTCGAAAGTATTAGAATACGGTTTAAATCGATTTTTTCTGCTTTGTGAAAATGATGGGTATGATTTGTATTTTTCTAATGGTAATGTATAGTATATACATAACTTCTAAGAAATATTAAGCGATTTTAATGTTCATTTTTGAAACTATTTCAATAATTTCAAGCGTGTTTTGTTCTACCTTAACTTAAAATATGATACTTTTATGATATTTTGGATTACATATCATTAAAAATGTACTAGTATCTTTGTTATGGACTTCGCTTTTACGAAGAAGCAAGCCAAAGTACGGCGTGTTGTTATTTTACTTTTTTATGAAACGATCCGTGCAAACACTTAGGAAAAAAAGTAATTTTAAAGTTGATATATGAAATTTACGAACTTTCTGAGTGAAATACTCATTTTTTGATAGAATACATTAAACGTCAGCACGGGGACGGTTTAACGTCATTGTCACTATGACAATTTGATGGGAATGTTAATGATTTGTTTCCTGCATGGCAGAATTAACTTAATCTATGTAGATCGTTCAAATTACTATATTTAATATAGATATATATCTCAAAACTGTTGACATCTCCAAAAATAGATTTGTGCTTGTAAAGAAATCGTTGAAAAGCATTAATAACATGAATAAGACTCTACAAGCACCAGAAAGTATGTATTGATGACGTAGAACAGGTAAATATTGCGTCATAATCGATTTCTGCATTCAGATTTATTTATTAAAAAGGAACGTTTGATGTTCGTAATAATAACTCTTTTCAGGTGCGCAATATATATATATATATATATATATATATATATATATATATATAGCTTAAAGCGAATTAGGTCTACTGTCAGTATGCATTTCAATCGAATCATGCTTATGTCATTTAGTTAAAAAGAGGAAATATCGCATTTTTAACACATTTATGAGCGTTTTAAAATAGGGTTGTTTCTAATCAAGCGTATATTATGACTTTTAAAAAGATAAATTTAGAAATGTCCTATTTGCTAAATCAACAACAATCACTAAAGTTAAAGTATTTGAGTTAATCTGTGTAAATTACCTTGGGTAATAACATTGCTGTATGTTCATGTAAGGGAATATAAAGTCGTATTCTTGCTTTTATTAAGAATTTCCACATTTCAGGTGAAAGACCTCTTGTTTTCCTTATGTTTTTTATTCTTCTTCTTTTTCTTTTTTTTTCTATTTAGCTCGGGGTGACTTTTTTGTTATTAGAGTTATCCAAACAATTTAAACGTTTTGTAATTGCTCATTAAAAGTTATAGTTCCAATTCACCCTGTGTCAAAGAACTCCCAGAACTTACTATTGCCCTTTGAGAAGGAAATGCTTGTTATCGCTACTCCTCTGAAACCATAAGAGATAGAGATTTGGAACTTTTACCAATGTTTTCATTACACTTAGAGGGTTCTTCAATCTATTCATACCAAAAGGATCTGATGCCCCCTTGTAGTAGTTATTGCCCCTGGAAGTATTTAAATTTCAATAAAATCACTTCCAACTTTTTTATTATTTATCATAGAGACTTCGGACCACTTGGGATGGCTTGAAGCGTCTACTTTGACCGAACAAATTGGCATAAAGGTCAAAGGTCAACGTCATTTGAGAAGCAGTTTTTTAATGTCTTCTTATATCTCTTTTGTTTAGGGTGGTAGAGAAAAACTTTTTTATGGATGTAATAGGACATCTTAAGACATTTCTAAAAATATAGCCCCTTGGCTCATACATGTACATTTGAATACTTACAGCGTTATAGCCCCTATTGTACGAAATGCTTGTAATCGCTTCTCCTCTGAAACCATAAGAGATAGAGATATGGACATTTTACTATTGTCTTCAGTACACTAAGAGGGTTCTTTAATCTATTCATACCGAAAGGATCTTAGGCCCCCTTTTAGCTATTAATGCCCCTGAAAGTATTTACATTTCTACAAAATCACTTTCAACTTTTTTATTATTTATCATAGAAACGTTTGACCACTTGGGATGGAAGTGTCTACCGTGGTCGAACAAAATTACATAAAGGTCAAAGGTTATGGTCATTTGGAAGTCGGTTAATTAATGAATTTTCATATCATTTGATATACAGAATTATAGTAAGGGTGTCAATAGATTGCGCAAAAAGGTATTCAATTGGGTCAGCCAGGTATCACATCAAGTCCTGTGGTTACTCAGGTGGAACTTGTTTTTACAGTCAACCCATTCATTTTGTACAAAGACAGCTAGCCTGTAGAACACTTTCTTTTATTGATAGTTTTACTGTTTATATGATTGTGTAAATAATATTCAATTGGCCCAGCTTTGTTCATTGTGGAAAAAATTCAAAAAAGTAATTCAATAAATGTTAACGATATATACAACATGGAATTCTTAAAGAAATGGCTTGAACAAAAAATATTTAAAAATCATTTATCATTTTATGGCTTTGTGGTTTTCCCATTTTATAGTACAACATGTATCATAGTTAGAATAAGTTTTTGTATACCTTATTGAGCAATCTAGCAATTCATTAGAAATATAAAGGTGGAAAGACCTCTAATTGTTCGAGAAAAATTAGCCTACTAGTTTTTTATCATATTTTATTAGACTAAAATAGTGTACATCACTGTTTTGTATTTGAACATGATCTTAAAAAATTTAATTAAAAAAAACAAAGCTTTACGGCCTATTAAATGTAACCTTGTTGAACTTTAATTTCAAACAGGGTAAACAAAATTATAAATACCGATAACAAATACAGAATGTGATTACGGGGACCTCTGGTTACTGCATCATGTTTTGATATACTGTGAAATCATTAAATTTCGTAGTGCCTCAATTTTTGTGGAATTCGTGGGTACCCCTCATCCACGAATTAACATCCTCCATGAACTGATACATTAGGGTGATAAAGTCTATATCCATTTGTAGGTAAACACGAAATTACATCCCCTGCCACGAACCAGTAATATTTACGCAGTCCACGAAAATTGGCCCCCACGAATTTTAATGATTCCACAGTAATGCTGGGCTAATTTATTTTTTGTTTGCATTCAGGCACGGGTCTTAGCTTAAAAGATAAGAAAAGAGGCTTGGGAAATATATATTTGATGACATCTTATTAAATATGATGTGTAATACGTATCTAAAACAATAACGTTCATAGAATGTGATGATGGGACCTATGGATATAACTGTACCAACAACTGTAGTGGTCACTGTCTGAACAACTCTCCGTGTAACAAACAGAATGGGCACTGCGATAAGGGATGTGAACCTGGATATACTAACACAGATTGTAGCAAAGGTAAATTACTTATGAATTTATATACGATATAATTATATCTATTTCTTTTCGATTGAAAATTAAAATTTAATTACTATCTTAATACACAATGTTGAATGGTTTAAGCTGGTATTTTACTTGTGGCATATCAAATACTTTTTTTTTTACAAAGAGTGTACAACGGGACATTATGGATTGGACTGCAGGGATACCTGTAGCGGACACTGTATAAAAAATGAACCATGTGACCATGTCAGTGGAGTGTGTCGAAATGGTTGTCAGGATGGGTACACTGGAGCACTGTGTACTGACAGTAAGAAATATTTTTTTTTCTTTTGTTGAGGTCAAAGGTAATTTTATGTATAATCAGCTACGGTTACTTAGTTGACATAATTAGATTGCTGCTAATTTTGCGAATAATATTTCAGTCTAGGAATGTTTTAGATATAAGATACAACTGCGTGAATATCAGAAAAAGAAGTTTAATACAAACTCTTTTATGTGTGAATAATATTTAATATTTTGTATACAATCTGGCCAAAAATTTAGTCAATGTTGATTGAAACAATTTTTCTTGACAAATAATGATTATTAACAAAAAGACAGAACACTCTCCTTATGACACAGTAACAGTGGAAAAAAGGAAACAAAAAACAACAACAACAACAACAACACCCCATAGAAACAACACTACAATGATTTTAAGATAATAGAAAAATTTGCTTGAAAGTTGTCCTCGTTTTAAACCACATAATAAGATAGTTTTGCACCCTGTTTAGTTATGATATATTGTGTGTATTTTTATCCCCCAGCTTGTGCTGAAGGATATTTCGGCGCAAACTGTTCAAGGAAATGTTCACCTCACTGTAAACCTGACACGTGTCGACATGTGGATGGATCATGCACTTGTACTGCAGGTTGGATGGGTAATAATTGTACTACAGGTAATGATATTTAAAAAGATATCCAATATTTAAAAAAAAAAAGGTTGAATGTTTAAAGAAATGTCTTTAGGAAAAATATCAACTATTACAATTTCTTGAGAAACATTTTTGATTAAGTTTTTAAATAAGATAACTTTATAACTATGCCCTGAAAACTGATTAATCATGCCATAACTGTTATATTGCCCTCAGGGACACAGTAAATTTTACAGGAAATAGTTAAATTGCCCTACCGAAACTGTTGTATTACTATGTAACATTTCTGCATAAAACTCTAGATTATTCCCGTCCCCTCGGGGCAAATAATCTGGTATGTCACCTTCGAAGCAATATAATTTTTTAACTAATAGCTATCGAAGTAATTATTTGGGTCATTTATAAATGATGATGAAAAAACATGTGTTTGTTAACTGACAACAGTTACCCATAAGTTTAAAATTTCAACCCTTATTTCGATCGCGTTAAAGAAATGGAAATTGAATTTTTTTTCTGCCAGTAGATAAATGCGTTTTTTTGATTATAAATGCATCACATGCGATCATATATCAACACGTTAATTTTGTTGTATTGAATTAAGAGGTAGGAATATGAACAAAATATGAACACACACAAAAAAAAATTGACATGATCACTTGTGACGTTGATTTTAGTTTCATTTTCGTTGAATGTGCCTTTAAACTTGGGGGGAACTATCGCCTGTATTTTGGAATATTTACGTATCAAATCAAGCATAGACTTCGGTAAATCAGACAGCTGATTGTTTACCAGCGCAAACTGAGCAAAATCTGATGCACTAACAACCTATTATAAAATACAATTCATTTGTACTATTAATTTTATTCGTTATTCAGTACGATCTCTATGTAATAGTTGAATAATGCAACGTGATTTGTTAAGATGCTCAGCATTTTCAGTCTAAACGGGAATGATTTTGGCTGGTAGAAATATTTAGGTATAATTATGATGAAAAATAAATTGTGTTCTTTATTTGAATTAGTGCATATTTTGCTGTTTTAATTGTTTACAATTTTTATAATTTAGTGACTTATTTAAGAGTCAATCTTCGAGTTATAAAAAAGATACAGAGCTTTGTGCACAATGCTATGTTTGTACAAAGAGCTGAGGCATGCTTTAATTTGTTTATATTTTAAATGCTGAATTGGAAATACCAAGCTTAAAAATCTTAATTTGAATGAAATAAATTCAGGTAAACAATTCATGACTCAAACCAAGGTATGTATCTTCATTATAATTCTACGATTGAAGCTAAAATTTTGGTTAATCATTAGAAATGTCTTGCTAAAAGGATGATATGCAGTAACTACTTTCTGGTACCCCTTTTTATATGAATTATATATTTGAAATCTACACCAATTTGGATATTTTTTTTTTAATACAAGTGAATAAAAAGTCTTTTAAACAGTTGCTATAGTTCTGACACATTTTTATTATTATCATGAGGATAAAAATATTATCGTTGTCGTAAAAAAATATTGCAGCAGAAACGCATCTTTGTTTGTAGCAATTTGTTCTTTTCTAATGAAGATGAAAATAATGGACGGGCCTTAGTACAATAGAGCAATATGCCTGTCAATACATTGATTAGAATTATCATGTGACAATATAGTTCAGTTCTACAGTTTAATCATCAGTCAAGTGAGTAAGGTTATGAACCGTCATACGAAATGAATTCACGCCAGGTAAACGACAACCATTTATAATGGAGAGGACCAAGTAAATTTTTGAATGTTTTTGTATTCGGCGCATTGAGATACAATTTTCTTCTTTCATATATAGGAATTTAAAAAAAATAAAATACAATAACCACATGTAGTACATATGTAAGTCATTGAAGGAGAAGATGTACCTATATGCTCTCATATATTTTGATCTTTGAATGGTTGGGGGGGGGGGGGGCTAAAATAAAGAGAACCGGAGGTTAACCGTGAACTCTTACCAAAAAAATAGTTAAATATTTTGCATAGGATCTTATTTTCGGTAAAAATGGTATTTCAGAAAGATACAATGTCAAAGATAAAGTGCATGCCAAAAATAAGTACAAAATTTAAATATTTTACGGTGTTTTTTTTTACTCTACCGAGGGGCCATATGGAACAATATTATTTGATTGCCAATATAAAGTCATTGTTGTTCATGTGAGCTATGTAGCCCCATGGGCCTTTTGTTCTTATTTCACTTTTTCTTCAGATAGTCGATGAAAAAAGAACAATTATTCCAGATAGTTATTGATAAACAGCATTCCAATTTTGAATCATAAACATCAAATGATTGAACTGTCAGCCAATATAAGTAGTTCAATTATTCATAACATTATTCAGGAGTTTTTTCTAAAATATAAATAAACAGATCGGTAGAGCCGGATATAGTAGAAAGGACTACAGTTATTTTACATGGTCAAATAGCTCCCCCCATTTTAAACAGTTTATAAATAGTGACGTATCGAGATCAAATCTTCATAGAACACTATAAAGAAGTTGTTTATTGCATTATTATTTATATTAGTCATCATTGTCAATGGGCTATTTGTCAATGACGTCACTTAAATTGGGTAATCCCTCGATTTTGCAAGCAAATTTAATATCGTCATTTTTCCCGTTATACTTTTCTTTTGAAAACAAAGAGCGCATTTCTTCTGAAGTACGATTTTAATATATGTTTTTGATCATATAATTATACACATCAAAGATAAAATTGATACTTGAGTAAGCATGCGTTCGATGTTTTCCATTAAAAAAAAAAGGAACACTCCTATTCTGCTCCAAACATTGTCCTTTGAACTGAATATTTTTTAAAATCTTCAAAGGGCATGGAAAGGATATAGGGCCAACTTTACTTTCGAGTTTTTAATGTTTAAAATGCTTCAGTAAGGTATTTCTAATAGTCAACCAAAATTTGAATGTCAGTTATTAAGTTAAAAGCAAATTACGTATCTTCAATTCTTTGTTATGTAAATAAAGCACATGTCATGTTTTTATTTACATTTTGAATGATGAAAAGTAAACTCAAGTTTTAGACCAAACTTAATGTGACCAGCGCTTGGAAGTGTATAGTTTTGTTCAGAAACGAATTAGCTGATAGAAAAATCCATTTAAAAAGAACTGTATACCGGTATATTGAACCAAGTGAACATAACATGACCTGCTTGTTTACATAGAACAAAATTGTGATATCTTTATTTTGCTAAAAACTCTGCGACTAGGTCTTACATTTTTGTTTATCATTAGTTATGCATTACTAAGTAAACAATAAAATAAAATAAGAAAATTTAACCAAATTCGTGACCATGCCCCTATAAAACCTTATTCTTTATTTCTGTGTAGCTACACTACTCTTCTATGATTCATTTGTCAAATGTTAATTAATTACTAATACTTTCAAAGTTGAGCAAATCTCAAGTCAAAGTCTAAAATTTAAAAAAAACAAAAAACATTCCTTTTACCTATTTCTATTCACAAAATATTTCATATCCACAAACTAAATAAGTATGATATCGACCTAGATTTTTAAAGTGAAAAAAAACCTCTATTACATACAATAAATGAAGGTGTTTTTTTATTATTATCGGTTACATTTGAACAATAAGAGTAAACGTCATTCTTAAGCACTTATACTTCATTTTTTTTCAAAAATGTAAAGAGCATAAATTAATAAATGTAACTGTCCATAACTTGAATGGTATATACCTATTCAATATTCAACATTGATAGTTGTGCATTACACTAACTAAATTGATATGTTTCTTCCCAACAGTTTTATTGCAAGATGTGTTAAAGTAAAGTACCCTACCGGTTTCCTGAAATGAACATTAAACTCGATGTACAAAAAGACCCCCCCCCCCTAAAAAAAAAACAAATACAAAAACAGAAACAAAAAAAACAACTTACAATCCATAAAAAAACAACAAAAAAGAAAAAGCAACCCCCCCCCCCCCCCAAAAAAAAGCCATCGCAGAATAATAATCTTAAGCGACGTGAAATATGATATGCAGAAATAATCAAGCATTCATAATATAATTGGATATGACAGCAGAATATATATTATAAAATATTCAGAATGCATGTTGTCCTATGGAGATTATTGCCAGAAGAGGTGCGATGTTCACTGTATCAACAAGACATGTGACAGAATCAACGGGAGTTGTCTGTATGGCTGTACAGAAGGGGAACAATGTTATGGTATGCTAATAATACTTGGATTTCGATTTCTTATAGAATTTCTTTTAAAAATAATAAATGTGCCTAGTTGTATGAAATCGATATTTTTGGTAATGTAGAGTTTTCTAAAGTATACAAACTATTCTGCATTATTTATATACTGTTTTAGTTTCTTTGGATACTGCAAACAATGCTCAACTATTAATTGCTTCATCGGACAATTTACCGGTCATTGTTGGAGGAACGGTTGGCACCTGTGTAATTGTAATAATCGGAGTTGTTTTGGCTTTGTTTGTTATAAGGTATACCTCCTTGTGCCTTCCCAAAAATTCGTTTATATATATATATATATATATATATATATATATATATATATATATATATATATATATATATATATATATATCTGTGTGTGTGTGTGTGTTACGTGTTTACGAACATACACTTTAATATTATTTTGTTTAATTCTTCTGATGACAACTTTCTCTACAATTACTTGCATTAATTTTTGCTGTTAAATTAATGCAGACTAAAACGAAAATCAACGACAATGGCTAAAAGACAATCATTTGTTTTGGAAGCAAAGCCTCTTCGTACAAATGAGCCGAAGACTGAACAGTCAGACTTATTAAGTAAGCAACACATTTCACATAATCAAGTGTTTGAAAGTTATAAATGCTATTCATTTCAACTTTATTTTTATTGGCTTGAAATACCATGTGATAGATGATACAGTATCATACTTATTGCCAAAATCAAAACTAACAAAAAATAATGCTACGGTACAATTTTGATTACAAAACTTATCTTCCAAATGGTGAAGAAGAGACAACATATGCTTTGCCTGAGAAAACAAAAAGGGGTCCTCCAACCAATAAAAACATTCCTGTCAGGAATATGAAAGCACAAATTGCAAACATGTCTCTAAATGAAAACGCTGGGTTTAAAAGTGAATACCACGTAAGATATATTGTGTCAATTTGTTTCCTTTTGTTGATCTTCGTTGTTATAAGCACGATCTCTGTAGATGAAGAATATATGTCTCAAATACATTTACATTTCAGAACATACCTCGAGGGGAGCTTCACCCATGCTTAGAGGGAAAGAAACAGGAAAATAAAGTTAAAAATAGATACACAACCATATTCCCCTGTATGTATTTAAAATCTAAACTAACATTGATGCATATAACGGTAAATGAAATTAGATTAAAACACCTGCATCGAGACGTCATTGCTAGTTTCATTATTTTTTCTTTAACTGTAGATGACCACTCACGTGTTATTCTAAAGACTGCGGCCTGTAATAATGAGGGGTATATCAATGCAAACTATATTGAAGCAAGTACCTAATGAATAGTCTTTAGTTCATAAAATAAATGCGTGATAGACTATCATCAATGACACTCTCACCTAACCTCTTTGTATATACAAATCTAGTTTTATATATTGTGTATGACCATATAAAAACAAATGGTTTCATGAAAAAGTACAGGTACAAATGATTTTTGTTATTATTTTAAAATATTACATGGTACTTCAAATGTATATGCTTCTTAACCTTTTTTACCCAATTGTTTTTAAAAGTAAAAGCTTAATGTTTCATTATTCAAATATAATTAATAATCTTTTTAATCAATAGGATACACGAGAGATGCGGACTTACATTGCTACCCAGGGTACTGACTTAAACATAAGACTTATTTCATGAATATTTTTATTACTCTTATCTTATACTTTATGATATATAATATTTTTTTTTAAGGCCCAAAGCCAAAAACAATAGCAGATTTTTGGAACATGATTTGGCAAGAAGATGTTTGTAACATTGTCTGTTTGACCAATCTAACGGAGGGCACAAAGGTTAATATATAATATTTACATTCACTAAGTATTGTATTTCCTCCTTGATATCTTTAGCAAACCGATTGTGATTCATAGCTCTTTAGAAACCGAAAGTGCTTAAATCCAAATGACCTACTTCTAACCAGTTCATTGACCGGGAGACACGCTCAGCAACTAAAACACCACCTACTGCAAACGCGGGTTATGGTTTTTTCTTCTTCAAAGTTTGCTACCTTCATACTAGCATGAATTGCTAAAAAGCCATTGTATTGTTAACATAAATATATCTGTAATTCATATTTACACCAACGATAAAAAACGTTTAAAGAACCGTTCTTCTTACAAATCGAGAACTTGCCTATGTATGTAGTTGACAATTTAATAACCAACTACCAAGCCACTTCGGAATTCGCATTAAAATAAAAATACATACGGACGATCAATCTGTATATAAACTCAATTATTTGTTTCAACTCCAGATAAAAAAAATAGATTAGATAATATAACATTTCAAACATTTATTTCAAATTTTTGCTGTTTAATAAAAAAAAACCCATAAACAGATTTGTTTTTAACCTTTCTCTTTTATCGTTCCATTTATCATAGAATAAGTGCGCTCAATACTGGCCAGATATCAACGACAAACTACAGGGAGGGACACTTACAGTCAGACATTTGGAGGAGAAAACCTACGCTGAGTACATCATCAGGCGATTTAAGATACACAACAAATCGGTAAAATTTAACTATAGGAACAAACTAATATAAATACAGAAAAACATCTGAACTTCCAGATATTTGTAGGTTTATAGCAGATCTTATGCTTATTCATATATGTTCACAATACAATTCTTAGTCGACTTCTTGTTAACAATAATATAGCACGTCCCAAACATCAGCCAATGCTGTTCTAAAATCAGAATATTGATCAATGTACATCCAATTTTCAATTAGGTAAACTTTATTTGTTTACATTTAAATTCATTGATTATTGAGTAAAAAAAAAATATTATGTTATAATAAACTATTATTAAGAATAACTAATATACGCATAATGCAAAGCTTTGCTTATAAAACAGATGTAAAATATAGTAATTCACAGAGCGGGGTTCTGCCACTTACCTGAAGGGTGAATGAATTCCACAATTCGTCCATCTTGCTACATATCTAGACATTTCAGTGAAGTCTGAATGACATATCTTCATTCTGTGGTTACATGTAACTTTTGTTAATGAGGTTTTCACGGCTTAGTTCCTTTACAATAATAATTCAACGAGAATTGTTTTTTAGATTTTTACTTACTGATTGAAACCAGTGAATTCAGTTAGAAACCATTCTGTATTCTTGCTCCACATTTAACGCGCTAAAAACAATTCAATCTAGTAGCATATTTCGGCTTATAGTGTTTACTGTAATATATAGACTAAAGTTGTCGGAGGTACGCGCATCAAGCAACTGGTGAAACCGATGTATCATGGTTGATTATATTTACAACAGGTTAACAAGTTTGTACTTCTTTGTACACACCCCCAAATGAGTTTGTTAATACTATTTTTCGGAATATTATTTTAACTGACAAGAGTAAAGTCAAGCCCAAAACGCCCCTTACGTCTAAAATCACCAATCAGAACAAAGTTTGTACGAAAAACAGAACAAAGATGCAGTGCCCGTCATGTCTGCAGAGGTATGAATCATTTTTGTATAAACCAGCATTCTAATTATATCAAAAACATAGGATGAGGATCTGTTATATCAAAATATATCGGAGGGGGTCGGGGGTCTCTCGAAAGGAAATATGTGTGATTGATCTGATTTAAGTAAATGTTTCATGTCGTGTACAAATTTTAAATAGTTTTATAAAAAATCGAATCCTGAGTTGCATATATTACTTCATATGATGTTTTAGGAAAACTATTGCGTTTCTCTTAGAAAACTAATTAAAATACGAATATTAAAATGGCGGAAAAATGTCTTTAATCATAAAATTGTATGAACCGTGTAGAACAGCATTGTTGTAATATAGAAATATATAATATAGAAAAAAAGCAGCTAAATAGCATATGTTGGCATATTAAATTACAATATATACAAAAACTGAATGAAACAATGTGCCAGTGGAAATGTTGTCATATATTAAACTGTTTTGGACTAATTTTTGCCAAGCTGCTCTACTACTGCATCTCAAATACTACACATATCGTTTTTCTAGTTTAATTATGATTATCACGTGTTTAGACGTTTGAGATTGCATTAAGGTAACCATATTTTAATAATTGGTAAAACAAAAACCCCAACTGCTGGGTTTATAATTTTTATAAAATATTAAATGATTTTACCTCGTATGGCGTTGCATGCATGTATTTGGGTTTTTTTTTCCAAAGGAAACCTTGCATATCAACTAATGATATTTCATTGAAATATTCAGATCACATTTTTGTTCATGTCGCGTATTGAACGCCATATTCATATTCGAACACTCTATTTGTCACTATTTATAGCAGCAGATGGATAATGTGAAGTAGTATCGGTCGCAAAGTAAACGGTTTTTTCTATTGTAGTTGTATACCTTCTGTTGGTTTCTCTTAACAAGAACATTACAACATCGGTTATCGGGGGAATAACAATTGGATTATACCTTTTTAGGATAAAACGTCAAATTTGATAGTTAATCTTTCCGTACATATTACATTGTAAAACTGTTTAAAATACAAGGCCTGAATTGACAAATTAAGAATTGTAAGAAGTAAAAAAAAAGTCACTCACTACGTTTAAGTTAAGTTACCGATACATAATTGTGAAGATGCTCTCTAATGTTTTAGCGCATGCGCCACGACTGTTTTGCAAACTCTATCATTTGTGTTTGACTAAATTCAATTTTATTGCATGCGATGATTTGCAGTTTATATTTATTGAATTTCCGCTCTACATTTTTCAGATTCAAATGATTGTATATGTAATATTTTTGGACCGTTATGCGACTTTTCTCCATAAATTTATGAAGACCGATTTATTGAGGCTTAAAATTGTTGTAGCATTGCACTAGGGTTCAATTGACCTGATGGTTTATCATACTTTTAAAGTTCAAAAGATTTATTACTTGTTATCATCAACCCATGATAAGCCTTTAAATTCAAAATTAAGATAAAAGTATTGCAATTTTGATATTCAAGTTTATATGATTAAGAACACATCATAAGCGCCATAGTTTTGTCACTTTAACGTAAATCTCTTCCATTCATACATAAACTTTTAAAAACAATTCTAGACGTCACAGTAGTTAAAGAAGACCGCGGGAATATAAATATTGCTGAGATCAAGAACATTTATACTCTGAAACAAAATTACCAAAGTAAAAGTTACAAGTTAAGATTCTTATATCAAAATGGTGATTTGTTTTCATGCGATACTTTTAAAAATGTAATTGACGTGCACTAGCACGATATTGCACAAATAAAGTAAATGATATAAAGGTTTCGGTTCACAGTACAAAATGTCATTAAATTTTTATTATACTTTCAAATTAAATACTGAAATCTGATTGGTTTAGACGCAATTTATTATTCATTCTATTACCCTCAGCGTTAGCAACATAATGCATGATGCGTTAGCGCATAAATTATGCGCGTACGGTTCGCCGTATAATTCAGGTCAACAGTGGAGTTTTCTTTAAAAAGAAGACATTCAGTATAATTTTAAAAATCAATTGTGCCTATTTGGGAGGGTAACATTTGAAATTGACCCCTCTCGAAAACCATAACAATCCTTCGCTTTGGTTCTGTTAACAGTGGTTTCAAGGGGGGGGGGGTAACTTCTACTGTTATCCTCTCAAACAGGCCCTGTGTATAATAGGAAGTCGGAGTTGGGTTTTAATGTGTAAAAACTGCTAAGGCAACACTTCTTATTTTCACCATGTATGACATTCCCCAACTCAAAATATTTGTGTAGTTTCATTAAACATGTATTATCTGGTTCTCTTAAGGGGCCATCTAAAAATGCAGGTACATTTATTATAATAATATATAATAAATAAATAATATAATTTTCTCCTATTCGAAACAAGGTGCAATATTGTACAATATATTTGGTCTTTAATTTTAAAATGAAGTTAGTATTATCATTTTTTACCATATGTAAGAAACTCAGAATTCTTCAAGCAGGTTAAATAGGGCGTCATTTCAAAATATAAAAATGCACAAAATTTGGCTATTTATATTAAGCATTACAGACGTATATTTGTACAATGCACCATAAAAAGAATTAGAGATATGTACAACATCGAAAATAGCGTATATCTGTGTGTTAAATTTCCAAAGCCTACAATATTCAATTCTTCATGTCAATTGTCAATTTGTCAATTTACACAATGTCTCAATTTTTAAAAGGTTCTCCTACAAAAATTTGTTTTATATATTTGGTATATTATAACAGGCATCGCTCACCTGTCTTACAACGGAAAAAATGGCTATAACATAAACTTGTGTTCAGTTCTTTGCATTGTATCGAGCTATTTCCTGAGATTGTATAATGACTGGGTATTAACTAGAATGAACAAACGTGTGTAAAATGCAAACTGAAGTCGGTCGCCTTTAACAATAGTTCATTTTGTACTGAAATCAATAATATTTTTTAAGACCAGAACAGACCGTCAGGTGACGATGTTCCACTATACCACGTGGTCAGACCACGGAGTGGCTGATCCTCTAAGTTTGGTCGTGTTCCATCGTCACGTGATCAGAGCCAGTGCTAACTCTGCTGGAAAGTACACAGTAGTACACTGCAGGTACACAGTGACAAATTTAAATAAGATATTTTACACCTTTTTATTACATTTGACAATAGTAAACAATCCAATATAAAACTAAAACATTTATTCGCTGTAGTGCAGTAAATAAAACCCATTATAAATATTTGTACTAACAATGTGTGAAAATATTCATTATTTCATTGATATAAAACAAGACGAGGCAGACCTCTTTTGAAAAATTGCATATAATTTGTAAAAGAAATAAATCTAATTTAAGAAAACAACCTTCAATGATAATTACAAACAATAAAACGTAATTATATACTTTGAATTTTTAGTGCAGGAGTAGGCAGAACTGGGACATACATTGCGTTAGACGCCCTCTACCGGGAAGGGGAGAAAACTGGTAAAATCAACGTCCCGATGTACGTCAGGACAATGAGGAAGGACCGGATGAACATGATACAGGGAGATGTAGGATCTTTTATAGCTACAACTAATTCAAAAAGTCAAAAAAAAATATATTTCCAATTTTTGATAAATCTGATAAAGAAATGTAAATTGTACAGAATCTGTATCTGTATTTTTTTTTATAATAGTCAACATTTATTTGTAGGGATCATGAATAATTATGCTCAAAAAGTAACTCATCAACAAATCTTTGTTTTATCCTTAATCAAGATATTCTTATAAATTCATCATGGTCGCCTGTTTATTTTGAAAATTGACATTATTATTTATTTAAGGTTTTTTTTTCAACCTATCGCACATTAATAGAAAAAAAGTGTATGAAAGAATTCAGTTTTTTAGAAACAATTCAGTTTCAATATATGATAAAATAAGTACATATTTTCGAGAAATTTATGGTTTTAAAATGTATTAATACAAATATAATCAAGCTAGGAAGCAAAATAATAGTTAAAAGTTGGGTATAATTCCTTCCTGCTCGCCTTCTACTGATTTGCCGCGTATTCAAAATAAGTTTAAGCGCAATTTTAATGTGTTTATTTTGCTATATCAGCGGAAGAAAACGACGATTTGTTATATAAAAGTTCCTTATAAATGATGTCCTTATTGACAAGACATTGACCATTTGTTTTCAAATTTTTTTAAAATACTTCCTATTGTTAACAATACAAATGCACATTATGTAAGAGGCATGTTGTTTAAGCGGTATTAATTGGATGATAAAACAAACATAATAAATCCTATCTGAAATCACGGAAGTGACTTTTGCCTTTCTGAAGATAAACCCAAATTATTTATCATCAAAAGCTTCCTCTTGCATTTGTCTTATGAATAATTATATTATTTCCTCCAGTGATATCAGACATTGAATCGCTTTAAAATCAGTTTTTCACATGATGAATATATCTCGTACAGCGAATGACAAAGTGTTAGTCGCCATCTTATAAATGATGTCATATTTCTTTAAATCAAATGAGCAAACCTTCTCTTGCAACATAACATTGTGTTTAATTAATCTAATTTATAAGCTGTTTTTTTATTGATTAAAATGTTCATTTATAATTTATAAGTATGTTAATTTTGTTATTTACTATTTAACGGAAAACTTATATTTAACGAACCAAAACATACTTTAAGGACCAGTACAAACTGCTTTACCTCGCACTGAAGGACGCTTTTTACGGCCAGAATAAATGTTTGGAATCAGAGAAGTTTTTAGGAGAATACCAAGAACAGACTTGTTATACAAATTGTGGAGACATTTCACAGAAGAAATCATTGTCTTCTGAACTTGAGGTTAATCTAAATTGTGATTTATATTGACAACAAATAATCCTTCCCAAAATTATAACTTTATTCTCGAATAAAATATTCATATTTGAAAAATATATTTTATAATTACAGTTATTGATTTGAATAAAATGCAATCCGTTGCTTCTTGAATATCCATTTCTTTCTTGATATTAACAAATAATTGTAGGAGTTACTGTCCTTGAGAAAGGAGTATACACAGCAAGATTATATATCTGGTCGGGCTCAGATATCTGCGAACTACACAGAAAGCGTACTTCCTGGTAACATGATATTTATATCTATACTTTTATAAACGTTGTATTTATTTCATTGAAGATTGTAAGCTTAAAGATGCTCTCTATCTGAAACACTACTTCGTGTTTGTCAAATTAAAATCGCATAACAACAGATTTATGTCTACTTAATAATACAATCTATCCTTTTTTCATTGTAGTTGAGGAGTTCATGTGCCACCTGTACTATATGAAGGGCTATAACACCTACTACAATGCTGTGCTTATTCAGGTTAAATATAGCACATATATACATTTACTGTACAGACCTTACCTCTGGTTGTGCGTAATAGAATGTTAACAGCAGTCACATAAAGACCATGTACATTCTATAAACACTCAGTAGAAAATATACCTGTCTTTAAACATTATTTTAAAGCTCTTAAGGCGTAAGATTTTGCACCTTAATTAAAACTTCAAGTACTATCATAAAACGATGAACCTGTATTATTTCACGTATTATTTATCATTTATACAAAGGCAAAGGTAAGCTAAATTAAATACACGGTTTGTGCTTCACCTAATATGGTAAATATTTTGTAACAGAAAAAATCAAATGGGACTAGTGCTCTGTCGATCAATGAGTTACATTTTGTATTATTGTGAACTGCTTTGGCCAAGACTCTCATTCAGACTTCATTGTAATATATGTGTGTGTTTTATACAGTCGTACCTGGAGAAGGACCCCCTGATCAGTGCCCAGAATCCTCTACCTAACTTCTTTGTCACTTACACTTCATTATGTATATCTTTTTTAGTCGTATCTGGAGAAGGAATCTCTGATCAGCGCCCAGTATCCTCTTTCAGACAACACTGAGGACTTTCTCAGACTGATCAAGGACTTTGACGCACGTGTTGTCGTCTTCTTGTGTCCACTCAAGGACATCGAATCGGTATGGACGAAATATTTTATCAATATATTTACCTGCATGTTTGTCTGGTTGTGATGTCTTTCTCCTTTAAATAATGTTCTCTTTGTGTATTCTTATTTCCATTTTTTTTTGACAGACATCCAAATGGTTTCCACCAGAAAATCAACACAAATTCAACGGGATTTTCTACATCAAAAATATGTCATCAAAAAGGAGCAATAACGTCAACATGACAAGACTCAACATACAACCAACGGTTTCATTTTCCTTTATTTCATTTCAAATAAAAATGAGACATAAAAAAAACCCCATAAAACTCAAACCAACATATTACGCTGTACTGCTTAGTAACCTTTTTTTAATGCAATTATTGAGTTATGGATCTTTGCATTTTTAGCTGCAAAAATACAATGCCTTTTGTTAAAACTGCAAAAGAACATTATATTTAACATTTCATCTATTTAATCAGAGGATAGTTCAACTCTTGTCCAAACAAACCGTCTTGACCCTTCAACGGCAATTAGGATGTTCCAGACATCTAAATAAATTCACATTTTTTTTTACTCAGTACTTTTTTTTGAAATTTGGATTCAAACACATACAGTCTTTTACAGAAAAAACAGTGATTAATTTCGATACTAATAACACTTCTATTTATTCTCAATTGTACATTTGTAATTATAAGGGTTTCAATGAAATGGATATCACTCTTCTGGAATGCCCGACTTGGAGTGAGAGATTGAAAAAGGGGGATAAACGAGTACTTTTGGATGTAGTTAAGGCAGTAAAGACTGAAAAGTCTGACCAAAAGGGCCGAGTCCTCGTTTTGTCAAGGTAACGTAAACAATATCACATCAGTCTTCATTCTTTCTTCTTTGTATCTACCTGTATTCAGTGAATGCTCATTGTTTTCAAAAAATGATTAATAATAAGTACACTTTGGTGTCTTGCAAAATACTTGATAAATATAACAATAAATTTAAGATTAAAATTGTAACAAAGACACGGGTATCAGTTTGATTTCTAATAAATAAGATTTTTTTTTTTTTAATTTTGACCTTCCGCTATAAAATAAAATTTCCTTCAATATTTATTTTCAATCATTTACTCTAAAATGACAGTCATTTACAGCAAGGCAAGATGAATTTAATATTGTGAAAGTAGTAAAATTAGGGTCTTCCGTCTTCAGCGGAAGACTCTACTATTATTCTATTGTTTCTTTTTCACTTTTCTAATTATTCTTTATTCTTTTTTTGTCTTACAAATTTTGTGCAGGCAATTTCTCAAAAATGGCTCATTCGATTTTCTTCAAATTTTAAGGGTTGATGTGACGGCATCTGAAGTTTGTACCACCGTTTCAATTTTTTGATAACCACTTCCGGTCGGAAGTTATCGCCCGTTTACGAGTTTTAAAAGTCAATTTTGTCGGCTAGAGATCCCAAAAACGAATAAAGATATAGGGCTGCAATTTTCAGTGAGGATAGACATCAATTGTACCTGTTGCAACATGGTCATAAAAACGTCCGCCGTCACTTCCGATCGTCACCGGAAGGAAAGATAAAAAATCGGTTTTTTCAACTTTTTGTATATTTTTCTAACGGGTTGATAGAGACTCTTTTACTGATTCAGAATATGTAATTAGTTTTGAAATCGATTGATGTGTTCCCGAGATATTAAGCATCAAAGACCTGAAGCGAGAGTTTGAGTAACTCAGTCGTTAGAATCGTGAACATGTGCCCAGGCGACCCGGGTTCAAGCTTCGGGTGCCGAAATTTTGTTCCCTAATTTTTTGAGTTGATTAACAATTTAGTCTTAAAAGTGAAGGCTTTTATCTCAATTACTTAAAAATAGGACGGAAGACCCACTCGTTGCTCGCAACGAGAACGATCTAGTTGTTCATAATTTTGTAAATAGCGCAAAGTTTCACATTTAAGAAAAAAAAAACCATGTCAATTTCGTTGGCACAGTTTGGCTATAAAAGGGACATGAGATCCACTGCACAAAAAGGGATTGTTTTTCTTTAATACTTGATATTGTAAAGACTCTGACTATGAAAATAACATTGTATCAGGAATATTGTAAAAAAGGTTTGTGACTTATTTTTGAAGATGCAATAGAACTGCAATTGAAACGGCATTTACAATCACAAAATGACACGAACGAACATTCACATTTTTTCATGAGAGAAAAATGTGAAAACTTATTCTTTTTTTATACTTTATGCTTATAATGTGTTTCTAGAGACGGAGCTACACGCTGTGGTCCATTCTTTGTTTTATACAACGTGTTGGAACAGATCTCCGTCGACAGAGAGGTGGACATCTTTACAGCTGTACGTCAGATCCAGATACGTAGACCAGAGTGTGTCTCCACTGTGGTATGTAAAATTTGACATGACAACTGTAAACTAAGACCAATTGGCCATGCAAAATATTGTTTTATGTTTGCAAGATATACCCCTTACCGAAAATTATGTTGGAATTGTTCAGTGAACATGAGCTTACAACCAGTGATGTTTTGTTAACTGCACATTAAGTCTGTCGTTGAATGAATTGCATCGCAATGAATTGATTTCGTTTGTTACGTAAATATCACTGATAAATTATTCATACCATTCTTTTGCTTCTTTAGGAGGAGTACCAACTTTGCCACGACGCCATAGCGGAATATCTCCTCAATGACTGCGTTTATGGAAATTGTTAAGGAGACAATGTAAAACCCTACAACAAACACTGGAAAATTCCTATAGAATATATGTGTAACTGTTACACTCTTGTTCGATTTCTGTTTTTGTGGTTTTGTGCTCATATAACGATTGTTTTGAACTTGAATTTGTATGAATATGATTGTTTTAAGAGTTAACTAGTAAACAGATTCTAACCGTTTTGAATTTTTACCGATATGTTGATTTAAGTAATCAATAATTGTTTTAATGGCAATAATTTACTAACCATGTTTTCGTTGTTTTAAAACCTGTTTAAATAAATCATGTTTAAGGAATGAATCTTATTCTATTTTTTGTTAAAGCACATTCTCTTATTATTATATGGTTTCCCAAGATGTGACAAATATTCTACGTACAGAAATCAATTCCAAGAATGTAAAAAAAGTCTTAGGTCTTTATCGTAGCCCTCTTTGAATTTTAATTTGTTTAGTTTGCATTCAAATATTATTTGTTGTTTTAGGTTTATATCGTTTGTTATAAGTATAAATTATATTCAGGTTTCACTGTTAGGCATAATGACTTTAATGTGATTTTAATTGTATTGTTCAATTTCAATACTTTAGTGTCCATGTACTATTGAAATTTGTTTTTGTAGTGAGTATAATTGGTTTCGGAAGCGTCATTTTTCTTCTAATATACATGTATAATTTAAAGCATAATGTTGATTGTGTGGTGTTCATTGTTTTACTTTAACGTTCTTTAATTTAATCATGTTAGGCTTACAAAACTGTTATTATGCTAATATTTTAACTATCTTAAGTTTTATATGTTATTTTTCACAATAAATTATGCTTATGATAAGTTTGGTGTTTTTCTTTTGATATTCTTTGATATAGTTTATTGTAGGCAATGTTTATTTACCTACACGATACGTTTTTAATCAATATTTGTTCTCATTGGAATATTAGATTTAAAAAAAAAAAGTACAATACAAACACCTGGTAAAGACCCTTTTCATTAGATAAATGTTCGACGATAATCACCTGTTTATGGAATGTACTAAGCAAATTACAGAAAATGAAAAATAAGCAAAACATGACTTACGGCATTTTATTCTGCAAATAAAGTAGTTTGTCAGCTAAATATTTTATTAAAACATATATTCTTGATAGAATTTAAATTGAGCTTAAACAACCAGCTTAGCGTATTATTCAATGACTCTTTATTTAATTATCTTTGAGATTAATTAGGTCATTTCTGAACAAACAGATATATGTTGCATATTTTCATGAACCTTTTTTTTTTTACGTCCCGTAAAAAAATGAAAAGCGTGACTGTCAGATTAGGAAAAACAACGTGTTTTTGAAAAAATAAATTATGTCTGTGATAACTTCTCCTGTTGTCTCGCTAAAGTTAATGTTGCATCAAATTATTCTGTTAAATAAGTGCCTGTAAATGATCTACAGGGACTAAAAATATTCCATACATTTGTCAATATATATTTGATTGTTTAACGAGAAATAATTCACTCAATAAATTGATATGCATGTTGTAAACTATATACACGGTTAAAATGTTAATATTAGTCTGAAACTACATAGATTGCGTGATATTTAATATCTATTTAGTTTCTGTACCAGTAATTAAGCATAAAATCAAATGACTAATGTTCTTGAAACATTAGGAAAATTCCGAAGACGCATTTGTGTTTGACCATCTCATTTTCAAAAGGGTATGACCTACATTACAACGAATTATAATCAAAAGATACTGCTTTGTATGCCTTTTTATTAACCACCCCTGCAATGTAAAATGGAAACACAGATCAATATATAAACCTACTTTCTTATTTCACTGCATTAGTTTTGCACCTCGTGATAAAAACCAATTTAAGCGCAAGGTTTTAGCTTCTGGAAATTCGATCCCGATGGAATAAAGAAGGGACAATAAACTAGATCTCAGAAGATTTGAAAAATTATATCGACAATAAACGACAAAAGTTTGTATATAAAACATTTTATGGAATATAAAATTATATTTATTATTGTAAGTAATTAAATTCAAAAATACTTTTGATTTACGGCACGTGGGTTTGATAAATAGAATGACCGGCTTTATAGTGTGAATACTTTTCACAGTCTTTACTTTATTTCACCTCTTTTTATCAATAATTTCAGTCTCTTTTTAGTCCTTTTTAGGTGACCTATTGCTATCCGTTTTCGTCCGTCGTCGTGCATCATGTTTCGTGCGTTAACAATTTTATATTTTTAACTTCTTAAAAACTACAATTCCAATTGTTACCATTTATGATGCGAGGCATCTATATGTAAGAGGAATCTAAATTGTTGATTTCATGGCGCTACCACCTCCAGGGCATTACAGGTGGGCCAAATATTAAAAAAAGCCAAATTCATGGCCCCTAGGTCAGGGGGTTCTGGCTCTGGGGTGGGGCCAAGATGGCTATGTAGTAAAAATGTATTAAATATTAGAAAATCTTCTTCTCTACTTTCATATATATTTGTTATCAACTAAATACATTATTATAATATCCATGAAGCCCTCTACAAAAATTGTTTAATTCATGACCCCTGTATTATATATGTTATAAACTAAATACATGATTATAATGTCCATGTAGCCGTCTACCAAAATTTTGAAATTCATGACCCCTGGGTCAGGGTATCGGGCTCTAGGGTGGGGCCAATATGACCATATAGTTAAAATGTATTCAATCTTAGAAAATCTTCTCTACTTTCATATATATTTGTTATCAAATAAATACATTATTATAATGTCCATGAAGCCGTCTACAAAAATTGTTTAATTCATGACCCCTGTATTAGGGGTTCAGGCTCTAGGGTGGGGCCAATATGGCCATATAGTAAAAATGTATTATATCTTTAGAATTCTTCTTCTTTCCTTCCACACATGTTGGCAAAAAACCGAATACATAGTTATAATGTCCACTAAATCCTCTACCAAAATTGTGAAATTTATGGCCCCTGGGTCAAGGGTTTAGGACATGGGGGGGGGGGGCAATATAGTGTTAATGCATATAATGTTTAAAAATCCTCATCTGTATGAAAAACTGACTTAATAATTGTGTTTACCAGGATGTCTTCTACTAAAATTTTAAATTTCATGTCCCCTGGAGTATGGGTTTTGACTGTAGGGCAGGGCCAAAATAAATGAATAGGTGTATAAATGCATATACTGTTTAAAAAGTATCTTCTTTACTCCTACACACCTGAAAGGAAAACTGAATTCATGATTTTGTAGACCAGATCTTTAAGTTTTTCACCAAAATCATAGGTTTCATAGTTATTTTTGAAAGATTTCAGACAGGGAGGTGGTCGTCAATACAAATGTATAACTTTTCTACTCAAGAATGAAAACTAACTAAATGCATATATGAGACTCCTCGACAAGTTTGTGTATGGGTTGTATGCTACTCAGGTGACCGTTAAGGCCAATTGACCTCTTGTTTATTTAAAAGCTGTCATGATCTATGAAACAAATCAATATAAAAATGATAGCAAAGACAGGAGGAATGTTTTTGAAAACTCAGTATTTGTTAAATTATTTAACTGAGTAAAGGTACTTTATATAAAAATAAATCATCATACGCAATGAAGATGTTTTAGTAGTTGTATTGATCACGTTTGCTTATTTCATTTACCCTTTAATAGTTTATATCACTTCTTCTGAATAACTTCATTATTTTTACTGATGTGTGTTGTATTTATATCTTGTCATACTGTAGACATTAAACACCACTTTATATCACTGGTAGGGTTCCATAACAATGTTTTTCCCGGTTTTTCTATTTGACTGGCAAATCATCTTCCTTGAATTTCAAAAATGAACGTTCACAAATTAATTGTGTGCTTATCAAGGATTTTGATAATTGCTGCGTTTGGTAAGTAGCATAATAAAAATAAACATTTTATACTAACAGTTTATACTATATATACATTTAAAATGATGAAAAAAAAATCAAATACTTGGACATTAGCGCATGTAACTATTTATAGATAAGTTTATATAAGAAAAAAAAATCCAGGTTAAACCCACTACACCCCACATGATTCATAATCCCACAAATAATTCACCTTTTATTGTACATTTAAAAGCTTTTAAAATATTAACACTGTGCTTAATCCTAAAACATTTGATACAATTCTGTCATATTTATCAGCATAGGTTGTTTTCATAATCCCTATTAGATTGTTTGTCTAGATTTGAATTATAATATGAACTATATGTGTTTTATTTCACTGTAAATAACAAGACTTTAAGAAAGAGGCATATTAACATACGAGATGAGATCTTAATATTTAGATGCTTATGTATTTCTTTTGTAATAATAATTGTGTATAGTCAATACACTCCTTCAATAAATAGTCAATAATACGGAAGTCGCACATTATGTTGATATTTCAAAACATAAATCTTAATATTTTGAATAAAACTACTTTATTATGGATAAGGAAACAAATGCAAAGAAAAGAAAAAAAAGGTTTGTTGGCCACATTGGTAAACTAAGCATTTTGCTTCATATAAAATAACCGAAGCTTTAAATTTAAAGGTCAGAACTTAAATGTCTGAAAAACCATTTTCGTCTATACCCATAACTGATCATTTGTAATTAAAAATAAAAATTTAAAACAATAAATAATTTGTTTTGGTAGTGCTTGATGCAAAAATTCTCTTTTAAAGTTGTCTAAACGATGACTTGGCGATACAAAAAAGCTTAAAAATAGGTCAATACAGTCATTTCATGCGAGACCTTTACAGTTTATTGCTATGGTATGGTATGCAATTGTAATGATGTGCTATGAGATTTGTATACTATGCAATGATATTTGTATACTTTGCTTTGAGAAATTGAAATGAAGGGCTTAATGGTATGGTATAATATGGTACGTTTTTAGATTTGGACAAAAATGCCTCCATACACAGAAGAGTTTCAAACATTTTAAACTAAAACGACAAGAAGCCAAATATTACCACTCATTTGCAATGTAAACATTTAAGCTTTTAAATAAAAGCATTTGAAATCGAGTTGAAAGAATGTTGCATGCTGTTCATGTTTCATTCATATTCTATGTTAAATCAGCTGTTTGTGTACCATGTGACCTTTATGTGTATTTGTGAGAATGACGTCACGTTTTCTGTCGTTCTGGAATAAACGTTAGAAATGGACGCACGTATTTTCTTGGCGCTCTTGTAAACATGGTGCCAGAAGTGGCTCTTCAGTGAAATTAAACCCACAGTTACAATCTGAGAACAAGCAAAAACGGATCTTGCCTATGTTCAACCCCCTGGAAATTTTAACTTCGGTAACCAAACGGAATGGCTTGACTAAAGGGAACGATTTTCGCGCTGCAGAATAGCGTCGAAATTGTACAAGGACAACCCGGAGATCCAGATCCAGAAAAGAAATTTGACGAGTACTTCGTTCCAATGAGAAATACTAATCACAAGCGAGCCAGATTTCAACAGCGTGCACAACAATCTGGTGAGTCAGTAGAAACTTTTGTTAGAACTCTCCAAGAAATTTCTGAACATTGTGACTTTCCTGACAAGAAAGGGCAAATTCGAGATAGATTGGTGATTTGAATTTTGGACAAAGAACTCTCAGAAAAACTACAGCTTAGATTAGATCTGACACTCGCGAAAGCAGTCGCAACTGCGCCTCAATCAGAAATGGTGAAATCACAGATTACGGTCCAGAGTGTGTCAGCTACAAATGTGGAGGCAGTTCGCAAGAACAGCGCTACAGGTCAGAGTCTGAAGAGCAATAATAACCGAGGCAGAGGTCGAGGTCGTGGACACAGATATACACATAGCCGTAGCAGAGGTAACCATCACAGGAGACAAGAATGCAACAAGTGTAACCTACAGCATGCAAGGGATAATTGCTTTGCTAGAGGCAAACAGTGCAGACGGTGTCACCAATATGATTACTTTGCGGTGTGTTGTAACTAGAATAGCATAGCAGAAATAGTGCAAACCGAAACGCAAGAACCATATGAGGAAACAGGATTTCTTGGATCTTCCACAACCTGTGATGATGATGAAGCAGCGTGGAAAATGAATCTGAAAATCTGTGGAAAAACTGTAACATTTAAGATCGACTTAGGAGCCAACTCACTGTGCATTCTAAAACCGACCAAAACTGGAATCTGCAAACACAGCTTTATTCGGATCAGGGGGACGTATCAACTGTCTCGGAGTATTTACAGCTGAGACCAGTTGTAAGGGTAAAAATTTTGCATTTCAAATCCTTGTTATCAAAGGAACAAGTAATTTGTTAGGAGGATCAGCTGCATACAAGTTTGGATTTATTCAGAAAATTGACAGTATTGAACCAAGTTTGTTTGGAAGTTTGAGCCTGTCAGAATCACGCTAACAGAAGGTGCAAAACCATACTGCATACATATTGCATTCCCACTGATGCCAAAGGTAGAAGCGGAATTAAACAGATTAGAGAAGGAAGGCATCATCGAAAAAGTGGAAAAACCAACGGATTGGCGTGCTACTATGGTGCAAGTGTTAAAGAAGAATGGACATGGGAGGATTCGTGTAGATCTCAAGAAGCTTAATGAAGCCGTGAAAAGAGAACATTTCATGCTTCCAAATCTTGATGCTATTTCTCCAAGATTAGCAGGATCAGCATCGTTTTCCAAACTTGACACATCAAGTGGATTTTGTAAAATTTCTTTGCATCCAGACAACTGCGAATTGACAACATTCATCACCCGATATGACGTTACTACTTTAGACGAGTACCATTTGGAATTACATCCGTCCCAGAAATCTTCCAGCGCAAGAGGACTGATTTACTGCGTTGAATTGAGGGAGTGGAAGTTATCATTAACGACATCCTTATTCACGAACAAAAAAGAAGGGAACCTTACAGGAGGCTTGACACAGTGTTGCGCAGAATTCATGATTCAGAACTGATATTGAACCGGGAAAAATGTGAATTCCGTAAGATTCAGATAGAATACTTTGGACACAGCATTTCATTCGAAGGTATCTAACCAAGTAGCAGCTGAGTTGATGCCATTAGATAGATTGAAACTCCGACCAACCTTACCGAACTACGCAGATCCATTGGTATGGTGAACTACCTAGAACAATTTATTCCTGATCTAGCCTAAGTAATCAGCGAGTGACAGACCTACTGAAATCCGGAAATGCCTGTTTGGGGGACCAATCTCAAGCTAATGCATTCAGTCGTGTTAAGAAATTACTTACCTGTGCTCCAGTATTGACATTCTATGATCTGCAGAAGCCTATTTTCGTTAGTGAAGATGCTAGTAGCTATGGCTTAGGGACAGCACTCTTTCAAAAGGAAGGAGACAAATACAAGCCAGTGGCATATTGTTCACGTAAACTAACTAGAATTGAACTGAAGAATGCGCAAATTGAGAAAGAATGCCGGGCGTTGCTTTGGGCTTGGGAAAAATTCTCGCGCAATGTGGTAGGACTGAAATCATTTAAGATGCTCACAGACCACAAACCCCTGGTTCCTTTGATTAATACTCAAGGCTTAGATAAAGCACCTTTACGTTGTCAGCGTATGCTTATGCGATACAGCTTACAAGCAGAACACGTTCCAGATAAACACCTTATTGTTCCGGACACACTTTCAAGAAGTCCGATAGGAAGACCAAACCAGAGTAATACCTTTGCGGAGGAAGTCCACTGTTATGTTGATTCACTAGAGAACTCAAGGACCGACAACCTATTAGAGCAAATACAGAAAGCCACAGGAGAAGACAGCATCCTACAAAAGGCCATCAACCATACTCGAAACGGATGGCCAACACACATAAAATCCATTTACAGAAGGGAATTGCGGGACTATTTTGAAATACGCAGTCCACTGTCAGAGTCGAGAGGACTACTTTTGTATAGAAATCGGGTTGTAATACCTGAGACACTTAAAAACAAAATTCTGAGGAACAATCATGAGGGGCATTTCGGACTTACAAAATGTAGAGCACGAGCTCATGATTCAGTTTGGTGGCCTGGTATTGCACAGGACATTCGCAATTTTGTTAATTCTTGCGAATTTTACCAAACACACCGCCAATCGCAACAAAGAGAACCATTGAAGTTTACTCCACAACCTTGTCGACCGTGGCAAAAAGTTGCTGCAGACCTTTGTGAGTTTAACGGAAAACACTTTATAGTTGTCATTGACTATTTTCTAGATTCATTAAAATAGCTTTCTACAGTCTATAACAAGTGCAGATGTTATCGGGAAAATAAAGAATATTTTTCCTCGATAGGGAATACCAGAAGAGTTGGTATCTGATAACGGTACCCAATTTACCTCGGACGCTTTTCACGAACTTGCAGAAGATTATTAATTCCGACAGACGTTTACGCGTCCTCATTATCGGCAATCCAACGGGGAAGCAGAAAGTGCTGTAAAGATCTCAAAACGAATTCTCCGCCAGGATGATATCTTCAAAGCATTACTATCTAACCGCAATACCCCTATTGAAGCGACGGGTAAAAGCCCAGCTGAACTGATGATGGATAGAAAGCTACGCACAACGATTCCCATGATACCGGAAATGCTAGACCCAGAATAGATAGACCGTGATGACGTTTTCCTTCGCGATCAACGATACAAGGAACGGTACAAATGTAGTTATGACCAACATTACAACCGTTACCCGATCTAAAGCCAGGAGATTCAGTCAGAATCAAAACAATGACAAGGACAAATTATGGCTTACTCAAGGAACTGTACAGGAAGCAGATACAAAAAGGCGATCGTACATTGTTGAATCTTCTAGATGAACATACTGCAGGAACCGCCGACATCTCCAGAAAACCGACAGACCTGTACACTCAAATTACAGCGAACCGGTAATACCCTCCAAAACGTTTGTCCCAGATGCTGATCTAAATCCACCGGTAACCGATGAGGAATCGCGACCGCAAAAACAAAACGCGAGTGATTTTCCTACAGTTCCGCAGACACCTGAAGTCACTCAAACGCGCAGTGGACGAGCTATCAGACGCCCAAAGAACCTAGACGATTATGTTTGTTGAATGACTAGGTGTTGTATGAATGTTCTAAGACTGTAATATGTGTGTCTCATGTGTATCATATATGTCCTATGTAGTAGGTTTACTTACATCTAAATTTCTTCTAGTCACACTGTTAGCCAAACAAACTTGTTTGTACTTAAATTTACTGTATTTTCTTAACTGGGAGGGGAAGATGTTTCATGTTTTATTTATATTCTGAATGTTGAATCAGCTGTTTGTGTACCATGTGACCCCTATGTGTATTTTTTGTGTATGACGTCACGTTTTCTGTAGTTCTGGAATAAACATTAGAAATGGAAGCACGTATTTTCTTGGTGCTCATCTATACGTATGGTATGCTACGGTATGCTATGATATGTTATGACGAATGAGAAACAATGAGATTGTTTGCTATGGTATATGATTCCAATGTTATGGTGTAAAATTCAAATGCTATGCAATGATCATATGCTATGCTATCGTGTATGTTATAAAAGATATGCTTGAACTGACGGTTAACTCCAACTTAACCCCTAGTTTACTTTTGGGCTTTCTAGGAGTTTACTCTGTGTTTGTGTTTTGAAAATATGGGTCCACACGGGGTTAACTTTGTGTTTACTCGATGTTTACTTTGGGTTTACTTTGAAATAGCTTTTATGGTAAACTGCACGCATTGAAGTGTGAAGCAGACCCGTCTTTTTTTTTCTAACCATCCTACTGTTATTCCTGCCCTTTGTTTATTTTGAATACACAGTAAGCGTCCCCTTTCCAGGGGTATACCTCTGACCGGGTTTACTTTCTGTGTCCACTCTACTTTGGTTTTCTCTGAGTTTACTTTAGGTTCACTCTAGTAAACCCGGAGTAAACCCAGAGCAAACTAATGATATAGTTGGGATTGGTACTGTACTTTTGCATATCACATTTTAAATTAGTAATCAAGATGATTGGTCGATATTTTTTTCTTTATTTTAAAGAGGATTTGTCATATAATAAGGTTGCAACTCAAACACCAATATATCCTGGGAACTCTTATGACGCAACTAATGCACTAGACAGACAAATTGGAACATGTATGAGGACAGAAGAAATAGGACTTAATTCTGCATACCACAGCATGTGGTGGAAAGTGGATCTCGGCGGAATAAACCATATTTATAGCATCAACATTCTTTTCAAAGAATATACAGACTATGGTATAGTACATATCTTTAATTCCAACATTTCACTGGTCCAGTTTTTTTTATTTCACGTGTAAACACTTCACGTGTCCAGTTTGCTATGTTTATCACTGTCACATGGGTTTTGATCAAATGGATAATCAATTATAAAGAAGAAAATGTATATCCAAGATATTATTTATTTGATCAATTAAAATTGTCATTATTTGCCTTCTTCATTGTTTTCTTTCAAAAGGTGTAATAATAATTTTTTTATATAAAATAAATGTCTACAAGAGTATATTTAAGTGCTTATAAATAAGAACAAATTTAATATTTATCATACGTATTAACCAGAGTTCCATGCTAGTCAAAATTAGTCTTAAAATGTATTATAAAGCATACATTACTATGTTGTTATTTACATCGTGTAACTAACATAGTAGTGTATGCTTTTTTCATAATACATTTCCATATACTTAATTTTTTTAGAGTTTTATATTTAATTGCTTTAATTACTTTATCAAAAAAGATTTTAAAAATATCAGTTTAAGTGATCTATCATTGTTTTATTTTACAAAACATAAATCAGGATTAATTATTTTAAAGAGGAAATGAAACATCATAATAGTGATAAAGGCAGTAGATAACCATAATACTAATATTGGCGAAGATATAATGTAATTAAATTTTGTTTTGTGTACACTATTTACTATATTTTGAAAACGTTTCTATTGATAATGATAATTTAGTAATATTAAGTAAGTGGTCTAATTAACCTTTCTCGATTAAATTATGGTATAGTACATATCTTTAATTCCAACATTTCATTGGTCCAGTTTGTTGTGTTTATAACTGTCACGTGGGCTTTAACTTAATGGAATATCATTTATAAAAAAAAAAAGTATTCAAAATATTTCTTCGAATTAAAATTTTCATTATTTGCCTTCGTTGCTGCTTTTTTGTCTTTTTTTACCTAAGTTGTAATAGTGATTTTTTTTTAGCATAGCTGTCTATAGAAGACTAGTAAATACTTATAAACAAGAACAAATTTCATATTTATTAAATTTATTAACGAAAATTCCATGCTAGTCAGAAATAGTTTTATAAGGGCAACGTTTAGATAAGAGCATAATAGTGTATGCTTTTTTAAATACACATTTGAATATAATTTATCGATAAGGTTTTTAAAAATTCTCAGTTTTTATGAGCATGGTCACGATTATGGTCAAATTTTATTTTGTTATATTATTTAAATTGCTTTAGGAAAGCATTTCTATTGATCAAATGGAATTTGAGAGTCAGTCGTAGAGTTATAAGCAAGATACAGGGCTCTCAATTCTTTGTAATGTAAACAAGTCTCGTATCCAGTTTTTGTTTACATAGGTTCAGTATACAAGTAAAAAAATCTTTTTTTAAGCTGATTTGTCTTTTTTCTTATTCATTTTAAGCATAAATAAACAGTTCCAAACGTTTAACAAATTCATTTCAAGTCCATGACTGGAAATGTGCACTCCTTTATTCAAAATGCGAACAAAAGCTTTGTTTACATAGTAAAGGACTTTGAGCTCTGTATCTCGATTAGAACTTAACGAATGACACTTAAATTGTAGTTGCTTGTTTAAAATGCCTAATTAGAGCAGTGTAAACAATAAAATCGGGAAAATAAATTTTGACCAAAATCGTGACCACGCCCCTTTAAAAGATTCATCCGTAGTGAATAAGGTAGTAGATAACAAGAGTACTTATATTTTTTTTTGGTACAATATTCCCTTTATTTTAAAAACGTTTCTTTTGATATTGATAGTTTAGTAATATTAAATAATTCGTCGAACTAAACTCATTTAGAAACCCGACAGAGAGGACGATTTGCAGGGTTTTCCCTGTATATAGCAAACACTAGTGGTATTGAGGGTTCTACTTTATGTTACAAGGACGGACCACAGTTACCGCCCCTGAATATTACAACAGTATGTACGGTATCTGGACGGTATGTGATATTTTACAACGAAAGACTAGATGAAACTTCCTACCCTAAAGGTTATCAACTGCAAAATGTATTCACCGAACTGTGTGAAGTTACTGTTAAAGGTAATTTCTTTCATAACGGAACGAAGACAGGAAACTTTTTCTCCTAACTTTTTTTTATCAGTCTACAACTAACAAGTTGATGTATTAATAAAAATGTTAATGATAAAAGTATTCCTTTTTATCATTTTAAATTTCCATGTTTACAGTCAATTGCTGTTCAATTGTATGAAATTTTATAAAATGGTCTGCTATAGTAAACATGCTTATACACGTAAATCATACTTATTTAGTCTTCGGTTTATCAATTGCAAATCAGGATGTGCAAACCACAGCGTCTATGGCACTGGGTGTGATACTAGATGTCCAATCAACTGTCAAGATAGCCATTGCCACATACTAAACGGAAATTGTTTTGCATGCAGACCAGGATGGGAAGGAGAGACCTGTGAAACAAGTACAAATTTGTAATCACTAAACTCAATTGATCAATTGGTTAACTTTTATCACCAGTCGTCCATTTTCTATCAGTCCATTATGCGCTCATTTGTTCACTTGCCAACCATTTTAGAAAGTATATTTGTTCAACCATATGTTAAACAAATCGTCAGTTGTAAACCAAAATTGAATTGACGAAAAGCGAATAAAAATATGTCTCTAATATTAATAAAAGGCAGTTTGTTAGTAATACTTCGAGAAAAATATATTGGAACTATAACTTATTAATAGTATTAGCAAATAAATGCTAGGTAAATTGATTTATTTTCCGTAGAACAAGAATATGTTGTAGATTTGTTTGCAGGTGGAGTACACTTCTGCTAGGGCGGTTATAAGGTAGTTAAGGCGATTAGTAATTGTAACTTATTTGATTCCGATGTGTCTTTGATTTGATTTTTTTCTTGTAGACGAAGTTTGTATTTCATTTCGCATTATATCTTGTGTCAAACTATGATCTTATATACATGTAGAGTGCGGGATTGGTTTGTACGGTGAAAAATGTAGGCAGCAATGTTCCGGAAATTGTAAAGATAACGAAACCTGTAATCACGTGACTGGTCAATGTGACGAAGGTTGTACTACTGGATGGAAAGGAGCTATGTGTAACTATGGTAATCTGTGCTTCATTCCGGTTATAAAATACTAACTTGTGTATTTCATACAACACAATTTATATTTTTTAGTCATCTCACTAGACATAAAGCCGCTTAGAATACACTTTTGTACCATAGAATGCCTGGAAGTACCAGTATAGATGATTCAGCGAGCAATTTTTAGGTGACATTTAGTCAACAGCTAAAATGTATTGCAGAATGTGATAACGGAACCTTTGGATTTGACTGCACAAGCAATTGCAGTACTAACTGTTTGAATGAGTTACCGTGTAACAAAAGGAATGGACATTGTGATAACGGATGTAACCCAGGGTATACTGGCAGTGACTGCAAAACACGTGAGTTGATTGATAAGCTGATTCACCATATAAAACACTTTTGTATATCATTTAGTCATCTGAATAGTATTTTAACTGCCAGTAATAAAACTGCTTAATTTAGTCTATTGAATAGTCTCTTAACGGTGTGTAATTGCATCATTTATTTCAACGTTGTTAACACTAAGATTATCTATTTTATCTTTTTAAAGATTTCTGAAAGACATTGTGTAGTCCCAAGTTGTCTCGAATAAAAAATGTTGCCCAACAAAATTAAAAAGGTTTTGTTCTATTATATTATCTCGATATCATGTCTAGCTAGATGACATAAAACAAACTTTGAACATATGTTGATCAAGTTATTTCGTTTGTGATGTGGTATTTTTTCCGTAGGGTGTCCGATTGGACATTTTGGACGTGCCTGTAAAGAAAACTGTAACAACCATTGTTTACAAGAAAACAACATACTTTGCAGTCATGTGGGCGGCGAGTGTTTAAACGGATGCGAAGATGGTTACATTGGAACATATTGTAATGACTGTAAGAAAATTCATACATTTATTTAAAAACATATCTTGATGATTTACCACGGATGAGTCAACTTTTCTTTTTCAGACAAATGTTAAAAAAGTACTTTTTCCTAGAGTAAAAAAGCATTTTCTGATTTCATATTTTCATATGATAATAGTTTAACTTTATAATATCATTCAAGCTTGTGAGGAAGGACACTATGGTAGAAACTGTTCTTTTGACTGCTCCCGAAATTGTGAAACATGTAGACACTCTGACGGCTTCTGCACTTGTAAGGAGGGATGGTTGGGCTTTAATTGTACTAAAGGTATATACCAATGTAAAAAGAAGATTGAAGATTAAATGTCATGGAAAAACTAGCAATTTGTACAAATGCGCCGTATTAAACATATACCTGGCATATAATTGTATCAAAATGGTATTGATATTTCTGGATATACAATTATAAGATGGGTATGTTCTACAATTATATTTTGTTAACCATAGAACCAAAGACTTTCATAAACAATTTGTCTGTAAAAGTTAAACTTTGATCTTTAAGGATAGAGTAGCATCGTTGTGTTTTATAAAATCCGATTTACGTTTAACGAAACATATTTTTCTGATATATTCTGTTCTTGTGCTTTATCAATTGTTGGTGTTTTTGCTTTACAATTAAAAAGCATAACATTTTATGATTACTGATTTCTCAAATTTCATAGTCCCTTATAACCTATAGTTTGTCCCAAGTTATGGCTTCCATCAATTTTTGATGATTTTTAATAAAAATACACATACCCGTGAAAGAAATACAATTGAAATCGATGAAAGGGAATATATCCAAGATATCTTCATGGAACAAATATCCCTTTAAACTTATAAAATTTCACAGGAACGAAAACAATTTTCTTAGGAGATTTGTAATGGGAAATGTTTACATCTTTTCTCTATTCGGAATACACTCGGAATACATCGCGCAATCTTTAAACTTTATCATCCGGGCTTATTAATGGCTGATACAATGCAAAATCTCCGGTAGACTTTCAATTTTTGGATGTGTATTGAAACCTGAAGCGGTAGAGGGGGCGTTTCAAAACAGATAATCTGGACATTTTTCATAAAAGTGGATGAACGTAGTTTGAGCACAAAGGTATTAACTATTATTGAAATATCAAGCAAAACGTGGTGGAAGCAAAAACTCTGGACAGAGTATAGCAAAAAGAAAAAAAATGCAGGGCTTCTTTATTTTACATTATGTTTTTTTTTCAAGATCCTAAGAACGAATTTGAGTACTGAATCTTTGTATCAAAAAAACTTGCCAATAAATGTGTCAGATTGTTTAATTTTATCAAAAGAGTCAACACATTTTTTTTGTAAAGAGTGTCCACATGGACATTTTGGATTGGACTGCAAGGATAACTGTAGTGGACACTGTATAAACAATGAACCATGTGACCATGTCAGTGGAGTGTGTCCAAGTGGGTGTCAGGATGGGTATACTGGAGCACGCTGTTATAATAGTAAGATAAAGCACGGTTGGTTTCACAAATACTACGCTTTTGCTTTTTTTTTTAGATGTACATTACATATATTTCGTTGTATGATAGCTTGTGAAGAAGGATATTACGGCAGCAACTGTTCCAAACTTTGTTTTCCAAACTGTAAGACATGTCGAAACACAGACGGGTTGTGTTCTTGTGTTGCTGGGTGGATGGGCTCCAACTGTACCATAGGTATATGCCTTTTAAAATTCTTGAATAAATTCTTTGGCCTTATTTATACATGTGCGTATAATCTCATGCTAGATTTTTCTTCTGAATTTGTATGTATAAATGATGATCGGTTAACATTAAAATTACCTTCGATTAAAAGCGTGTTCACCAATTTATAAGAAATAATAATTAATCAAGATTGTTTTAAAGTTTCTTTTCAAATACTTAACTGGTTTTTAATTCTTCGTAATGCAAGAAAGAAATGGTCTGCGGCATCTTTTTATTGTTTAATTGTTGCTTGGACTGACCTATTATATGTAATTTAATTTGTTGATCAGAAACGCATCAAAGAATAAATTTTAGTTTCTTATCCTTTTTTTTAATTTTTCCTCTTAACAATAAGATAAACTTACGTTTTCTGCTGAAATTAGGGTGTATTTTTTTTTATTAAATATCTGTCCCCAAAAAAACAGTCTGTGCTATGACTTTATATGTTTTCATAAAACACAACAACAGAATGTGACCAATCATATGGGGAGAACTGTCGGTATGCATGCAGTGAACATTGTGTAAACCAAACATGCGACAGATTTAACGGAAGTTGTTTGTTGGGTCGAACGGACGAACAAAATTGCAATATATGTAAGATATTTTTAATCTTGCGCAATCTGTTCAAACATAATGAAAAAAAAAATGCATTGTGACATTTTAACGTACGGCAGTACCAAAAATAAGAGTCATAATAAATTTTGTTTTGAAGATAGTGAAAAAGTACGTGTTATGACAGAAAGATTAGTTGAATCTTCAAAGCAGTTGACACTGTGGATCATTGGGTCCTCGGTGGCACTTGGAGTCAGTGTTATTTTTATCATTACCACCTGTATATTAACGATACTGCGGTAAAAATATATTTTATTCCATTTTTAAATTTGGTTTGAAAGTACAGTTATCTAATGTACTAATATTGTTATTTTTCAATGAATAGCGTATTTTCGTAATTTGAATAACGTTAACAACTTGATTTTGCGAGTGCTTACATGTAACTATAATCAATTTAACGTAGGAAAAAGTCCATAAAGACGAAAATCAGAACTGATGACAAGCAGCCCTGCCTGACGTCAACAACAACCACTGAACATCCGGGTACATCAAATATGGCGTCTAACTACCAGGAACTTGTTACAGATGGAGAAAGAAACACATATGAGTCGATACTGCTGAAGTAGTTACCAACCAGATACCGTGCGATGATCAGTACACTTTAGTGACTAGCATGTGTTATCAATAATGATACATAGTAAACCAGGGGCTGTTTTAGCATAGTTTGTTTACCCTTTGTATATGTTCTCACTGTTGTTCATGAAAATTATTACTAACAATGTTATTTACTTGATATGTCATCCAATGGTACTGTAAGTGATACTATTTTCTCGTTTATTTGCATTTTGTTAATTTGTTAAAAGATCGAGAAAATAAGCCTGCCTTCAAATTACTTGGTCAGTGTTCCCCTATCAATCACAAAAAACAATACACTTACATTTTTTGTATTACAAAATTTATCTTACCGTGTCAGATGTAAAAAATTATTACTGATATGTAGTACATCATGTAAACCGGTTGAGTTTGGTCATGATTCAGATGTACATGTACGTCTGAAATATGTTGTGTAGTACATAGTTAAATGGTCCTTGGCGTTAGGCCAGAAATCACAAGTTCAACTACAGTCAATTGAGGTTGTGTATTGTGTCATTAGATAAATAACTTTTGGCGCATTTTAAGTCCACCTAGGGAACGGAACCTGCGATGGTTGATGTCCTGGAAGCCATATACTTTCATGTCTTTAGTATCATGGAAACTGTGAATAAGCACATATCTCATGCACATTAATTGCTTTGAGAAATATTTAACTGTTATAACTGTGTTAACAAACCATTTGTTGCTCCTTTTTTTGCTTGTTGAGTCACGTTATAATAATATCAATATTTGTGTATATATAACTGATTGGAATACACTGCAAAGATTAGAATAAGATTGCAATAAATCTTACAGAGAACAATAATAATTTATCCTTCCAGTTATATGAATTTGACGTCTTTGATGAGCAATTGTAAAACGAAACATGTGATAAATAGCAAATAAGGACCATTTTCAAAAGATTTGATTGTAAGCAACAGTATCAATGATGTACAGCTAAAATATATAGAAAACATTAATGTGTTTTTTCCATAGTACACTTTATATCAGCATGGCATCAAAGTCAGTCAGAGGGCTAAAAGTCTGATGCTCAAAATTCATCGAAGGATAAAACAGGGTATTGTATGGAAAAGAGTATGTAATACAATTTTTTTTACATACTTTAAAACGATTTTAACTTACGGAACGCATCTTTCGACATCCTAAAAGTCAAATTTGATAATTGTCTTTTATCTTATAACATAAATTTAAAAAGACATCTTACAGAGGGGCTCGATATTTTCATAATCAAGAATATGTGCAATGGTGTTTCTGTTCAAATAATATATATGACCATTATCGATTAGTATTATAGTACAATAAAACAATTTTTACTGTTTGTGCGCTTAATAAAACTAGCCAGTTTTTTCTGATGTTCAGGTTACAAAAAGAAAACACTAGTTGCCAGAGTTTCCTAAAATACATCCATTTGAACATGTAAATAACTTGCACATGCTTTCGGAACGCCTCGGGTCTTTCCGTCAGAATTTGAAAAAAACACCTCAATATTTCGGCCAGGTAACGTAGTTTCATCTAGAATGCATCTATTTTCGTCAATTTAACATATTTTTCAAATATGTCTGATTGTATTATGTATTGAGCACCTGAGGTTTAATAATGGTCTACAAGATCAAACCTCAGCAGGAAATGAACTGTCTTGTATCTATATTTAGGTGGAAGGGGTGTCATTGACAAGTTCGTAGTACTTTCTATGTTATTTTTCCGCTGACGGAAACCCCCCATAAAATTGCGATGGAAGGACCCAAGATAACTTCCTTATGAGTGATGAAATACTGCATACGTGTACAAAAAACTCAATAACATGGTCACTTTTTATTGTGTTCTTTCATCAGCAGGGTTGTTCCTAGCAGAAAGTTATGGTACGTTTTATGCTATTTTATATAATTCAGGACTGTTGACTTCATTATTCTCGGTGCAGAAAATACACTGAATTGTAAGATATTTTCTCCCCTGAATTTTTAAAGTTTTATATTTGATATCTTGAAACAGATTTTTGCATTCGCATTATACAATTATTATCATGTACACTGTTCTTTAACGACTACCATTACCGATCAAAGATTTAATATTTCAATGCAAAAAAAACGACGAATCCAATTTGTAATCAGATATCATTTTTCAGGTATTTCATATTTTATTGACGGTCATTGTTAAACAACCTCTGGTGAAAAATTGTATTTCGAATAAACAAATGTCAAGAAAATATCGATCAATCATGTATTACGGAATATGTTTAACAAAAGATTAGAATTTATGGTGACCAAACTTTTTTTTTTCATTTGGCAAACATCATGCCGAATTCTGCATGCGCCTAAGAAACAACAATAAGCAAAACAAATAAACAAACAAGCAAACAAAAAACGAGACGATTGTCCATACTAGTATGAACCATCTGAATACTCAATATTAGGTAGCTTGATAATGTATCGTTATATGTCATATTTCAATAGATGACTTATCCTACATGAAAGTTGCCACCCAAATGCACACTTATCATCCCAACCCGCAGTACGCCGCCAGAAATGCAGAAATACAAAAACATGTTCGAATGCTCAACAAATTGGACTTAGGTCACCGTGGAAGGATGTGTAGTGGAAAGTGGATCTTGGTGGAGTTTACAGCATTTACAGTATTACCTTACAGTTTAATACAAACGGCGACGGTATTTCTTATTAGTCCCCTACCGGTTTCACCGGAGGGGACTATAGCTTTCCTCTGCGTCCGTCAGTCCGTCCGTCCGTCTGTCTGTCCGTCCGTCAGTCCGTCTGTCTGTCCCACTTCAGTTTTCCACACTTTTTTTCTTTATGCATTTGAGGAATAATATGAAACTTGCTGAACAGCTTCAAAATGTCAAACTACAGATCAAGTTTACACTTTTGTAGCGTCTGATTGACATATTTTCGAGAAAATTAATTTTTTATATTCCAATTTTTTAATGTTCGGGTTCGTTATCGGGTTCGGTGTGTAACTGAATAAACGAGGTCAGTATGTAGTCAGTAATAATATCGTGCGTTACTTGAACCATTCCTTTTCCTGTACCATTCCTTTTATCATTTCTAACAAACAAATAAATTCTATAAAATAGTGTGATGCATTGTGTTGTAAATTTAATCGGCAGGTTTTTTTTTTGTATTATTATTATAATCGGGTTCGTTGTCAGGTTGGGCTGTTTAACTGTTTGGTTTGATTCGGAGTACAGAAGACGGTAAGAAATGATATTGTGCATAACAGTGCATTGTTTTCACAAATATTTACCAGCGAATATAGAATAGACTTGGCGAAATTACAGGAGATGAAATAAAGAGTATTATTTTACCTTTTTCCTATTTAATTTCTATATCAACTATATAGTTTTAATTTCCTCTGTTCTTTTATCTCTGATTAAAGCATGACATCTCGTTTACAATAGCTCTGAAATAGTTGTGTGCTTGGAAGCTTTCATAGAATAAAACAAACCGGTAGGGGACGTGTATTGCTTATGCAATACTCTCAGAATGCTTGTTCCTTTTGTGTTATATAATCTTTATCAAAATGAGGTATATTGAAATTAATATCCTTAATTTTATTCAAACCGGCCTGGTCAGATATTTTGGTAACTACAGTATAAAACATTTCCATACAAACCAATTATCTTAGAAAGTTATAGACTTTCGCCTTTTTACACCAACAGATCTCCTTTCAAAGTTAGAAATAATCAAGGTAGGAAAAGGAACCGTTTGGTGTCGTCCCGATTGATCAGGTTTATCCAACCCTTATATTATGCATCGATTTTAAACAAAACAAACTTCAGAAAGATTATGGATGTTGTACAAAGGACTATCTTTGAACATTATAAAAATCTTACTTTCTTTATTTTTAACGAATGTCAAAGTCGTTATACTATCACACCCGCCTCGACGTCGGGGACCAATCTTAATAAGGGCTTTGGAGATATATACCCTGCATATTCAAGTTTATGTAGGAAATAACAGCCACATTTTGACAGCGTATTGTGTATAATTTGGCTATTGTCACTCCTATTCTATATCAATCAACTTTCACGGCAAAACACCAGCAGTTATTTATCACAAACAAAATCAAAAGAATACCGATACTTTCCAAATTTACGTGTCAAAAATATAACATAAATGAAATTATGTTTAAAAGCTATTTAAGTAGGAATCGGGAAGTAATTCAGGTCTTCTCTCATTAATATTCATTAAATACAATCCTCAGCAATGAAATTGCAACGCAATTGTCACTCCTATTCTATATCAATCAACTTTCACTACCAGTTATTAATCACTAACATAAAATCAAAAGAATATCAATGCTTTCAAATCTACGTATGAATAATATAACATAAATGAAATTATGTAAAAAAAAAACTATTTAAGCAGGAATCGGGGAAATAATTTAGACCTTTTCTCGTTAATATTTATGAAATAGAATTTACAGCAATAAAAATGCGACGCAATTGTAACCAAGGCACGGAAGAAATCCCTGTTCAAACTGTTTGTTTAGCATCAATTGTAAAACATTGGTGAACCAAATAATGAAAGATGTCGATCTTTATTGCGAGTCATGATTATCAATTTGTTTGTGTAAAATTTCAATGTTCTTCTCTGAATTAGGCTTTTAATAGACTTGAAGCATTTCTCCAAGTAATGGAAAAAGGAAATACATATTATCTCAAAGTGAACGGGACAAAAACTACACTTTGAATATTCAGGGCAAGCATGTACCTTCATGTAAGCTAACTTGCAAAGATATTTATTTGATGTTGCTCAACAGCTGCAAGGATTCAACCCCTGTATTAAATATGTTTGGACATTTTTAGTTTGGAAATTCTTACTTCTAATTACAAAACAAATATTCAAATTACCTTTCCAGTGCTGCACACCAACTAGTATACTATCTCTTCAGTTAAAAATATTACACACAATGATAGTACATAGCAAGTCTCTTTGTAATATGAAACTCATACCAAGTCCTAATTGTAATATTTGTAATGAAATTGACAAATGCAGCAGCAGCATTTACGTATTATGGAAAGACTTAATATATTGGTGGAATAACATATAGAAATTGTTAATCATTTGACTATGAAATATGTTATTTGGATTGATATAATATCAACAATATTCCACTAGATATCTGTATTATGCTTGGAATTTTTTTTATTTATTTAACTTGTACAAACTCACCAGGCACACAAGTTAAGTTTACTGTTTTTTAAACTATCAGAAAGTATAAGATTTATGCCAAAGAAAGTTACCTATGTTCAACAAACCAAATGCATAATTTTTCTTAGAAATCTGGCAGTCATTACTAGCCAGATTGTAACATTCATAAAATGAATGTTTCTGAATAATAGACTTTGGATTTACCGAATATTGTAATTTAAGTTTTGAAGTTTATTAAGTCAGATTAATTTCCATATTTTTGATCAGTCTGGTTTTTTTCTTCATTCTTAATCTTTGAGCAATATTTTTTCTTTTTCTTTTTTTTTCTTTCTTTGTATTTGAAAGAGATCTATGCAATGATCTCGACTATATAATTACATATATACAATGATGACGTGTTACCAAATCCCTTCTTTTGCACAATGTTTAATATTATTATGTACCATCTGTTGAGCCAATTAAAAAACTCACTGAGCAATAGTTTTATATTTAGAAAATAGAACTCCATTACAGATATGGTCGAGAGAAGCCAGGTTGCAGGTTTTTCTCTGTACGTATCAGAGACAAACGTGTCCTCCACTAAAGAAATAAAATGTTCCAACCTATGTTATAAGGATGGACCACAGTTACCACCCCTGATTGTGACGAAGACGTGCATGGTACACGGGCGCTATGTTATTGTCTATAACGAAAGATTTGGCAAGGTTATCTACCCTGCAGGGTATAAGAATGATACCGTGTATCTGCGCATTTGTGAAGTCACTGTACGAGGTACAAACACATAGCTTTAAAACTACGTAAATATGGAAAACAAATCTCGTGAACGAACTTTTAATAATAAAAAAAAAATCTTTATCGCTGTTGATTTTCAAAAATCTACCATGAATAATTGAATATGTATTTTTAATCAATTCAAATGTTGATGTTGAAGAGGAAATCTTTGAATGACATAAAATAAATTTGATAAATATAATTTCAGAAAAAAAAAAACAGTTCTGTTGATTAATATTTATTCTTCAATTGTTTGCTATAATTTAAAAAACTAACCGCTACATTTCAAGACCAATAATGTTTTTTTTTTACATTTACAAAATATTTATAAATAAATGATATAGGATGTGAGAAACGTGGTATGTATGGCAGTAACTGTGAGATTCCGTGCCCAAGTAAATGTAGAGACAGCTCATGTCATATACAAAACGGAACGTGCATTCAATGTAAACCAGGATGGCTTGGAATGTATTGTGCTACTGGTATTATTATTTAATATTTCTTATAATGCATTTTGCAAAGTATGTATAAGGAAATTGCTGTGAAAAGAATTCATCGAACTAAATAAATTAAAGTGACAACTGCCATGCGTATGGCAGTTTAATTATTTTTAACATAGAAGTGATGGGATGAAATAAAAATTGGCTAAATTGTAAATAGGGTGTCTTTACAATAGTGATTCTAAACCTTGACTTTATACCATAGACTAAATGTATTCAAATACAATCAAATTAACCCTGCATTACACATCTTTTTTCACATAATATCGTTTATTATAGCTTGTAACAGGACTTATTACGGCGAAAACTGTTCCCTGTCATGCCCTCTGAACTGTAAGACATGCCGACACACTGATGGGTGTTCCACATGTAAGGCGGGGTGGATGGGCTCAAATTGTACCTCAGGTAACAACAACAGCATTTTTTTTCATTTAAAGTTTTATGATTTAAAAATACCAACCAGAAAAAAGACATTTGAGATTTTCTGAAGCTGAACATTCAGTTTCATATATTTTTTTCACTTAAAATATTATCAGTAAAAAGTGATTGTCATTTTTTAAAAGCATGTTTAAATTCATATGGAGAGAACTGTCGGTACTCATGCGGTTTACACTGTACCAACCAGACTTGTGACAGATTTAACGGTAGTTGCCTCATAGGCTGTGCTGACGGATTTTACGGCAAATCTTGCGATAAAGGTAATGTTGGCTGAAAAACTGTAATGAGCATGACACATTTCATGTAAATAATATGATATTATTAGAAATGCATTGGATTTGGTACAAGTTAGTTGCCCAAGTGAGCTAGATAGTGATTCGGTAAACCAAAATGAACTGTCTAACTCTTTATACTTAAATACAGAATTTAAATGAAAAAAAAAAATATAATTCGATGTAATAAAAAAATGTTTACAGAGCGTTGTATTAAACAGAAAAAATATACACTTAATGTGGAAAGGAAAAGCAAAGTCATGCAAACAATGGCCCATATCAGTACAATGAACACATTAAGCTTCTTCGTCTGAATAAAGGTCATTATTCCTATCAAACAACGCACATGCTACACTCAATAAAGGAAACGAAAAAAATAAGAAGTTAAAGCAGGGAAAAAATTCTATGAAGAACTTAAATCCGTAAAAACACAAACGTTACTTTTTTCTGGACAGAACGTTTATTGATAAACCAGGATATGTCCAGCTCCAGTTTAATGGTCAGTGGATTGTCAATCTCCATAATTATCAACGTTATCTTCTTTGTGTGTGGATTCATAATGTGCAGGTACATTTTTTATCAAGATATATGCCAAATTAATCAAAGACGTGACACCTTTTTTTAGTTGTTCAACCAAGAATCGTGCTTATAATGATGTATAATAATCCGGTCTATTTCCTTATACATGTATGATGTGCATATATGCATATTCTAATTCTAATATGATATTTTTTATTATTCTACAATACAATATCTTTGTAGAGGAGTTATCACAAAAAGGGTGACTTTCTCTGGTAGTCTCGTGGCTTGTTGGAAGAAACCAGTTTACGAAGACACATGCGTGAAAAATGATGAGGGTTCAACTTATCAAGAACTCGATCTACCTGAAATCGCATATCAAAATACTACAGAAAACTGATGGACGAGACTTGATCTTTCTATCTATCTGACTCTGCATCCCTCTCTCTCTTCGTTAGATACAAATTCTCTCTCTCTCTCTCTCTCTCTCTCTCTCTCTCTCTTCGTTAAATACATTTATGTTCGACAATAAAAATGATCTGCTACATTGTGATATTTATAAGAAGTTGAGACCCTTTATGTGCCTTTTTGGAATGATATGAATTATCGTAGGATTATAACGTTCCAATCATCAATAGATTGTTATTGTCTTGTTGTGTTTTCAATATCTAGCCAAACAAATCGTAACAACAGCTAATCGGTACTTTTAAAACCATCTTTTGGTCAAATGATATCTAATACAATCACTGTTGTGCATCATAAATAGTTAGCCAAAAAATAAAAATCAAAAGGAAAAGAAATGAATAAAAATAGATAAGCAATTGATCAAAATCAGATTCACTGCAGTCTGTAGTTTTAGTTTTACAATCCTTGGATTTCTTAAGGAATCAAAGGATTTTTGGAAATTGATGATGTTTTCTTATCGATTAAAATAAATCAAGAGAAAAAAAAAACAAATACTAAATGTACTGTTTCCGTATTTATTATCACTACAAATTTGATGTTGGGTAGATTTACTATACTTCCTCAACTGTTTTCTTTTTCTTTAAAGTAGACCACATCCGTTTATGTAAATGTAAATAATATTTCACTTTGAATTTTGAATGAAAACATTTCATAACTTTTATTTTGTTGTTGCCAATACATCAATATTGCCCATCAGTTGTGAAATTGTCATTTATTCAATTTGCATAAAACGTGTTAATATATGGGGTTACAGAAAGCAATCTTAATAAATAAAATATTTACATAATGTGTTGATAAGCTAACAGGAAAAAAAACCACCTCATTTCCATTTGGTTTTAAAGAATCCTGAATAAATGATACATAATAATCACATTTAATTTACATTTTTGAATACTTATAGTCAAATCATTATATGATTTTTTTAATGTGAGTAGCAAGCAGCGGGAAATGAATCTTTCAATGAAAACAATGTGGTAACAAAAACAGTGCACAACTCTTTTTCAGCTTATTGTTAGGCACGATCGACCCTGTCATTTAATTACTCGAGCTAGTCGCATAAACATGATAATAAACACGCGGTGTTTGTTTTATTTAGGAGTAAGGGACATTAGGAATGATTACAAAGATATATTTCTTCTTCATATTTCTTAGATGCACTTATCATGAACATATATTTTATTGAACGAGGCACTAAGACTTTGGTTCATTGGGATGATATCAGATGTGGTGTGTGATAGAAAAACACGACTTTTTCTTCGACCGAAAAATTACACATTATTTTTATAGAAAAAGTGTCGTTTAAACAAAAGTTAGGGCATTTTATCTAATTATTTTAAAAAAGTTGTTATCTTGTCATAACATGACAAGTTCCGCATGTTTATTTTAACGAGAAAACTCGTGTACACTATATAGTGTTTTATTGAACAATTAATTTTATCTGATGAAAAATTTTGATTGTGATACCGAAAAGGGCAAATGAAAGACGCTCTTTGCATGTACTGACTATGCATTACTTTTGCCGACAAATTGCATTCATTTGCCATCAAAAATTAAAAACCCAGACAAAATGCATGAGTATATTAAACAATGAGGTATGCATTTAAGTATTGTTTTGAATGTTTTATAAAGAGTTGACACGTTTTGTAATATTTGTAACGGTGAAGTTGCAGTACAGGTATTATAAGCCATGCCTCAACTTCTATAATACTGAGTAGTTTTTTTTTTAATTTTATGCGTCGTGTAGTAAACATTTACTAAGCAACAAACTAAAATGCTGTTAAACGAGAAAATTTGGCGTATAAGTATTTTCGTGGAAACGCAAGTGCTAATACATTGGCGCAAATAAATGTAAGCGCACGAACCTTTTATTTAAAACAATAAAATAAAATTTGATCAACGCTCAATTTCTTTGTTCATCCAAACACGTGGACAAGAAGTTTTTTTTTTTATTTTAACTCCTTTTTGCAGGTAATCTGCCGACGAAGAAAATAAAATTGATTTTGTCCAAACAGTTGGGAAACTTCGTTTGTAGGTGATACTGTCTTTGTTGTTGGTGTACAAGTTTCAGTTATCGGACTTTAAATACACAGACACTGGGATAACGCCAATATGATAACGAAATTAACGCGAGGGCAATCGAATGATAGGTTCGATCACCACAAACAACAAGCAGTAAAAATAATATTTATTATATTTGTACATTTTGAAGTAAAAAACACACAAACACACAGTTATATTGTTTTATTGTTAGATTGTTTTGATAGCCTTTCAGAGAGGTAGAAATGAATTGATCACGATTTCATCTCAAGGCGGAAAGGTAAAGAGAAGTGTCATGGGCCATGATGGGGATATGCTCAATATTAATGACAATTCTAAGTGCGAATAAGCAATACATTTGAATCAATTTATACAGTTTTTACATAATTTAACCGGTTACCCGATTCTCGATGAAAGGAAGCAAACGTGTTTATATTGGGTTAAAGGAAGTATATTCAACTAAACGCGATCTTGTTGCAAGCAGTAATTGAGTTGTTTGATGATAACAATGTAAATTTAGGCGAGGCAACACAAACAGCCCAGCGAGAAAATTTAACGACCATAAAAGATAACTAATTCATAATTTGAAAATGTAACAGTTGCAAGCGGTTCTAATCATGGCATATATGGAAAAACACTCTTGAAACCAAAATATACTGATATGCCTGACATTAACTGCCAATCATTTGCTTACATATACTGTATAATCACTGTAACCTACTAAATTCACTGTACATCTACTGTACATAGCTGCACAGAGCTACTGTTCTCCAGTACATGGGATACTGCCCAGCACTGTGTCAAATTGTACTCCGATGTACATTGTCCTGACTATATAACACTGATCGGTACTGCTACCAACTGTGTGTATGCTTATGTTAGTAATAAAATTGATTAAAGATTTCCTTTTTTTAGATACATATTTGAAACCTAAATATGAATTTGTTTTGAACTATTTTTATTTATATTGTTTTTTGTTTACCCTTATAATTACAACCACGGATTCAGAAATATTTTCCGGGCGCGGGGAGGGGGTTGGTTGGGAAGGCAAGACTATATATGTTTTTTCTTGGATAGTTCGGGCTTAAGGCCTACTCTGGAACCATCAGTATTTGTTGGGGAAAAATGTTTGTGGCTTTAGTAGGTAACCCTTGCCCACGAATTCACATCCCTACGAAGGTACATGTATATACAAGCATGTGTTTGATATTTATTAAAATTCTTCCTAACTTGCTACCGACGAAACCAGGTAAATTTTGGCTACCCAAGAACATTGACCCTCGCGATTAAAAATGATTCCACAGTATTAATGTTAATTGCATTTCAAATGTTTAAGAAATTTGAATTTCCTCCTAACCAACTCCCCCCCCCCAACCCCCACTAGATATGCGCATGCGTTAAAGATTTCATGCCATGTTTATAAAGGTATCTTCATAAACCTTAGGATATATTTTAAGATATATTGATGAACACTCTGAGAAATATACGAAAGCCGAGAAGGATCATTCGAGATTCGAGATTCAAAATACGAGATTCGAAATACGAGATTCGAGATTCGAAATTCGAGATTCAATATCTAAATCAACCAATCAAATCATGGATCTGAAACCTGTATCCTAGAAACATCAAACTGTTCTAAATAAAGATCATTCGTACATGCTCTTTCCTACAAATAAATGCTATGTTCACTTCTCCCTACCTAACTAAATGATTATTTGTATTTACTTTTACACAGAATATCTAAGCAGACTAGTAATAATGCAGTGTGCTTCGCGGATCTAAGTGATTTTGTTTGCCCTGGTGCATTTCCACCTGATGCGTTTGAACCCTGGGGTATTTCACCACCAGTAATAGTTTAAAACTCGGGTTTATTCACCCCTTTTGTGTACAAATGCGGTTATGGTAGAGAACTACATAAGCGTAGCTAATTTTTTCTGTAGGGGGTCCTAGGCCAATTTTAAATTTACTATGTAAATTTAATAAGCTCCAATTTTCCCGAGGAGGGGGTCCAGATCCCCTGACCCCCTTCTTTCTAGATCCCCGCATGAAGATAAGTACATGTATCTAAATAATTTAAATATAAATAATCTGTCCTGTTTCACTAATAAATATAAGCATTACTTATCTTTTTTATGTATGCATACAGTGATACACTAGTACTATGATTATAAACAAATCATTGAGATATTATCACATCATACGGAATTATTAATAAATACATTTTTTTTCCTTTTCCTCAGTAAACAACTTATTATGAATTTTACTTTTGGAGTTGTTTTCAATATAGAAGGATACCTACTCTCTACAATTAAACGTAGGGATGATTGGGTGCCAATTTGTTCACATTGCCGATTTTTTGTGCAGAGAACAGTAAAACTTTTTAAAAATTTGATTGTGCATGCATATTTCAAAATTAATTGTTTTACATGTTTTTTGTTATAATTCATTCATTGATATATCAACAAGAAAGAATAAAAGCATATGTTTCACAGCCAAGTTAAGTTTCTCTGTAGTTTCCTACCCCCCCCCCCCCCCCCCGCACCAAAATTGACAATAATTACATATAAGTCATACACATGTTTACTTTTTTTGTAAGTAAATCTCTAAAGATGTAAATAAGCACTGCAAACAAAGATGTGTGTATTTAATATACTACTACATTACACTTAGCCAGATAACATGTAGTCAGGATGAAGCTACAAGGAGTGAGTGATGCAAATTTACCAATTTGTCGCCATACACACAGAACACCAAATAAAGAAACTGTGAGTGGTGTGTTGAATGCATAAAAGATGGCGGCAAATTATCTCAAATAATCAGTGCAAAAACCCACAAATAGGCTGTTATTTGTTACATATCCTTATCATTATCATTAATAAAAAATGATATCGTCCCATAACATAGCCGATTAAGTTGATGTGTACATATGGTCAACGTACATGTAATTCTAATATACAAGAAGGCGGACGTATCGGGCGGGGATCCAGAAAATTAAATTTCAAAAATGATCGGTTGAATTACATTAAATGCTTTGAAAATTGTTTTAAACTATCGCATGGGTCAAAATGCATGATAGAAGCTATGTACAGTGTAATTGGAAACTTTCATTTTATATCAATATGTAGTATTAACAAATGAGAGTATAGCACAACTGCCACAAGCAATACATGTCCTTTACCGGCACCACCTCCCTCCCCATAAAAAAATGAAACAATTGTCGTTTTATTTGCTAAAATGTGTGTGGTTCAAGATTTTTCTAAAGGACATACCCGATCAGAATTGAAAAAGAGTCGTACGTTTAAAACTAATTTTGTCAAAATTTTTAGATTCAATTGGATATATTTTGGTCCATTTGGGTAAATAGATGCACCAGCGCAGCTCTTATTTATTAAATAATCAGGCCATAAATTCAAAATATTTTCAAAAATTAATAGCTTTAAATCCAGTGGATGAAAAAAAGGAAAGCAAGTCGAACTCGATGAGTGCTAATACCTGTGTTGAAAGAATGGTACAGTAGGATATGCGCAAAAAAGTCCCGTCTACTCTTTCCTACCCTATATTTATTGGAATATTAAATCCGATTATAAGAGTCAAATTAAAAATCAAGTACGGATATGAACCTGTTTATCAAAAGTAAAACTACTCATAATGTATCTACAGTGCATCGTTATGGAGCTACACAGAAAGTTTTATATTAATTTGCCGAGCCAAATAAAAAAAACCTGAAAAACGAAGAGAAAACAAAGTGGGGACAGAATAACTGGCAAACTAATTAGGACTATATAAGCCCCCCCCCCTTCCCTCTTGAAATGTATATACTGAAAACAGATTATTGGAGTACAACATCCGGACACAATTTAAAGAACATTTCATGGTTTTTTTTTTTTTTTATAATTTTCGCTAGATAATGTAAGACATCACAAATACCCCAAACCCCCTCACGGAAAAGGAAATGCTAGGTGATGAGAGAGAGAGAGAGAGAGAGAGAGAGAGAGAGAGAGAGAGTCGATGTAAAATTAAAGCTTGCTAGTTGGTCTGCCCTACCCTAGCTACCTCCTCTCTTTTCTCCTTTTAGAGGCTTAATTATTGTCTATATATGCTTGTAACAAATCAAATTAATTTCAAATTATAAATCAAAACTGAATTTGACCCTACAAAACTCTCTGTATGTCTGTCTGTCCGTCTGTCTGTGTCTGTCTGTCTCTCTCTCATCGACAATGGCACTGCTACCCTACAATACACTATTCCTATCTGGATTGTTGTCGTTGAGGTTGTAAATCATTATATCATCTATGGTTTAAAACTTTATGATAACCTATTATTTTACATGTCGATTATTTCATTGAATTTCGTTTCATAGCTAAAACCACACTCAGTTTTTATTATTTAGATTAAACAGATCTTTCTTCGCGAGCCGATTTTTACACAGTTGGGGCGAATACACAACAGGTTAAAATGGTTCGGGGGGGGGGATACATACAGGACAAACAAAATCACATAGATTTGCAAAGCCCACAGTGTTATCACTAATTTAATTGTTTATCCTGTGTGGGGTCAATTTATCAATGTTAATTTAACCATTTTATAACCACAATATAAGAGCTATTAGACATGTATTTGTAGGAAAGAGCATGTACGAATGATCTTTATTTAGAACAGTTTAATGTTGCTAGGATACAGGTTTCAGATCCATGATTTGATTGGTTAATTTAGATATTGAATCTCGAATCTCGAATCTCGTATTTCGAATCTCGTATTTTGAATCTCGAATCTCGAATGATCCTTCTTGGCTTTCGTAGAAATATCATTAGAAGTAAATTAAAACTTTTTTTGACGTATCCAATTTTACGATATCCTAGAATGACAGCATTTTCTTTTCAAAATATGAATTATCACCAAATATATACAAATATGTAAACAATATTATCGTGAATGATTTCTTTAATAAACCAACTCGTATTTAAAGACTGTTATTATAATGTGGTTTGTGTTCCATTAATATCATTTGTTCGTTTTCGTAACACCCATTCCTTGTCTATACCTTCAGTATTTTAATATCTTAATTATTATTGGTTTTTTTGTTAATTCAATCACCTATCTAAAATATCATTGATCCATGACCATATTACTAATAGTAAAAGTTATCCGAGTCGGTGTTTCAAATTCTCATACAAATAGTAATAAAATACAAAGTCAAACTCGTTTAAGTCTAGTTGGAACTGGATTTGAATGCAAATAAAACAGGGACTGTCTCTGTACAGTGGAAACCTTCCATCATTCACGTGGAGATGATACTCTATAAGAGACAACTGCCAGGTTGAGAAGATTATACATGCATTTAACTTAAATTGGCTATACGTTATCGGAAACCGAATGTATTTTTGTTAACACTGTAAGTTAAAAGGAAATGAAATACTAATATCAATTGGTTATATCACAGTAAATGAAAAACAAACCAGCGTTATATCCTTGTTTTAATTATTTTTCGACATTTCGGTACATCACATGCATAAACTAGGTTGTTGAGCTTTTGTCTTAAGCTGCGTCTAGTTTTAGACTAAGTACTTTGCTACGAGAATAAACTATATTGTAAGGGGATAAGCGTTTTTATGCGAGCGACAAGTGAAAACGGTTTACTGATTTTCAGTACTTGTAGTACTTTGTTCTATCTATTACGTTAGATAGAATGGTACCCTGATGTATTGACGTAAGAAGTCTTGTTCCCACCCCCTCTCCCACCATAAAAGAGGAAAAAAGGAAAAGTCAGCAAAAACGATTTATAAATGTTTGATAGGGAAACAAATATAAACTTCCTGCTAGTTTCTACAACAAAGGTGTAGATGATTTTATTATGAAGAACATGAATTGTACATGTAATCACTGTTTCTTGTATGTATCTGGATTACTTCTAGCATTTGCATACGGTATGTTTGTTGCGTTAAAAACATAACAATTCTTAAGTAAGAAAAAAGTCCTTAATAGTGACAAATGAACGGTTTATGATGCTTGTGTTTTAAGAACATGTTGCTATATGATAAGAATTACTAAAATTAAATATGTCAATTTTGACTATCCTCAAGATGATATATCCTACAAGAAAGTGGGTACTCAGTCACATACCTATCCAGGCACGGGGTATGACGCTAGCAAAGCAGTTGATGGAAACAGGAAAACGTGTATGAGGACAGAAGCAATTGGTTCTAACTCAGCTGACAAGATGGTGTGGTGGAAAGTGGATCTTGGCGGGATCTATAACATTTACGATATCAACATCCTGTTCAAAACATACGACGGTTTTGGTGCGTAACCATATGATATGTTTTTGTGTATTTTACGTGAGTAATAAATTCAGCGATTCAAACTTTTTTATTAAATTGCAAGAATGTAAAATCACAAGCACCATTTTTTTATTATAATTTTATAAAGTTTAAATGGGTTCGTTTTAAAATCCGCGAGATGCTGCTCGCAATTTCACATGGATAATACCTCCCTGCGTTTAATTAGTAATATACATAATGTGATTATCCTACACAACCACATATTTATAATACTTCTTTCTGGAATTAAATATAAAACGTTGGCAACAACTCTTTTGATTACCACAATCAATAATAACTAAACTTGTATTGGTAGTATAACCAATTTTTTTTTTTTTTTTTATTTTATATCATTTGTTTCACTTTATTAAAAATATCAGTCTCAATATTTTGGCTGAAAAGATATTAAACTTTCTGTCCTCTTTATTGTGCAAATAGTTACATGTTCAATGTCAAATTTCAAATTGAATCTTATCCATTTTTTTTTAAAATAAACAATTTGTTACAATCAAAGAAATTTATACCAAAACAGTTAAATAATTGGGTATGAAAAAAATATATCAATTGCATTCAAAATGTTCATATTCATATGTTTAAAATAAAAGACATCCTGTGTATTTGCCTTATATGCAAATTAGGAAACATTATAAACATCTGAAGGAATGCAATGCGTTTTTCCAACTATGATTTATGCAACGTTCATAACGAACAAATATAGGGTACTTAAATGTTTAAAATCAAGAATTCAGCTCATGGCATTTCATTTATTTGCTTAATTAACATGTCGCTTTTAAGATACCATGATAAAAATGCCAAACAAATGTCGCTAAACCTAACAAAGTTAATATTGCCTGAATCAGAAGGAAATGTCTTGAAACAAGGGGGAAATCTCAAACATGAAAGCTTACAAATGACTCTCATTTGCATGTAGATAATCAGTAGTAAAAGGAAAGTGTGTGAAAAAAAATGTATGATGATATTAATTTATTGTTTCTCTATATGTATACTTATAAATTAAGGCATTTTGCAGATAAAGTACATAATGCCTGCACAAGAGTACTTGCTTACACATTTGGTATTTCAACATGTGAGATGATGTCCGTAAAGTATAATTGAATTTTAACTGATAACTTATTATTGTGTAATTAATCAAAAACCTACTTTCATTTTCGATAAACAAGCTCGAAATGGCAAAAAATGAGAGAAAGGTGGTGGACCCATTTCAGGGAGAGTCTCGATCAAAATATATACTTGCTATATACGTGCAATGAAACAATATTGAATGATTACGTATAGAGTAAATATATTTAGTGTGAGTCTATTTAGAGAATACATAGAAGTTAAGATTTGACAACTGTTGAATAAATAAAATAAGTCAATCCATTTCTTTAGTTGGCGATTTTAGTTTTGATACTCATTCGTATGCCAAGCAAGACCTCTGGTGAGAGAATGAGATAAAACTTTCCAGAACGGAGTAACCAAGAACGAGGATTGTCTAATTAACGAAGAGTGTAGGATGAGTTCATCATGCATCGCGGGCAGATACCTTGGATCGGACTTCGGTTAATACAAAAAGTTCATAATTAAAATGGAACAATTAATATTATTTTAGTATTAATGGAAAGAACTTTCCAGAAAGGGATGCCTAGAAACGGGTTGACTAATTGACATCATGGCGGAAAATGTAGGGCGAGTTAACCTTCAGCTTTGACCAGCTACTTTGAATCTGATAACGTTGGATTAAAATATGCATGCAAATGGATAATAATGCATTATCTAGTGTGTTTTAATTTCATAAATTTTCATACCACGACAGATTGGTCGTAAACCCTAAACATCAACGAGCAGATAATTGTATACTACGTCTATAGACTGTAAGTCGAAACTTCTTTGGAAGTTGCGATTGGTATGCTGTATGGATAAATGATGTATGCATAGAATGGAAAGGTTTAATGGGGATGCCCCCCATCCAGATTGTTTTTTCTTTTATCCAAGATTCTTCCTTGCGACAGTAATAGAAATTTCATTGAAAATTGACCTAAAGAACCAAATTAAGAGAAAGATACACTAAATATCCATTCACTGGTTTGAAATAAATAGTCATGTAGAATAAAAAAACGTTTTTTTTTTTTCAAGTCAGCTGTAACAAACCGGATAAAGGCCACGTACATGTACATGTGTATATTATCCATTTCAGTTTAGATTTTTCATCCCTGCCCTTTCTTCTAAATATAAGAAATGCAATTTGTTTTTTATTTCAATTTTAAAAGATTATGATACGGAAACAATTGGACAAAGTATATACAAAAATAAAAAAGATATGGTTCAACATATAAAGCATTAAATTATAATAATATGTAAAGTGTTAATTCCAGCGTTTTTGCGGGTTATCATCTAGTAGCATTCATAAAAAAAGTTTGGTGTATTCAACAAAATGTATATTTTAAGCGTTAAATGAATTCACCTTTGTAAATGTAATTCATTTCAGACGACCGTCAAAGAGGCCGGTTTGCAGGCTTCTCGCTGTATGTATCAAACACTGATGTATCATCTGATGCTGATATAAAGGGTTCAACTCTGTGCTACAAGGACGGACCAAGGTTACCATCACTGAATTTTACAATAATATGTATGCAATATGGGCGTTACGTTATATATTATAACGAGCGGTTGGAAGGAATGCTCTACCCCAGCGAATACGAAGTGGTCAATGTAAATACAGAGCTTTGCGAAGTCAAAGTACAAGGTAAATAATGTATTGAGGCCAAATTTATTCATAAATAGCTTTGTTTTACGTTATTACTACAAGTGAAAAGACATTTATAAAGTGAATGCTACTGACTTTGTTGTTACGTCCTTAAGAATTACAGATCTGAAATGTTCTTAAACGCATGTGTATGTTTAATCTTTAAACATTTACGGAAGATAACTATGTGTGTGAGTGAATGGGCCAATGAAACATAACGTACTCATTTCAGTGTGACAATGGCTTGATTAAATAATCACGTCACTCGATGACAAGTTCATAAGGTTTTTCTCTTTAACTCGCTACATTATCAGAATGTAACATATTACATGCTGTCTAGTTTAAATGTATTAATTATCAAATGTTATTCTATGTTAGTTTCTTAATCTTTGTCTCAAAATCACCCAAGGTTGGGGTCCCAAGAGTATACTAGCCCGTACTTTAATAACACATCTTAAAAAAATCACGTTTGCATCTATTGTTATTTATATTCATTCATGCAGGTTGTAGTAAAGCCAGTTTCTACGGCAGTATCTGCGACACGCAATGTCCCGTGAACTGTAACGACAGCACGTGTCATATACATATTGGATCATGTTTTAATTGTACACCAGGATGGACTGGAATGCAATGCAATACAAGTAAGATGACCTTTAGTTCTTATAACAATTAAATTATATGCTATTTGTTTCATATCAGTGATATTCTTCCACTTTGACCGGCTAGAAATAAAATCTAGAGAACATTCCCTCTATTTCAACTAATCGCCTCAGATTTGTTAATTCGTAAACAATGACGTAAATAACTCTTCGCGACGTAAAAATAAGGTAACGTCATAGTAGACAGCTAGTCAAGGCAAGTAAACAACGGACGTGCAATGCGACGGTTTGCTATCATAACAGATATAAGGATTTGCAAATTACTGTGAAGAACATCTATATGTCAATGATAGATGTAATCAATGAAAGTACAGCAAAAATCATTAACTAGTTATTTTTAAACAGTCGTTGTTTTTTATTCGATGTAACAAATCATGTAGCTTTTAGTATTGACAGATTTGTTTCTAAATTTTTGCTCAATGATAAGTATTTTGTTTATTTTGACCGATAGCTTGTAAGGAAGGACATTTTGGAACAAACTGTTCCCAGATTTGTTCACCTAACTGTAAACCTGACACATGTCGACACACAGACGGGTGGTGTATATGTCCCGCGGGTTGGATGGGAAATAATTGTACCATAGGTAAATAGATGATTAGCTTGATTGTATTAACCATTGTGTAACTGGACAAAAATGATATTTTATTGATAAAAAAAACAGTAGATGGATTTATTGTTTATGATGCGTATCTACTACTCTCAAAATGAGAACTGATATTTTCACTTTCGGAATTCCAGTTACATTAGTCAGCGAAACAAAAATAAATACATAATTAACTAAAAGACATGAAAAATTAGCCTGTGGTAGTGGAAAAGAAATAGAATTATATATGTTTTGGTCAGAATGCGTTTTCTCCTATGGAGATAATTGTCAGCACCCATACAATAAATACTGCATTAATCCAACGTGTGACATAATCGAAGGCAGATGTTTTGAAGAGCACGATGTGATTAAGGAACATTTTATCCTCTTTTGTATTCCAAAAATGAAAAAAAAAAAAACGAATCCAATAATTATGGTTGCTGCATCTTACATCTTTATGATGCTTTCATTATTAAAATCAATATTGAAATAGTTTTTTCTATTTTTTAGATATGGAGAGCTATGCCATTTCAGTTTCCCCATCGCATAATCTCCCTATAACTGTTCAAAGCTTGACTTGTGCATGCATTCTGTTAATCATTGGAGTTGTATTAACCATATGTGTCATACGGTAAACGTTTATGTTGACCAATACTAAATTACTTGATATTATTAAACGGCAGTTTATTCTTTTTTCTTTGATAAACACATTATTAATACGTTTTACAGGCAGAAATCATCTAGCACAATGAGTAATACAAGTGTACATATGGTGTGCGTTAAGTCCACGCCTGCTGCAGAGGAGAGCGTCAATAATGAAGACTTGTCAAATTATCAAGAATTGAACTTTTACTTACAAGAAAACCCATACCAAAGCATGTCACGATAATAAATAAAAATGTTTAAGAAAATATCTTTAAACAATATCAATGCATCTTTAAATCTCTATCACGAAATATAAGAAACAGTTCGGATATGCACAGATTTAACTGTTCATTTTGTTCTGAATATAAAACTAACCACGACTCATTGATAGGCACGAGTACACTGGTATATAAACGATCTGAATTTGCTACACCTAATTTCACACCTGAGTCTGACAAATGACATGTAGTATTGCTATTATTTGTTATATTTTGTATATTTCTTTTGTTTTATTTGAATTATGTCTTTATTCATTACATAAGCATGTGAATGTGATTTGTGTTTTCTCCTGGTTTCAAATCGATGTGACATATGTCCTATGTTAAATTTTTGTTATGCTTAAATAAATGAACAACATTTATAACTTCCATTTAATTGGTTAAACATCTGATTTTTTGTTTTGGTCAAAGAAAGATTACCAAATCATGTAAGTTTTCCATTCTCTATGAGATGTCTTAGATGTTATGTCAGCAGTTATACTTTTGAAAATGTGTCGTTATCATTATTAAGTACGAGAATATTGTGAAGTTTTATTTTTAGATATTAATACCACATCAAAAGCAGATCAATGTTTCTCTCTGCCTGTTATAAATAGTTTGATCTTTAACTCTTTCAGCATAGGAATATAAAGTGAATTTTCTTCTTCTTAAAAAGCATTTAGCCAGTACAGTTCTATTGTGTGTGGAAGCATCTTCTTAATCAAAGTACTGAAGTACTGACGGGAGTTGATTTTATCGATTATCATTTATTCAAAATCAACGATATGTGATTTTGCATGGCAAGTAGTATCAGTAATCGATATATTTCTGAGAATTTGTATGGATCCAGGCAAGATTGAACTCTTGTCTTGTTCCACCAAACGCTCGGCTGTCTCCGTTTGTCTCCGACAAGCAAGAGAGACTCTGCTTTGTCGGATTTTAACGGAGACAGCCAAGCGTCTGGTTGAACGAGACTACATTGAACTCTAGCGTAGGAATACATACGACTTTAAAAACTATCTAAATTGTTTGTACAATTTAAAATCTTATTATTTTCATGGTATAAATAAATAAGTTTTCTTGAAAAACAATGCTTCAGAATACAGAGCATCGGATTTATCGATTATTTTCTAGAACTAAGCGTTGTCAGTGGTATTGATTTGTGCTTAGATCCAAACACTGTTTCACTTTCGCTTTGCCCGAGTAAGTGCATAGGAGAGTTGATTAAAATCAACTCCCAAAAACTATTTGTAAAGTTGTATTGTGTGTTGAAACATTTTAGGGTATGTAGGTTTTTTTTTTTAGGTTTGTTCACATCATGATACCCAGGAAAGTTGGTTGCAAGAGGGGGAGGGGTAAATAATTTGTTTTTCAAAGACACACGATATGCAAACAAAGAGAAACAAATCTTTAAAACGTCTTCCTCTCAAAATCCATTACCCCAGGAAATCTACAATTTGAGTGGAAGCATCCTCAGGTTGTGTAGATTCACGTTTGTTCCGACACATTGTAATCCCGGAGACAGGGTTGTCCAAATATAGCGTAGACAGAACATAAAACTTAAATTCTGTTTATGATAATATTTTCTATGTACAAACGATCTGCCAACTTCAACAGTGCCATGCATTTCTTGTTTTCTAATGTCTGCCTTACCGAAATGTGTCGTTAACATTTTACCTGTAATTAGACTAATGGTCTAAGTTTGTATAAGATTTTTTTCTCCCAATTCTCATTTCATTTTGCAAATTTTAACTTTTTGTGTTTAAATTCTTTTAAACCGGATTAAGTCTTACTTCATTTATTTGACCTTCAATGTACTATTTCCAGTACATGTGCAATGTTTCAAAGGGATGCGTTTGTGAAGCAACGGCTCATGCTGCTAGCGAAGCGACCGTCCGACTGATTGCAATTAGCTGCTCATGTAAACATTAAATCTCATCAAATAGGGGAATCGACGGTATCTAATATATTTGGTATAGTAAGCTTTCTTAATGAATCTCGCAACCCATTGTCAGTAATTCCGTATGGCAATAACGATCACCAAAAGATGGAAATTCCCCATTGATAGATTCAATAACTAGTTTACGAGATGAACAAAACATTGGTTATTTGTATCCTTTCAACTCTTCAACAACATACAATCTAATAATTTTTCATTTCTGGTGTCACGACAATAATATCCGAAATAATATTCCGTATTTGCTAAATTATACTTCTGCGGATTGTTACTAAATGTAAGCTAATATTCATCACTTTACCAGATAGTCGATTGGTTGGGACCTTCCTTTTTCACTCACAACGCTTAACAATGAAGGCAACACTTCACTTTCAAGAAGCATCATAAAAGGTTGTGGTGTTTCTAATTAAGGAATTTACAACCAAATTCATATTTTGCATTCAAAGTTTAAGTCATAAATATCAGTATTCTAATAGGGGTCTATATTGTAGGGTAAACTGGGTGCAAAAAAGTAAACACCATTTGTTACGCTATTATGAAGATTATACATCAACAGCTAGATTTGCATTTATTGGTTCAAGATTATACCAATCTAAATTATGACATTTTTAACCTCGCCGCCAACTATATATACACTATTCATTTTAACATAAAAGATTGTTATACTTGTGTATAAATTGGCTGTCTTCCTGTTCATTTAGAATCGCTGACTTTTGTTTTGTCGACAAAAAAGCGTGATTCATACTCATAAAAGAATGAACACCAATTGGTATATTCGGGCCCAATAGCTAAATATATCCTTGTTTATAAAGAGCAAGCAAACCTTGTGCATTACCTTTCGAAAAGATAAATAAAAATATGACCTACTTTTACTGACACTAAAAACCTTTATTTAAAAAGGAAATTATTGAAGAAAGGCAAACTGTTTCAGTTTACGCAAACAAATGATAGTGAGGGTCAGTTAGTGTGTATGGTTTTTTCGCTTTATATCAGTGGTTAAAAGTATGTACACTAATCAATTACTGATACAGAAAGGGAAATAGGGAAATGTATCACATTTTAAGATATATTGTTGCTTAAAAAAGAACAAGTAAACATTGTCTATTATCTTTTTGAAACTGTGCAAATTTGTTTTTTGAGCGACACTATGAACAATTTTGGACAAACGATGATTGCATTTTATTTACATGCATTAACAAAAATCGGGAATCCAGGTGTATGTGTAAAACATCAGTGAGAACAAACGGTTTTTTTTCCATTGAACTATGAAGAAGGTTTGCATAAATAAATGTTTTATACCTATTCAATAATGATATCACTGGCCATTAGTCATGTTAATATACACAATCTTTATGTAGTGTGTTTCATACGAGTTTTTAATATAAAAAAGGTAAAAACAACAGAAAATATGTAAAATTATGTTGACTAGTAACTAAAATCTTAACTTTGAATAGTATAGTACAACCAAGAACATTTCAGTGAAAAACGAAATCTGAAAATTATGTTTGAGTTTCCTCGGTTTTGCTAAAATTCGAATTTTGTTTGAGCCTGATTGCATAATAAACTAAAGATTTCGAGTGTTATGTCAAAACTTATTAATTTCAATAAAATTCCTTTTGTATTAGAACCAATTTTACTTGAACATTGAACATTTGAGAACTCAAACCCTAGTGTTAGTATAGATTTTGTCTCCACTTTACCATCGGTCAATTTGAAGATAAAAAGTAATCTGTCCACAAGAGGGTATGGTGTCTGATAGCAGTGTAAGTGGCAAATACTAGGTAGTGCTATACCCAATAAATAAAGAGCAGCAGAGGCATGTTCTGAAGCAAATAATCAAATAAAAAAAAGAAAAGAAACAAACTTACCCATTAGGAAAATATGTTTCAGTTTTGGTGTTAAACCACTTGACATGTTACATCCATGACAGAAAATCTAAGAAAAAAAAACAATTATGAATATCTGGAGGCAAATTTGCAGATTAGTGCCTAATAAGGTCCAAAAATCTAATGTGATTGTCAAAGATAGAGAGAAAGCTGTGGTAAATGCAATTTAAACAGACAAACACTGGTTTATTGTTGTAATCACATTTTAAGTGATCCAAAGCAGGGAATAAAACAAAATGGAGAAATAAGAGATGCTCAAACGGTTTAAAAAAATCATTTTGAGGAACTTTTCACGACATAAAAAAAGAAGGAATAAGAAGAAATAATTGCAAACTGGTCACACATCTTGAACAAATCTTTTTTAACATTACTAAACGAAGCTTCATCAGGATGTAATACATCATTCTTTGAAATGGGATCTTAAACAATAGCACCTTCATGATCCTTATTCTAGTGTAACAAATAAAATGGCCAATAGTACAAAGCAGTAATAAAATGATTTATGCAATGGAAATATGCGCCATTAGATACTACCGAACTACCTTTTAACTACTTGCAAAAATGTTACGTCCATAAGATAATGAGGAGTAATGTAGGGACCTAATGGTCAAAGCAAATCCATACAAGGGCAACAGCAGAAAACACAGATTTGATGTTTAAGTGTTTCGGCAACATGGAAAATATTAGCTCTTGTGCAAAAAAAGCTGGCACAGAAAACAACAAATAAGGTTAAAGGTTACACAGACAGCAAAGTACTACTCAATGCGACAGTAATTGAAATGAAAAAAACATCAATACTATACACGATCCTCGGCGATATCTTCAGTCAAAAACGTTTTTTTATGTTTCAGAGGCAGGGTCGTCTGTTTTATGGGTTCCAAAGGTGTTAATTACAGTTGACATTATATCCATAAACATGTCTATCACTTGCACTACTCTAATGAAAAAACCCTGAGGATCTCTCGGGGTTTTCGCAGTACCCCAAGTGCCGACCTCAGGGTCTCTCAGGGTTTCCACAGTACCCTCAGTGCCGATATAAAGCCCACCTAAGGTTTCTCAGTGCCACTTAGAGTTTTTTTTTTGTAGTGTTTGAAAATGCTATCATATAATGCCGGTAAAAATGATCAGTGAAAAGGAAAACACATCAGAAAAAAGGATAATCAATCTTATCCAATTGCGAAAGAACAGACAGAAAAGAGCCAACAAAAAACAGGAACCAAAACACAAAGACCAAGAGACTGAGATATGTCAGTATTAGCTTCCCTACATTCAGTAGTGAAAAGAAATCCTTAATGCAATACATTTTAGTTTTCCCATAAGTTTGCTTGTCTTTATCAAATATGAAGAAATTCACTTCTATTATGTAAAGGAAGAGCCAAGTGAGAAAGATGGAAATGAACCAACAAGAGATAGAATTTAGATTGAAAAGGACAATGTGGATTCTGAAAAAGACAACCCTGAACAATTTCACAAAGAGACTGATGACAATATAAATCCACCCAGTGATAAAACAGCTGATAAAAAAATTGGCCAGTAGGTAAACAAGTGCTTACATTCAAAAATAGAGATTGTATCCTTAGTGACAGAACGCTCTGCGCCGACACCATAAATATCACACAGTACATCTTGCAGCAACAATTTTACACTATTTAAAGATTTCACAAAAACGGCATACACCACTGCTTAAAAGTGAAAAATGGGAGAAATTAAAGAAATTTCGCTGGATAGAGTCATTGAAAAACAAGCCCTCAACAGAAATTGAGATACTGACCAGTCGTAGCAACCCCCCCCCCCCCCCCCCCCCCCGAATTACATCTCACAGTCAATTCAAATCGAGCTTGGTTAAATATATGGAAGTGAGAAAAAGAACATCAAATTATCTATATCAGAAGTTAAACAAGAGCAAAATGATGTTGAATGCGGATAGTACTTATATGCAGGTGTCAATATTACTGAATTTTGTATTACAAATAACTGCGACAGCCAATCTGCAAATTATGACATAAATAAATGGAAAGGCACTTGATGAAATGCGCCAACGACAAGAATTTCACCCACTTTACAAGACAGCCGCAGAAGCTGAGTATCAAGTCTTGGAAAGCGAAGCAGATGCTGAATCCGTTCATTCTACAGAAAAAAAAACTGAGGCTTGATGGAGCTATGGATCCTGTCAGGGACACAGCAAGATTTGTCAGTCAACAACCAGAGGTCATAACAAGTGCTCAGTTACCGCAGCACAGTGTTAGGCCTCAAGCCGAAGCAAATTTTGCAGTGAACAATCCACCACCCATAACATATCCTAGTAGTCATCCACCTAGACACCAACCTGAACCACCACAGACCACTGGTTCAGACTTAAATCGTTTTTGCTCATTTCGAGACTCACTTCATTTAATGATTCGTAGTTGGAAAGCCTGTTTTAGGAACTGGAAATCAGCCAATCAAAAGAGCTCGACCTTTTAGTGCAATTCCTAGGTCCAGATTCATCATGCTATGCCTGGAGCATTAGATCCGCAAACACTCATGATCCTGCGAAGAAACTCTTAAGACTTTGGGAAAGACTTTTTAAGAGATTTGGCTGCCCAGAAATGATAGATGCAGCTCTCCGTCAGAAGATAGAGAATTTCCCTAAACTAAGTGCCAAAGACAATACAAAACGTTATGAGTTATATGACATTCTTTCTGAGATTGCAGCAAAAGAAGATGAACAGTTCAAACAAATGTTATCATTCTATGATTCATCTGGTGGGATCCTACCTATGGTGAGGAAATTACATTATGGAATACAAGAAAAATGGACGACTCATGCTGTCAAGTACAAGAAACAAAATGAGGTTACATATCCTCCATTCAAATGTTTCGTAGAGTTTATCCGTGAAACCAGTCGTGTCAAGAAAGACCCAAGTTTCTCATATGACACCTCATGCTACACATCATCAAGGACAGTGTCAAAAACTTTGTCAAAGGTCATGAGAATTGGAATCGACCTGAGATCGCTACAAAGGAAACTTTGTTCAAACCTAAGGAGGATTACAGGGCCTCAGAACAAAACATTTGCCCTCGCCACAATACATATCACTTTCTAAACGAATGCAGAGCCTTTAGAACGAAACCAATGGAAGAACGCAAAAAAACCATCAGAGACAATGTCCTTTGTTTCAACTGTTGTGTTTCAACTGAACACAAGATGAGAAATTGAAAAGAGAAAGTAGTGTGTGGAGGTGATTCTCATCCAACTGCCTTACATCTAACAAAACAAATGAAGTCCTCAAATTATGGCGAGGAGACCCCTGATGTGTCGAACAAATGTACGAAAGTATGTGGAGGTGAATTCAGTGGAAAATCCTGTTAAATTAATGCGTATGTTATTCTAAATGACCAGAGCAATAGATCATTGGCTGGATCAGAACTTTTCTCATTACTACACTCTAATGGAAGTCCTTTTGAATGCAACCTTACATCTTGCGCAGGAACAGTAAACGGGCTAGAGGAGTAGTTATTTAATCATTAGATGGTAGTACAATTCTTCAACTGCCAACTTTGATTGAATGTGACTTACGAAATATCAGGGACGCGATCTCATTCCCGGCTACTGCACGCCATGTGATGTATAGAAAACAACGGGCAAAAAAAAAACAATTTAGATTAAAAATTGAAATTAATATTTTCAAAATATAATCTTTATGTCTATGAATGTATTTTTCCTTTTAAAGATAAATGTCAATTTAATTAAATCAGTATCTGTACTTCCGTTTATTAGGGGTGTTAGTCCAACCCTTTGAACCACTTAAGTACTGCCTTACGTTATGTAGAGGATCTGCTTAATTTTCAAGATAATATAAAAAGCACTTTTATGAAAATTGTAACATTTATTGGCGTTATTAACTAAATGCAGTTTTTAACTTACTTAATATCATGCTTTAAAGAAATAAACATCATTTTTGTAATTTCCAATGTACGGAGCACAGTATGTTGTTGCACCACCGGATACCCATATTTATACGAAAGGTATTAACCACAAGGTTAATTTATGCAGTAAAACTGTTTTTAGATTAATTAACTATCATTATGTTGTCAATGAGGTTGATTTACACGATTGTGAACTCGGAACAGAGCAACTTCATTTTTTCATTTTGAGGAAATTCTGGCGAAGTTACCGATCACCACCATAAAAAACCCCAAAAAACACTTTTAGGGTCTGATGGTAAAAGATAGGGTCGTTCGGGCGACAGGAATGGAATGATTTTTTTTTTTGCCTAAGCAAGAAATATTCCAGCTGGCAAAGAACAAATTTACAAATAAAGAAACTCGTTCGGGACGATTCAATAAAACACGCATATATATATATATATATATATATATATATATATATATATATATATATATATATATATATATATATATATATATATAGCTGACTCTAGGGATTGAAAAGGACCGTTTTTCACAAATGATTAATTTATATTGCCTGCGAAAGCATCGTAGCAATGTGTTTTTAAAAACAAAAATAATTTAGTACATGCACAATAATTTGGAATATTACATGGATTTAAATAAACACGTGCAAACATGCTGAGACAGCTCATCTCCAATTTTTAAAATGAAATTTATATTTCCTGAAGTCCAATCCAGAACTTCCTTTAAATTGAGATACTTGTACAAAATACTGATTAGTGCATTTGAAACACACTGCCTTCCTCAACTCCATTTTGGAAATGTATTAAAACTTGGTGAAGATTAAAACCCCAACTTTTTTCAACATCACTGCTACCACAATTACCTTTTTGTTGTTATTTCCTTTCAATAGAACAAGAAGGTGATTTATATCTGTGTGGTATATTTGTCTGAATTTAAAAAAAACAAAATTCGCTCATAATAAGTTGATACAATAAACCTACACATATTAATTCGCCCTTCTCTTTATTAATGTATGTAAAAAAAAAACGTCCTAGTTCCATATTTTTGATTTGCATGAAAGTTCATCACCAGAATGTTTATCTCTTTGTTTGTTCCATTTACAATTGGATGTTTCACTCTACAATTTAGTCTCAATAATCAATTTTAATTTTTTATCTCAATGTTTTTCAACTCTTGATAAGTTCTTTATTTATTAAAATCAACATCGCATTTTTTAGTTCAATCATACTTTTAAGTTGTAAAGAAAAAAACTGAGTAAGATTTCTAGTATAAGAGGGGTTTTAAATCAACTGTTTTTTTTATTACACGGAATAAAAAATTGCAGACTCATAAAACTTTGCCTCTTACACCCTGCAACACAATGATTTCACAGATCACTACCACCATGTACAGTCATAGTAAATACTATTGCAAAAATTAATAAATACCACTAAATCATCAACATCATATCATTTACACACACACTCAATCACTGTAACAAGATATTTAACTAGAAACGAGCTCGTTGCAAGCAACGATTAGGTCTTCCGTCGTAGCTGCGTCATACTTGTGACGTAAAACAAGAACTGACACCTTACCATGGTACAATATTAGATGTATAAACACTGAGTTAAAGAAACAAAATACTATACTACATGTTTATAAGCAAATACAGATCTTTAAACGTCGTCTATAGTTTGATTCGCCGCATTTTATTCACACATTGGGACTGTGGGTATGCCTGGTATGAAGGTAAAAAAAAACCATTGGCAAACATTTGACATGCATTTTTATCGAACGCAAGCGCCGATGAATCTGTAAGTATATATGCGGAGATCCTGTGAATTTTACAGGGGGTTAAGAAAAATAATTATGTTTTTCGAGGAGGGGGGGGGGGGGCATGCATGGATCCAATTTTTTTTCTGGGGTGGGTTTTGAGGGTTTGACGGTTATTTAAGTTTGCCAGGTGATGTCCGAGGCATATTTTTGGCAATGTTATAATGTACATGTAATTGAAAAAAAAAATTGCGGGGGAGGTCTGGAACCCTCCCCCTTCTCTTCTATGTATGGGGAAGACCGATGCCGGTAATTTAATGGAAATGTTTACCATTTTTATTTAATTATTCATTATTGCGTCCGCGTACGAAAGAAATGGCAATATTCAAGAAATTCGGATGGACGATCTGGGTCCTAGGTCGTTCATCCGATCCTTTTTTCAGACTAAGAGCTACACAACTGCAGTTAGGGATAGTCGAACTCTTATTGAATATGTCAATTGATTTTGTCTCAAAGAATCAGTATTTTTTAATCAATATAATTTTACCTTAAGAAATCGGGCACAATTTTCAATGTCACAATTTAATGGTCTAATAAAATTTCAAGAAACAACTCTTCATTGCTTTATCCGAAATATTGCATGGAAAAAAAAGATTTACATCGCATATTTTTAAATTACAAAAGGATATTCAAAACTAGATCTCGTTACGAGTAACAAGTAGGTCTCCCGTCTGATTTTGTTTTATGTGATACAATGAAATATCGATACTCTCTGCCAAATCTGAGATCCTGGTAAAACTAGGTTCTTTGTCTTGAGACCGGAAACGGACGAAAGGAAGTGATTAATGAAAACAAAAGATAGTTTTTCGTTATACATTTGCCTAGTGTACATCACTGTTTATTATCCTAGATGAAACACCAAAGACAATCAGTTAAACTTGTTAAAACATGAATTGTATGAACTCTGAGTACCGGAAGTGACGGTTGACAAAAGAAACCAGTTAAACAATTCTTCAATCAATTGTCTATCATTCATAAATGTTCGCGTCTCAATCACTTACAGTGACTAACATCTCGCGTGTATCAAATTTGTAAAAAGGATAGGTACCTAAGATATTTGATATAACTCACCGGAAGTAAAATATGTTTGCTTATTTAACATATATAAAATTTCAAAAATATGTTTGCTTATTTAACATATATAAGATCGTGTAATGATATACTGGTATTCATTCCATGTAAAAAAAAAAAAAGGAACAAAATATTTTTAAGTGACGACAATTCAAACAAAATAATGTAAACATGAATACATACTCATCTCACAAAGTTTGGTTGTTCAAGTCATCACTGTTTTGAGATCTCGTGGAGTCATTAATTTTTGGGGGTTTTTTTGTCTCTTCACAGGAAACGGACAAACGGAAATGCTCAGCGAAAGTAAAAACTATTTCTTGAACATTAGACACTTGTACTTTATTGTTTTTTAATTGAACTAAAATTGTCAAAGAAAAACAGTTAAACTTTCAAACAGCTTGATTTGTTTTAACCCTTCCGGTGAGGACCGGAAGTGACGGTTGACACAATAAAAGCGATTACACGCATTTTCTATCGAATGTCTATTATCTATATAAGTTCCGTGTATTGATCACTTTACTTTCTGAGATTTCGTGGGTAAAAATTTATTTTAAAAAGCGCTTTCTGAGATATGTGAGATATCTCACCGGAAGTAGAATTCTTTCTTTTTATTTAACATCGGATACATAATATATGTAATCATTATTACTTTTACTTCAATTCTATATGAAACAAATTAAATTCAAAATTTAAAAAAAATTGAAGTGCTTCCGGTGACGACCGGAAGTTATGACGAACAAAACAAAATGGTTTAAAGACATCTACAACTATAGTTCTATAATCCTACAAAGTCTGAATGCTCAAAGTCCTTATCATTTTTGAGATCTCAATGTCACAAGCTTTTTGTCGCGGGACAGGAAACGGATGACAGGAAATGATCTTTGAAAAAATTAAAAATTAAATACTTGAGATATAATATATTTCTATCATTCTTAAAAATTTCAAGAAAATCTATTGAGCCATCTCTGAGAAATCGTATGTGCAAAGAAGGGGAACAAAATTCGTACCCAATTTTCGAGCCATAGGGAGCTCTTAAGAACGGCGCATATGGCGTAAAACAAAAACAATAGGCACAATTTCAGACTTTGGTCTACCTATGCTGAAAATTTTATATTCATATCTCTGATAGTTTTCGAGATAAAGCGTGCACAAAATGAGTCGAAAAAGTGACAAAATCAGCAATAAGTCGGTACCGGAAGTGACGCCGCCAAAAGTATTAAAAACAAACTAAATTCAGATCACTTCCTATCATCTGTGAAAAACGTGTGTAAATCGGTTGGATAGTTTCCGAGAAATCGCGTGCACAAAATTTGTGGGAAAAAAATAATAACTAGATACAACCTCGTTACGAGTAACGATTAGGTCTTCCGTCCATTTTTTTTTTTTTAGTTTAAATGATACCATGATATATCGATACAATTTCAAAATTACCCCCCTTCCAAATTTAAAGATAAAGAATAAAAACCCTAATTACGTCAAACATTGGCTTGACGATGACTTTTTCAAACCGATAATGTAGAGATCAACAACTTTGATTTTATAATGCATAACACAATATTTATCGTTTTCAAGTTACTCGTAATAAGCTTTACGAGTCTCTTGGTCCCTAAAATAAAGGGACCAGTCCCTTTTTCTTGATTTTATTGGATATAATTTTTGATTTTTTACTACTTTTGTTCTATATGTCTTAACAAAATATCAACTGATAAAAAGATACTGATCAAAACATATGAAAAGTTTGATTCGAAATGTGTACCCCATTTCCGTGCCTGAGCGAGCTCCAAGGAATAGCGCCACTGGTGCTAAACAACTAAATAGTGCACAACTTCAAACCATGCTCTACCTATCCTGAAAATTTCAAAGTCATATCTCTTATAGTTTCTGAGATCAGCTCTGCACAAAATTGGTCGTAGAAAATTACAAAATCGACCGTAAATCCGGACCGGAAGTGACGACGACAAAAATTCAAAAAAATATAAAAATCAGATAATGTCCCATCGTCTGTGAAAAAATTGCTGAGATCGGTTGTGTAGTTTTTGAGAAATCGCGTGCACAAAATTTTGGGAAAAAATAATAATAAACAGTACGAAAACAATAAGGTCTTCCGTTGGAAACGGAAGACCTTAATGAACATAATAGATTAACCGACAACAAACAGGTATAAAGAGAGACTGAGAAATAAATTCTTCTCTTTGTTTACATCAAAAGAAATTCAAAAAAAAAATTTAAAAAAAATTCTTTATATGCGTTAATGAAAACATAGATCAGCAAATGGTCCTTTGTCGTGCAAGCACTTACTTAATAGATTGTTACACGGGTCTTCAATGATGACAAACATCAAAAAGGCAATATTGTGGGTGAAGGATAAATGTGCAGTTTGCTTTTTAGGTGTATTTTTGATACATGTAATCATATTTATCTGGATATCTTGATAAGTTTTGTTTGTTGGTTTGTTTTGATTATTAAGGAGGGGAATAAACAAAATGAGTAATTTCCACGCACGAAGCACAGTTTTTGAAAGTAAGAGGGGGGGGGGGGGGACTAATGCAACAAGTCTTGACAAGCAAAAAAAAAAGAAGGTATTTTGCATTTTCAAAAATATTCAAAATCTAATCGGAGAGAGGGGGGGGGGGGGAGGGGGTTGCTGGCGTTGTTTATATAAAACTTCAATTTCACTCATAATTTCATGATTTTCACATACCAATAATTTACATACTTCCAAAATAGTGTGTGTGGGGGGCGGGGGGGGGGGGAACTGCATGATAAATCCATTTTTATACCCGCACTTTCTAAAGAAAGTTCGGGTATATTGCTGTTACCCTGTTCCGTCCGTCTGTCCGACCGTCCGTCTGTCTGTCTGTCTGTCTGTCCGTCCATCCGTCCGTCCGTCTGTCACGTTTTATTTTCTCAAACTGCTCTTACATCTTATAAACCAGCAAACTGAACTCTTGGAGTTTGATTTGGGGTATCATGTTGTTTTGTAAAAAGGTTTCAAAAATTCTCTGTTAGTCCTGGGGGTCAAATAATTGGTAAAAAATTAGGTTTTTTCACAAAAAACCTTCTTCCTCGAACTCCTCCTACATTTTCAACAGTAGACAAATCATCTTTTGGAATATGTTTAAGGGTATCCTATAGATGCGCAATAAGGTTTCGGAATTTTCAATTTTGTCCTGGGGGTCATTTAATGGCTAAAAAATGACGTGTTTTTTTTTTTACAAAAAAAAACTGGTTTCAAAAACGTCATTTTTTTGTCAGTAGCCAAATGATCTTCTAGAATATGATTGGGGGTGTCATATTCAGGCGTGATCAGGTTCAAGAAATCTTTTTTTTATTAAGGGGATCAGTGGGCAACAAAAAATGACGTTTTTTGCCAAAACAAATATGGTTCCCAGAACTCCTCTTACAACTTTTGGAGTAGGTGGAGTTAAGGGGTAGGGATCTCAACCGTTTTTGAGATATTCGTGCACTTCCTGTTCAAGGGGGGTCATGACCACCCCCGGGGCCCATGACCTACATACCGTTTGATGCCCCTTGACACAAGGAACAAGAATATATATGGTTCAAGGGTGGGTATCTCAACTTTTTTGAAGATATTAAGGGACTTGCTGTTTGAGGGGGTCAGGACCACCCACAGGGCCAATGACCCACAGTGTACATAACATTTGATGCCCATTGACATCAGAAACATGAATATATATGGTTTAGGGGTCATGATTATAACAGTTTCTGAGCTATATGGTAATTTCAAATTCCTGGGGGGTGGGGATGACCCCAGGGGTCAGATCTAATAAATCCTATATATTGCCAGTAACAGCCAATATATGATAATGAAAACCCTATATTGCTATCTTTGTCCGTTTTCAAGTTACCATTTACAATAAAGTCTACGATTCTTCCTACAAGGTTCAATGTTAGACCCCACACCCTTTTGACATCCCCCACCCCCCTCCCCCGAAATTGGTTGTCTAACCCAAAATGAGAAAAATCAAACCAGGGTGCACAACTACATATGCAGGCCTATCATATCCTAGAGTTTTGTACAATTCTGTTCAGCCATCTCTGAGAAACAAGTTCAGAGCAGGAAAGAAGAAAAAGAAGATGAAGAATAATAATACATGTATTAAGAACCGTACAAAAACAATAAGTCTCCAAATTTCATTCGGGAGACTTATGATAAAGATTAAATAGAGATAGGATCATCAAACATCAATAATTTAAAGATAATTGACAATTTCTGTTTCTAAAGGGGTCAGGATGATCCCTTAGGGTCATGACCTACATGCCATAATGATCTGATGCGCCTGCATGGCCTAAGGAGGAATATATATCTTTGGATTAAGGTGGGGATCTCAATGGTTTTTATGATATTTAATAATTTCAGGAAGAGCACTTGGGATCATGACCTACATACCATCTTAAATGCCTTGAACAAAGAAACAATAATATAATATGTACATGATATATGATTCAATTTAAGAACCCAGATATAGATCAATCATCTGTTTTGTAATACTTCCTATGTATATATACATGTACATGTATTAGTTTGTGTTTTGTTTTATACTATTCATGTTCATGACTGTAGTATGGCTTAGTCTTATTTTAAATTACATTAAAAAATTGTCAAATATATGACTTGGAACCCCCACTCCAAAACAAACTCAAATATAAACTGCCCCCCCCCCCCTTGTCGATGATCTATTAAAATCAGAATATAGTTTGGGTGTCTAAAAACTTTTATAAACTGGTAAAACATGTTATTCTTAAGAAAAATTATATTACACATTGCATAATTGACAAATGATCTATTGAGATATGATCAGAGGTCATATTTCTACCTTGGGATCAATAAGTAGTATTCATTGACAAGTTAAAATTAATAACAGAAAATGATTCAAATTATAAATGTTTATACTCCACATTCATCCCCCCCCCTCCCACCAATCTAACCTGGTTATAAAGATTCAGTCTTCTTAATACATTCTTACATGTGTACATGTACAGAAGCAAATTTGAAATCATTTCTTGATTGCTTTTTCTCTCGTGATTCACATTAACATTTTGGAAATTGCTTAATTCAATTTTTAAGATTAATAAACAAAATGTTATATGCATCACTTCCATGTGTATTCGCCTATTTGGGGCAATTGTAAAGTCTCTTAAACAAAGCAGTGACATCATTAGGCTAGGATTTACCCACATGGATCAAACACTACTGTATAACATATGAATAAGATAAAATGCATTATTATTTCTAGTTCTAAAATGTCAGGGTGTCTCCAAGGGGGCATAATCTACATACAATTTTACGCGCAATGACACAAAGAGCAAAAATAGATTATATGGTTTAGGGATGAGGATCTCAGATCTCAGAAGTTAACAAAATATACAGTGCATCATATCATTTCCTATTTCATAAAGGCGGGTGGGGGTAAGGGGGGGGGGAGGGGGTAAAGACAACACCTGGGGGTCATTAATGTACTTTACACCATTTGATGCATCATAATGACATTAATAGCAGATATTTTGTATTTTCCTGTTTCGTGGGGTCAGAACAGTCCCATAAGGTTATGACCTACATTGTACTTGATGCATTATAATACATTAAGAAAGAAATACTCCTTCCTTCCTATTATAACTCATATGCAAATGATAAGTGTCTACACTTACTTACATGTAATACACAAATTTAATAAGAAGTTGTTTATACAGGGTCAAAATGGGGTCAACTCAATAGTGCATGTCTGACAAATGACAAAAAAAAACTTTTGCAACTAAAATGACAGAAACTTTACAAATGCGACAGGATAGGTAACGATGATAAGCTTATTTAAATATTAAAAGATGATGATACAGTATGCTGTCAAAGGGAGATCACATTTAGAAAGTGAAAGTAGAACTTATGTATGCTGGCATCTCATTTTTTTGTGCTACTGCAACTACACGTATTATGCTTACCTATATTGGTCAACATCATAATGATAATCCAATTAAAACACAATAATGAATTCCTGTAGCTGATATTAACTAATCCTTTTCTGCATATGGAAAACACAGACATGTATGTAATGACATGTATGTATACAATCGAAGAGCTGGGTAAAACTAGTACCCGCTAATGAGACCTGCAGTGTTGTGTACGTGACTTCAGACAAGATCAGTTATTTGTAACATGCATGTATTTGTATTTTTCAAATCCACTTGCACTAATGTATTAGGTAAAGAACAGCTTTAAGGTGGTGGAGGACAACTGCATATTGTGATGTATACTTCCTTTTGAGATAAACAATAAAGTATATTAAATTTTAATTAAATATTTACCCCCCAAATAATGTTACCTAACATTGAAGCGCAATGGCTTAGAGAGTTTACATGTCTGTAAGAGCATTGGGATCCAAGGTGTATTTTTGGTAATTTTACAAATGATATAAATGAATTTTCATGGGGGGGGGGGGGGGGTCTGGACCCCTCACTCCCACCCCTTCTCTAAATCTGTGCACACGATGATGTACATGTAGGTACACAGAAACAAATCTGAAACCGGCAACCGCCACGGGGAGGGGGCATAATTTAATTTTTAATTTTGTTTGTAATAATTATATAGAAAATTATACTTTCTATGACATGAAATGTTAAGATTATTGATAAACTGAAAATTCACTGCAAACAGTTCAACCCCAAATTGCACATAAAGTGCTGCTCATGTGTATTATCATATGGGAAGGGATCTCATCCTTCAGTTATGAAAATTATAATTTTTAAATGTATTACTGGAGCTTGCATGTGGCCTTCATTTTTAATTAAAATGGTACAAAACAGTGTTATTTAGGGGCAAACACTTGGTGTGGGTATTACACCTAATGACAGCATCTAGTTTATAATTGATGCTGATTTTTTATTAACAAACAAAATCATAAATGTATTATAACATGCAGTCTGGAAAGTTAAATTTAAAGAACTAAAATGCCAGGGGGTTTTGTTGTCTCTATTTGCTGGACAATTTTATTTGTCTTAAATTAATAGCGTGTAAGGATGCCCTCCTAAATACACATGCTCACACGTCAACGGATTAAAATCGACTGTATTATAGATTTACAAATCGTTTTAAAACAATCGATCTGTTATAGCATTATTAACAATTCAAAAATTTGAACCATTAAATTGGTTTTTATACCTACCCCGACCCTCACGAAAGAATCAATTCCGATCAATGGAAATTTAATTTACAAGACTCTGCGCCAGAATGTCTCATTAAAAAAAAATTCGCAGTTATAGTAGGCGAGTCCAGAATAGGTGTTTTTGAGACACATTATACAATGTGAACATGTACCGTTTCTTATCATTGCTTGAAAATGAGGGAAAACCTTGAATACTGTTAATCTTTATGTCATATAACATGTGAAACTATTTTCATTCCACCCACAAGCTTGAAATAATGAAATAAGTTTAATGAAAACAATATAAGTAGACGTCAAACATCCCATATTAAACAACATATTTCCACTTGAATCTGCGCGTCTTATTAATGAATTTTTGAACAGCTGCAAGTCTGTAGCCCTTGTATGAAATATTTCGGATGGTTGTCAATTTTTCCGGGATCCAGATCGAGAGCTTCATATATGCAGCTAAGGTAACTAATAATGTTTCCAATGAAATACTTTGTTGAGTAATGCAAGCGTTAAAGAAAGCAATACTTAATTGTTTAAAAACTAACACCCCAACACTTCGTCTTACATTCGCTATTTGTAGAACAAGCAGAACCAGTATTAGTCCGTCCCCACCATATACCGTATAACGGGTAATTTTTACTGCTGTAATTTTTTACGAATTTGTCATAAAATAGGGTGATTTGAATTTTTATGCGTTATTTTTTCAAGAATTGGACATGTCCGTAAAAATTAAAATCATCTGTGGTAAAATGGGGAAATTTCACCGTGACTTTGTTACAGTTGACACATACATATATATATACAAATCAGAAAATCGTTTTTCTGTTAACGATTCCTTATATTTATACTAGGGATGTCAAATTGGTCAATTTTTAGTACTCGGTTACACGGACGTTTTTCCGATCGAGTACCCGGGTATCTAATTTATATAATAGACTATATAAACGACGATGTTCAGTGAAAACAAATCATTAAAGTAAGCCAAAAATAATAGTAGAATACAGCCAAAGGTGGGAAAAGCTAGGTAACAGGGGCTTGGTCACGATAATTACTATAAAAACACTGCCACAGGCGATAACGGTCATTTAGCATATTTAGAGGCGTAGGAAATCCTAATAACTGTATGTACAAGTGCAATGGACGTTTTAAGTTTTAAAACCGATGGTTCAATGCATTATTAAATAAACTTAGAAATATTAAAAAATATACATCCGAGTAACCGAGTACCGATTTGAGTATTCAATACTCTGACGTTCGATCGAGTACCCGGTTAACCGGGTACTCGTTGACATCCTTACTTTATACATTTACCTTTATTTCATATGTGATATACACTTTAGTTATTCCTATTTATCTGGGTATCATCATTGATGTACACCATGTGCTCGTCTCAGTTCGATTTACCAGGAAAAACAACTCCATTTCAAAAAAATTTTCTCTATCACTTTCTTTCTCTCCCAACCAAAAATACATCTACCTACTAACGTGGATTTATACATAGTTTTAAAAAATACTCAAGACTAACTGAAAGATCTGAACTGTTATCACCACCTGACCAAAAACGCCCAAATATACCTACATGTACATGTACATGTACAGCCGTCAGGGACTGAGCTGAAGGTCATGAACATTACTCTCATACGTACGATGTAGAAATTTATGTGCGGTGTTTTTTTACTTCTGTGAAAATTTACGCGTTTAATTTTTACGGATTTATATAACTCGTAAAAATTAGTAAAAATTGGCAGCACGTAAAAAATACCCGTTATACGGTACATTGTTTAAAAGCCCTAGCATTGCATTGCTTAACATGTACACAATATCTTTTAAAATGAAACACTTAACGTATTTATCTATATGGCTATTAACCTATATGTACACATAGCGTACACACGTGATTCAAAATAACCTATACGGAAAACGGTATAAATTTCAGTCAGTGAGTCTGCATTTTATAGATCTTGAAAAAAACAACGCATTGCGGGTCTGAATGTTTGTTAATGTGTCAATCTATCAATTTACAGTTTCTTAATTATTTTCGATTGATAAGGTTACAGCGTATTTGATGAACATTGAACAACATTTTTTCCATGCCACTTTTTTCAATGGAAGATAGCGAGTACAATTATAAAGCATTTATAAAATTTATTTAATTACCTCTTTAAAATTGTGTATGTAATAAACAATTAATAAATTGCTGCTGAAGGTTGTTTGGAATTTACGTTTGTAGATGTTTTGCAAATAAAAAACGCGAAACGCGGGGCAAGTCATGATTAATATCCCTTATAATTGTAACTTAAAATAAGCGGCTTTATAATCAAATATTCTCGTATACGAACATTAAGTTCACTTTTTAAAATCATCTCCACGATAATATTATCTTCATCGTAAATACGTATTTTTTTTAAAGAAATGTTCTTTCCGAAGCAATCCCATGTTCGTTTCAATTGCCAGCGTACAATTATCATGTCAGTAATACACATTGTGCTTTATATGACGGCCGTGTATTGTAAAAAAGTTGAGTTTAATTACCATGCATTGGACCAATTTATTAACACATCGCCCAGTACTGAAAAAATTCAAAATGTCTCCTTTACAGTAAAACAGTTGGGCGTTAATCGTGTATAGGTCCAGCTCTACAAGCACATGTACTGTCCTTTCACAGCCGGCTTTGTACCGTATGGGGAATTTTCCGTACCGGGCGAATACTAGGGAATTAGCTCAACACTCGCTGTATTTACCACATTTATTCCAGTTAATAACACAATTATACAAACAGTTACTCTCCACTCCGTATACATTAAAAAGGGGAAACTCGCTTATTAATAATTCTAACTTAATGTTATCAGTTAACCTACATATGACAGTGAGGGAAAACGGATTAGACGGAAGACTTGTACCTTGACTCTTAACCTCTTATCATCAACTTTGACTCTCTTCATTTTTTTTTTCAACTAACTTCGAAGCATCTATAAGAAAAACTATAGAAAATGTTCGCAACATGTAAAAAAGACATTTTACATTTGGCGACGGCCTGCATACAGCTTGCGACTCTACTACCGATCGGTTACCGGAGTCTCGTAATGCATCTTAATATAGAAAGGAGCACAGTTATGAAACAAACAACAACAACAAAAATGATCAAAGAGGTTCTTCTTCATGAAATTAGAATGTACATATGAATAAAAATATTTGGTTATTGTATGTGTAATCATCTTTACGCGCTGCATGGATCAGTTAGTGCATTACAAGAAGTCCTTTCATTACTTCCTAAACATGCACACCACCACAAAAATGGACAGAACTGACAAAAATTGTTTCTGCAAATACTGACTATAAATTAAGAAAACATCAAATTGAATACTATGCAAGAATGCATTAGAATTTTTTTTTTCCTTTACTAGTTTTTGACACAAAAAAAAACTGTAGACGCCCCGCATTATAGGGGCCAGCTCCTTTTTTCTGTCTACCAAATGAAAGGTCTCGGCAAGACCAAGAACTTTCAAAATACATCTTACAATAGATTATTACAATTAGAAAATGAAAACTGAAAATCCGCGAATTTTTTGTTTTTTTCTAACCTTTGTTTTAATACCTTTACCACTCCTTTTATTTGCATTTAAATAACAAATGAAATATGTATTGCACAATTTCAATGTATCAGCTTCAAAACCAGCCCATCTTTTAGACTCTGCCAGTCATATAATGCTAAATCCACTGGACACAAAGAAGTCGCTATTTTTTTTAAGGGGAATAGCTCAAAACCGGTTGAGGATTTTCATCAACTAAAATATGAGACGACAACATTGCGCCACATGTTGTCAGACCTGAAATTTCAAAACAATCAGTGAACAAACGAGCAAGATATTAAGGATCAAAGTTGGCGTCTAGATGGAAAAAAATAGGAAGAAAACTGAAAAATGTTCAGAATAATAGTAAGGTATTCCGCTCGGAAGCGGAAGATCTTAATTACTTTCAAGATTCAATGCACTCAAGACTTCAATTATTATAACTCTCAGATTCGCAGCCAATCAAACCGCATTAGATATGGAACACACAAACCACGACAAAAGTCCTTTTATAGGTTCATTCTAAAATGTTTGAATAATAGATTTGTATATTATAAACATAAACGTAATCAGTAGATTTTACCTTGGCCTTATTCTACCTAAACCACAAAACGAAAACACGCGAACATCGAACATCGGTTTGTGCATATGCAGCTCTAATCTAACGGAATTGATGACTTTCCGGTGGAAATACGAATTCGTACAGTAAAACGTTATCTCAGCATTTACCTTGACTTAAACAGGATTTGACAAAAACCTGATTTTTATTTCTTCCCCTATAAGCAGTTTTCTTCATTCGTCTTCTATTGTAAACACAACTTGACGCTAACGTGTATAAATATTTTAGTGTCTGTAAAAGTAAGCAATGACTTTTCACACGAAAACTTGTGATGTATTCGTATACAAACGGTTCTTATATACCCAAAGTACTTATTAAACGGTATAAAACAAACAAGGAACTATTTTTCATTACACTCTTTACATTGCAAAGCTGTTTCGCGCCACCGTGTCCGTTTAGTTAAGAGCACTACTTTTAAAAGTATGTTTAGTTAAAAAACATAAACAAAAACAATAATTTATTATACTCCAGATATCAATCTAAAATTTAATAAAAATCTGAATAGAAAATATGTAACTGATATTATTAACAATTAATTCATCTGTTCATGTATTTTACCAACATCCATTAGCATGGATTATTTGAACGCGGATTACAAAATTATATCAAGGAGTTTGCCCCCACACAAATTATTCTTGCGCTGAGTTTGCGTGACAGCCTAGGGAGGTTAAACATAGTTAAACTCTAAAAAATATTATTAAATGTTAGATTATTGTTGACACTTACAATAATAATGAGTATCATTCTGATGTATAATCATGAGAAACATACTTTTTGTACACCAAATTGTTTTTATTTCATAAATGGTACTCAATATAATACAAATACAGGTAAATAAAAAAAAATACTTCCTGGTTGCTTTTGCGTTAGACATAAGATATAAACAGTACAGTCTTATTCAGAATAATGAACTGTAAACACTTTATTTTCCTTGTAGCTGGATTGCTTGGTATAGCATTTGCGTATGGTATGTTTATCTTATATTGAATCCTATATCGGTATTATGAATTATCTAGATAAATAGAAAACAATTCCTGTAATATATGATATTCATTTTTAATTGACAGCTTGAAAATTAGTAAGAAGTAATTTGAAAAAAAAAATTCAACTTGCGTATCAAATATTCCTTGTGTATCATTTTACATTTTGAATGAAAATATGTTACACCAAATTTCGTGGTAGGCTACTGTGTTGTTTGTGCTTCGTTTTTAAGCATGTCTGTATGTATCTTTAAAGCCATATGAGCTATAACTGACGGTAAAATTGCGATTGCTAATATCACCCAAAACTTTCACCTACATGTTCAACTAAGATAATATCGGTGTTCTGATAACAAAATTCAGTCTGATAAACAAAGAAAAGCTGTTAATTGCATTCCTGCTGTGCACTCTTTTTGAACTGGCCATTGCCTTCATTAACTCTCGGCATGATACCGATGATGCCCGAGTGTAATCGGGATGCTGATAGCGAGGTCAAACAAAGATGGGATCGGAGGTAAGCACAAGTTGTTCTTTTCATATTAAGGAATTATCTTTGCTTTTTTGAATTGCAATCAACCTAAAAAAGTTAAATATAACTAATCCTATATGGAAATCAGCATTGAATAGCCGGTGCAAGTGAAAAGTGATAAGATTTGCAGATTGATTCATTTACATATAATGAGGCCCCACAGAGGGTTTATGTAATCCACCTGAATTGTACAGTAAATAAGACGTTTTTTTTTAAAAAATATGTTATACCAATATATAATTTTGGTTTAAAGAATGCCATTCGGGAAAAGTACAAATTCCATCTGCAAATTTATTTTTGATATTTAAAAGTAAATTTGATGTTATTAATATAAGGTTTTAATCATTTTCTGCACAACATAACATGCATATTCTTTATTTTTATTTATTTCCTTGTCATATTTTTAGAATTCAATTAAAGGCAGTGATTTCACTGATAATGATACGTCAGATGATAGTACTTCATCAGAGTACTGCCCCGTGCAAAGAGGAAGAGGACGAGGGAAAAGAGCAAGACGTGGTCTTGCAGCTGTATGTATAACAATTTATCTTGCTCTCCGTATTCATAAATTAAAATAGTATCATAATAAAATCATTTATCTTTTCATAAAAATATAAATCATTATGTATACAGACACCAAGGGGTCGAAATAGATCCAGTCGTGGTGGTGCCACCGGTCGTGGTGCCAGGAGAGGGAGGCGTGGTGGTCACCAAGGACCAAATAGGCAAGAGTTAGCACTCAGAGCCAGAGAGGAGAGACAAACTCACATTGAAGTAAATAAGATGTTTATTATTCATTACAATCTATATTTTAAAGAGCGTTTTTATCTTTTTACATATCTCTATATAATAAGTAATTATCATTGCAGGAATGTATTTCAAACATGGAAGTAGAGGGACTGAGAACTGCCCTCAGGCTTGTATGTGCAAAGCAGCCTTCCTTTGCTCTGGACATACTAGAGGCAATGGAGAGTGGGGATCCAGAGCAACCACGGCCAGAGAGCAGCACTGCACCGCGCTGGTGCATCTGCACATATTGCAGCGAAATGCCCACAGACCGTGAAAAACTGTGCTGTGGGAAAACAAAACAAAATTGCATTTCAAGGCTTCCAGTAAGTATTGATTTTTCCCCAATTTTACAAATTTCTTTTAAGTATTGTAAATAACACTTATTATATGTAGTATGTATATATTTTTCAAGGATTTTTACACTGTAGTTCTTGATGAACTAGTTTTAGAAGTTGCGATGAGGTACCACAATGATGTCCTTGCTGAGCCAAGGGATAACAACATCAATAGATCCCGACGACATGCAGCATACAGGCAGTACATCATGTGGATCCATGGCAGACTGGGTGCAGGACACAGGAAAGTTATACCTAGTTGCTGCGTTTGGCAAATACGGGATAAATTTCCCGAAGTATCTGGACAATATGTTGGGTTTTTGGAAGGTGTGATGGACTGAAGTTTTTCAAACAAAATAAACCTCATTCACAATAAAATAAACTTCATTCACTGTTTTTCAACAAATCTTGACTTTTTCTCCACAACAAGTTGTGACGTATGTGGAGGAGGAATAGGTGCCAAAACTGCAGAAATCCTCCTGGGATCATCAGCCTCAAGAACAACTGGTTTGTTCATGCCTATCCCATCCTGGAGTCTATTTTCTATGCAGTTCCTCATGAGGTCCTCAATGTATTGGTAGCTTTTAAGCTTTTTGACTTCATAAGTGGCCCATCTCCCACTTTTTTTGCTGAAATACCTTTGTTGTCTACAATTTTTTAAAAACAAATTTCAATGACACAACTATCTATTTGAAGAAATATAAATCACAATTCTAATAACATATGTTGAATGCAAAAATTACCTAAGAGAACCATCTCTATTCTTCAAAATATCACGATCACAGTTGTGGTTATGGTCTAAGGCTGCAATAATGTTTCGCCCCTTGTAGACTGGTGGAGAATAGGAATGTCTTTTAGATGAATACTTCAGAATGAGATTCTGAAAATTCTCTAAGACAGCTGTACTCCTATGTAGGAAAATAATATTTGTTAACATATAATACCCGGGTACATGTGTTATCATACTAGACACAGAAATCATGTTTTCATAAGGAAATTTCAAGCACACCTGCAGTTCAGATAATATTGGACCTTTTACAGCAGTCTCTTGTCTTTCACAATGTCCCTCAAAGCTCCATGGGCTGGGGATCCTGCCTCTAACCACCCCTTCTCTCGCTCCTCTGTGAGTGGTCCATGTAAACATTTACTTTTGGAGCCAATCTTGTAGGGTAATACCCACTCGTGCTCATTAACTGCATGGTGAATAACACCCAACCATGTGCCCTGCAAATAAAAAAAATAAAATCACAGTTAGACAACTTACATATTCATTTTCATATCTGATCAGTATATCTCTTGTAAATTTTCGACCCATACTTACAATAAATTCATTCTCTGTTTCTGCCATATCAGCGCAAAACCAAAAATGGTTAACAATTTCTCTTGTCCATTGTAGTAAGGGGCGCTTTGTTTTCTCCTGACCAGCCTATTTCATAAAAAAAATTATAATATTAACAGTTAGACAAACAAGTTTTATTTCACACAATACTAAAATTGATTTTATGACTAAATACCTTAATAATTTTCTTTCCCAAATGTTAACAGCCATGCCAAATATCAAAAGAATGTTTGATATTTAGATATTCTCTCTCTGTAAAAGAGTGCAAAAATTACAAACACATATAATATGAATTAAAGAATAAAAACTACATTTAAGGTAGTGAAACATAAAATGTATCATCTTACTCATTAAAGCTTCAACTTGGACATGGGCATCTGTGACAACCTCTGAAATTGTCAGACCTTTACCAAGAAGGAATTGCATTCCTTTCTGGAAACAAGCTTTCTCCAGGACTGCACTCTTTCCCCCTGTCATGCGTTTATCCATGACAACAATGTGGAGAATTTTGTGGGTACTGTTTTCCATAAAGGTGTAGGTGCAGTACTGGGCTGAATGACCTGGGCTATCCATGCGCCCATCTCCTATAAAACAATTATAAAACAATGTTTTATCAAAACAGATAATTCAATTCATCTATAAATTTACTAAACTAAGGATTTTGTTATACCTAAAATAACTAGATTCTTTCCTTGAAATTCTGTAAGAATTTCATTCTGATGGGTTTCCCAAATCTGGTCGATGCTTGGAAGAACATAGGTTCTTTGAAGTTTGCCAAATGATGACTGGGAAGGGAAGGGCAGCTTCAGAAACTTTGCAAACATTGCCATTTTTTGGAAGTTATTTCCAGAGGCTATTATGGCTGTTGAAAGCAAGGCATCTGTACTGTGCAGACTTCTGTTTAAAAGGGGCTGGGAGCACCATTTATTTGCTATATGCCCGTTCTCGCAAACCTGAATACAACAACATAAAAATCATTATGATTTTGAATAATGAAAACCTTGTTTAAATTAACTATTTATTTTAATATTTATAAATTACATTTGGTTATTAATACTGACCCACTTTAGATAGAAAGCAGAAGAAACTGTCTGCATGCTTATCTGGACAACCCCACCACATCCTTTCACACTACAAATGGTTGGTGCAGTTGTCCTTGCCAACTCAATTAACTGTTGTGTGTTGACAAAGACAGGATGGTCATTTAAAAGTGTCCGGATGTCATCATTTGTTTTCAGTCTCTTGATGTTTGGACCAAGCTCGACTTCTTGTTCAGTTTCTTGAATTGTTTCTTCTTCTCCCTCCTCCTCAGAATCACTGGAAGGGATTCCATGGTCCAATCTATATATAATATAAACATCCCATTTAGAATTATGATATTTCTTCATGTACTAGTACCAAGTTTCTGTAATGGCCAGGGAAAGAAAGATGCATATAGCACTGTATTAAATTTCCAGTGAATTTATTAACTCACCTAAGTGAAAGATGAAAACTTGGTTGGTATTCATCATCCACCATATCATCTAATTCATCATGAACCTCGGATGAATACACTGTGATACTGTAATGTTCAGATAGTTAATGAAAGTCAATTCACTGTACTATTGTATAATTATCATATGTTATAACTAATTAGATTACTTACTCAAATGGATCTACAAAACTGCTCGAGTATGGATTAATAATTTTCCTATTGCTACATGTAGCACCAACTGAATCGATGTCCTCAATTCCAGACATTTCACTGTCCTCCCTAAAATATTGTATATGAAGAATCACAATGGCAAAAAGTAATCATATTTGAGAAACGGGGATGAAAGTGTAAGTTAATATAGCGATTGATACAAATATACTATTTTTTAAAATACCTTTCCTTCATTTCATCTGCTGAAATGTCAGAAATTATCTCAGAGTGAGATCCTTAATCTCTGTCCATTAATTTACCGGTATTTGGAGCAGGGGTTGAAGTGACATGTGGGACAAAATTACTGAGTCCATCATCATTCTTAGGTGTAGGCCTAGTAATTACAGAGTGATTACTGGGATCCCCATCTTGTCTTTCAGCATAACTATGAACATTTAACAAATGCATTTTCAAAAAATAGTTTAGAAATAATTAATATATAAATTTCATGCATAAATAAACATGAACAATTTTTACTTATAAAATATGCATAAATATCACACATATATATTCACATTTGTGCAAAAGGAAAGAAAGTGTTAACACATTTTGATGTTTATTGGAAATTCACCCTCTTGGGGCCCCATACAAACACCGATACACCGGGCTCAACAAAACTGCCTTTCTTGCAATATACCGGTATCAGAGTGAACAGTAATGAATGAAACATTTTTTTGTTTACATATCTAAAACTTGTAACCATCAATGTATTAAAATCAGACATATATTTTACATGGAAAAGGGTGTAGAGTTCCGTATGTAAAAACTTACCAGTCCAGTAAGAGTTTTGCCACTTCAGCATTAGTCTCACAGGCTAGTTTGCTTCTCACTTCATTCCACCGATCAATTTGATCCCCTATCGATATTCTGCACTTACTAACTGCTGCATTTCTTTCCTTTTTGGCGACGCTTTCTATCAGAATCAGTCAATTTCACTTTCGGACCACGTTTACCCGACATTGTTTACAACTTTCGCTCATGCGCAATTAAGGCATTCCGAAGTAGTGACCTCTGAGGTCACTGCATATCGAGATAACGGCTGGAAATTAGTGGCTGGCAGCCAGTAATTCAGATTTTGGGTTTTAACTGGCGTTTTAGCGGTTGTAGGAGCTTACGATCCTGAAAATCATGGGTTATACCAACAAAAGGATAATTTCAAATGATTTTGTTTGTTTTCTACATATTTATTTTTTGTACCGTCAGTTATAGCTAATATGGCTTTAAGAAAAAGATCAAAATCTAATAGTAAAATATGCTCAACGAAGTTATATATATATATATATATATATATATATATATATATATATATATATATATATATATATATATATATATATATATATGCTATTTTTATATATCCTTAGATGATATATCTTACAAGAAAGTGGCCACTCAATCACATACGAATATAGGAACGGGTTACGACGCTAGTAAAGCAGTTGATCGAGACACAGCAACGTGTATAAGGACGCTTCCAATTGGACTTAACAATCCTCTAAAGACAGTTTGGTGGAAGGTGGATCTTGGGGGAGTGTATAATATTCAAAGCATAAACATAGTGTTTGAAAACTACAACGGTTACGGTGTGTTTTTTCATACTAAAGCACGCAATTATGTATGGCAGTATTTTACCTAATTCACTTTCCTCTAAAAAAAAAAACCCACCATTTCCATGATTTTAACACCACAATTGTTTTTGTTGCATTGGCATGATCAATAGATTTTTTAACTTATATCATGCGTTAAAATTAATTTTGGTTTAATTGTTAAGATTACACGAATATAAAACACTCTTTTCAATTTTAAATGTAAAAAAAGACTGATATTTTTTTTCTACACGATAAACACTTACACATACATGAAAAAAATAAAATAGTTCATTTAAAGTTCCAAAAATATATATGTAAGAGGGAATGCCAAATGACATTTATTAAGTAAACAAATGTGTTTTGTGGTTTAAAGACGAAAGGAATACCATTGATTAAAATAAGTATATAGAGCGTTTTATCATTTTATTAATAAAATTAATAATTTAAAAAAAAAATGGTACATGTAATGTGTGACATAAGGATGAATAGTTGTGAAAGAAAACTGTTTACAGTGAAGTTGATATAGATGTATTGTAAAAATTGTATAAAATTTATTAAGATCAAATATCACTTTTGTCAAGTTAACGTTTTATATAAGAATTTAACATGAAATATATCTAATAACAAGAGGAATTACACAAATTGCAGAAGAGCGCCAAAGAGGACGATTTGCAGGATTCTCCCTGTACGTATCAAACACTGGTGATATACAAGGTTCCACTCTGTGCTACAAGGACGGACGACATTTACCTCCCCTTAACTTAACAATAGTATGTGCAAAACATGGACGTTATGTGATATTCTACAACGAGAGATTGGATGGAGCTATCTACCCTACAGAATATGAACTTGTAAATGTATTTACTGAGCTGTGTGAAGTCATCGTTGAAGGTAAATATTTTAAAAAAAATTCTCACAAGAAATGATTTCTGACACTTAAGGGGTTGCCTTCTAGTTGCACTCCCTTTGATCATTTGTTATAAAAAATGGCAGGCCACATAAAACTACTAATCTATAATTTGATGAATTAAGATGCGATTCCGTTATTCATTCAAATTTCCCTTTTTGAAGCAAAGATAAATATATTTCCAATATAATATATCCAATTCGAATTCTGCTAAAGACACGTAGATACACGTGGGTACATGTAATGTATAGAGATAGACTCAAAATATAATTTCCTTCGTGTAATTGCGCAGGACATAGCTGTTTTGTTTGTCTAGATAGAGTGTCATTCGTATGTATAAGTCTAATTAAAGTCTATCTTTTTTTCAATTTGAGTACGACAGAAAGGAAACTAACACAGATTAAAGTATTGGTTTGTTTATTTGTCAACAGCTATAGAACACAACTGAGTTAAACATATTAATATAATTAGACTTTCACGAAATAGATCTGCTACATCAAATTTGCACACCATGTTGACATTCTGTACTTTTGGAATTTTTCATATTAAATGCATTAAGTTATTTCCCGTATTTTCCTTCATGAATAGAATATATAGCAAATGTTTAATGAAAATTTACTCGTATTTGTATTATTATTTTTGAGTTTATCCATACAAATGCGATATTGTGGAAACATAAACTAAAGAGCTTCCGTGATTTAGCGTGAATGTAATGCATGCGCAAGATTGTAAAATCAAAAAAATTCAGACGATTTCCAATTTTTTTAACTGAATTTTCTTTGATTATAAATTAGAGAAGCCTTATTGAGAAAACAAATTTGAAATCTCCAAGTACACATGTACCAATGATGTTAAAATATATAAAACAAAAGACAGTAGTCTTCCGATATCTCGGTATTAAAGCCCAAAAAATCAAGTATATTAACAAAACAGTATAGATTTGCAAGTGTACATGTATATATGAAATTTTGTAATGACAAAAGTTGAAATAATTTAAAGATAGCGGATGTGAAAAAGTAAAACTAGAGAATTTTCTCGTAAATGACAATAAAAAGGACATTTTTTATAAAATATGTTGGTCATCTTGTAACTCTGAAGTACATGGTGAGCATAAGTATCTTTCTAATTGAATATTATTGTATCTACGAGTGTCGATGGTAAAACAATGATACGATAATCTTAATTTACATATAAGTTTCTTATATTGTAAAGTAGTGTTTTGTCAGATAGGACTGTAAAGTGCAATGATCAATAAAATATTTATATAATGTACATTTTGAAGATGCATTTATATTAGCAAGTAAAGACTGTTTATATTTGTTTCAAATAAAATAAAGTTCATTGGCAACTATTCAAAATAATTCCTGGCTTCTAAAAAAATGATCCATCGATAAGTATATTAATTCAAAAAATATTCTCAATCTCTGCAGCCACTTTGTTTTTATATAAAGGTCTAATAGAACTTATCAACGAAACAGGAATTTAAAATTCTTAAGGAGGCCGACTTTAGTTTTCATTACGGAAGCTTTTGCGCATTCTTGTATAATACAGTTGATTTATACTTCATTTGATTTTTTTACGATATCATTTATCAAATTAAACACAATAAATAAAATACAGATAGAAATATTTAGATTTTAAAGAAAAATTTTATTTTTCAAACAATTTTCCGTTGTACGGTTGGGGAGCGATGCCATTGCGCTTTTATGACGTTGTGATAAAGTGAAGCTTTGCAGGAGTACATTATAGGAAAAAACATTAAAAAAAAAAGTAAAAATTGTATGCTGTTAATTTATTTTATACAGAATAATGTTATCATCAAGGAATTTTCCTTTTTTTGAATGAATTCACCACACCAATCTTCATTCGTAATGATCAAAATATATAGCAAAAGTTGATGTATTTTATTATTTTGATATGGCCCCTACTAAAACCAGACAGTAGAATTTAGTATGTTCTATATATAAGGTAGGGAATGGTTTTACTAATCATAAATACCAATTTGACGAAAGATTCCTAAATATTCCTATAGTAAATGTACCTCTATTTTGAGATGGTCCCTAAAAAGAACCAGACAGTCGATTTTCTTGAAACTTCACAAATAAACTAGAGTTGGATTATTACATTCTTACATTACATATGATTAAAAAATAAAGAGTTTGTTATTGTATTTTCCGCACCCCCCCCCCCCCCCCCCAAAAAAAAAATCGGCCTCCTTAAATGATAAAAGTTTTATCTATTCTCTTTTTAGTTACACTGTTTTTTTTTTTGTAGAGACATTCTGCCTAATTAACAATAAATAGTTCCCACAGCAGTAGACCTTTTAATATTAAGTAAATTTTTAAAGTAACTAACATATTTGTTTCTAGAATTTGGCCATAAACTTCACAACCATAGCAAGCAACATTTTCTTTATTATCAAATAGGACAACAGCGTAATAAGATTAAGACTCATATTACAACTTTTTCTTTAAAAGAAAACAGAGCTATCATAGACTATAGTGACAAACTGTTTATGCGTATTATGAAATTTTCGATTGAAATTTAACAAAAGTCCTAAATAAGAAAAACTGTTCACTAATTTGTTCAAAACCACACATTTTCTGTTTGTATAACTCTCCTTATTTTAAAAAGAGCATTTTTTCTCGTTTGTTTGCACTGATCATTAAGGACCATTTTTCTAGGTAATTATGTAATGTATCAACGATGACTATAGGTCAGAAGCAGACTGAGTTTAAATAGCCATGTCGGTTGCGTACATCAGTAAAACTAAAGAGGGTCCTTGTAATTTAACTAGTGTATAACTGTTACTAAAGAATTCCATTTCGTTATCATTGAAATAGAGGGGGGGGGGGGGGGGAGTGGTGACATTATCTACTCTTACGAAACCCCAATATTATCTACAAAAGACTCTAATAGTTTATCATTTTAGGAAACACAAGCCTTATATTGTTATAAAGTGACATTACAATCTACAGAGGTTTACCTCTAATTCCATATATTCATTTTTTTCCCACGGATAACCTTTATCCACAGTGTCAAATGCACGCCTGAAATCTACAAAGCAGCAATACAATCTACATTTTCTCGGAAGCTATTTGTTCACGATTGTTTGTAATGCAAAACATGACCTTAACAGTGCTATGATATGATCTCAATCCTAACTGCGCATCTTTTAGTAACATCACTGTTCTCGGTCCATGATATCAATCTTCCATTCAAAATTGAAGCAAAACGATTTTTTCATACAACTAATTAAGATAATTGCTCTGTAATTGAAATGATTTGTAGTTCAACCCTTTGCATATATTTGGGCACTAAGAAAATCACACAATATGTATGGGATATGACAACATGCGTGCAAGATATTGCTACAAAACATACAATGCTCAGAAATTAAACAAACTCAAAAATCAAAACCTATTTAAAGCTGTTTGGTCTGATCAATATTCTAATGCTTTTAAACGATGTTTCTGCTTTTTAAATGTATAAAAAGTTCTCCAGGACAAATAAGCCATTTTTCAATGAGAAAATTGTATACAAATTTGTTTACAAAACTAACTTTCGTATTAAATTACACCGAATTTTCTAGCTCTTTTATAAGACTTTGAAGCAGGTATGATTCTGTTTAGACTTTGAAATTCGATATAGATAGAGGAAAGAGGATTTTAAAAATTGTTTTTGCGGATCATAATTAACATGCGTTCCAATCTTTGTGAAGATTTTTTTTTCAATTGAAGGACGGAACCAAACGGTTTTCTTTTAATTTAGCGATCTAGTTCTCTAATTTTTAGAAAATGTCACAGTTGTATTGCTTGAAAATGAGGATTTATCGGGCGGAATATAGTTACAGCATGTGAATAAACATTCATTCGTTCTCCTTGTTAAGATCTGAAAAAAATATAGTGGTATAAATTTACATGTAAAAACACGGTAGCTCAAAATTTAATTCATTCTCTACCTAACATTCTGACAAAAGTTAAACATCGTATATACATATAAATTTCTTAAAACGGGAGGTCATTAACTTTTCTTCCAAGTCCCTCATTAATATTCCAGCTAAGATATTTTAACTTTAATTCATTATTCGTAGGTCCCCGGTCCTTCTGTCTGTACTAACTGTGTCCTACCCTAGGGCGTTTGCGGTCCTAGCGGGACTTGGTAATATGGTAGGTTGATGGGCAGGTTTGTCGCGTCCTTCGTTCGACGTATCTTCGACGTATCTGGGAACTGTTTATGTACATAGTACGGTTACCTTCATCATTTTTTGAGCCTACTTTTGCACTAACTCTCTATCTTTAAAGAACGGGACATTTGCGACGATATTGCTTGGTTGCGCATTTTTGTCTTATTCTGTGCACTCTTTTAAAATTTATTTCTTTTTGGACATGCATGTTGTCACATATAAACTGTCTCACCGTCTGCTTGCAATTTTCTAAATCTACATTCGGTATGTCATTGAAAAGTTAAAGCTGCTTGGTCCGATTTTATATCAAATTTTGTGCACGTTTTAAACGATGGTTATGCTAAGTATAAGTATAATAATATACATTGCAGTAGGTTTTCTAGTCAATTAAGCCAAATTTCAATTTGAAAAAAATATGTGCAAAATTTGTTAACGAAACAAACGACATAAATAGGGTATCGCGTTATTTCGCCTCATGTTAAAATTCACCCCTGACGTCAAGACGGGTATGGTTGTATTACGACCTTGACATCGCTATAAAAAAAGGTCGTAATGTTCAGACAAATTACAAATAAACCTGTGTACGTTTTGTTCGCTAATATTTCTGAAGTTTGCTTTCTTTACAATCGATGTATTGTACGCGGGTTGAATATCCCTAATCACTCGGGGGACGAAACCAAACAGTTCCCTTTTCTAAACAACCCATGATGCATTTTGGTTTTTTTTTCGTTTGACTAAAGATAAATTATTTTTATTTATTTTGACAATCTCTAACTTTGAAAGAAGACCGATTCTGCTGGTGTAAATAGCAGAAAGTATAAACTTTATAGGATCAATGGTTTGTATAGAAACTATTTGATACCATAATAACAAAGAAATCGGACCAAGCAGCTCTAACTGTCTCTCATGGATCGATATCTCAAATCCAGCATTCCTTTCTTACGATTATCACGTACCTCTTCCATCTCGGCGTTAAACCGGCTTATTGAAGTTCATATCCGTCTTCTTTATGTCTTTGCTTCTCTTTGAACTTGTTCTTCGATTTCCTTTATCCCTTTTGCCGCATTATCAAACAGATGGCTTGGGCCGCTCATATTCTGTGTGACTCTGTGTTGATAACTGAGAACCAAGAACTAATGGTAAAACTATATATAAAAGAATATTTTCAAAGTTCACGGTATCAATCAGTAATTGCATTGAAATTACCAGTAACAAATGCCTGAGTTATAGAACTTTGTTCCGATTCGATTTTATACGGTTAAATAACAAAAATAAACAAAACTTTAACAAAGCTTCGAAAAGTTTCTGAGTAATAAAGTCCACTGCTTTCCCTGAACGTGACCACGTATTTCACATGGATATACAAGATATAAAAAAGGGTGTCTTGTGCCAAATTTTATGTGGGAATTCCAAAATATGTTTCTTTTTTTCATGTATACGATAAGAGAAGACGGTTGATTTTTTTTTCATTTTTTTTTCTATTTTCACTTATTTCTTTTCTCTGTTCTAAATTAATTACATTATCTATAAAAAAAAAATACATGGACACGTAAAAAAACCAGAAACAAATTAATGTGTGCACTTTATAACGAATGTAAGGTTTAATCTAGTGGTAAATTAATATGTCACACCAAGGTGGATCTAATATGTACATCATGAGCACCTGCCACATGCAGTAAATACGTTAACAGTCAATGATGATATTGATTGTTGTAAAAATGTTAGTCAAATACCATACGCATTGAAATCAATTCTATGTAAGAATCAAAATTCGGTGGCCACTCATAGTCAAAGATTTTCTTCGTACTTGACAATTTGTTACCCTTGGTGAGTAATACATCCTAACACCATTTATTTGTTGCTATGTGGTCCCGTTGCCATGGTAACCGAGGGGTAAAGATGTAAAAATGGCATTTTAATGCTTTTTTGAGAACATATTGTGAGTAATGTGCAGAACTTAGGGTTTTCAGTGGAAAATATATTATTAAAAATATTTGTAATTTTTCAAAAGATAGGAAAAATTTCATGGAAAAACGCTTATTTTAAGAGCGGTTCCATGGTTACTGAACAGAAATTTTAAAATTTGTTTTCTCCATATAATTTGAATAAAAAGTGCAAATTTTGATTTTTTGGTAAACACTATTATGATTGTGCAAATAAAAATTTAAATGTGAAAATTGAAAACCGTTGCTTTGGTATCAAGCTTAAACATTTTAATATTTCTTAGGCATCTTTGAATGAATATTATTTACTTAAAATGATTAATATATAAAATCAATTGGTGAGAAAAAATGACGTATTTCCTTAACTTTAATGACGCTTAAAAAAAATCTCAAATTTTCAGAAAAAAAAAAAACTGCCCTTGCTGTGGACTTAAGTAAGAATTTCTGTGTGATCGTTTACCAAGCTTAATTTTCCATAGAAACAACACTTCTTTGTTGAATAACAAAGCTTTTTGTGGTATAAAATACAAATTTTGAAATATTTTCACAAGTTCAAACTCAAGCAATTGCCCCAAAAATATATAAATCAGGAAATAAAGCATATCAAAATCATCTTCAATTTCACAGTTTTTCCCATTTTTGGCCTTGTTATCATAGCAACGGATGTCAATTTTCATAATAAAAGATATTATGCATGGACATTGATATGGAAGTAAGAATTGAACAGTTTCCCATTTCGGCATATTCAAAAACTGCAAAAAAAAAATGATTTCATAAATTTGCAATGGTTAACATGGTAACAAAAGTATTGGTTTTTCCATCAATTTTCTGATAAAATTAAGGAATAGAAAATAGGACCAAGGCTGTTTTTATGTCTTTGATTAGTTTATATTAGTGGGAGAAACCCTCTAATATGGCTTCAAATGGTAAGTTTTGCTATTTTTCCATCTTAAGCCTCAGTTACAATGGCAACGGTTACCCCAAGCAACCAACTTTAAGTGTCTTTTTGCGATTTGAACCTAGGTGTGTCCATGTATGTGTCCATGTATGAATATAAGAAACATTAGTGACTATACGTGTCCAGACCCTTTCATAAATCCCTAATTCTTACTTAGAATTGATCTTAAACATTTAAACAAATTGATTATCATTTTATTTATTTTGTTTCATCTCAGATAAACGGATGTTTTCAATGTAAAATTGCATATAATAAAAAAGCAAATCAATTTTCTGATAAAATTAAGGAATAGAAAATAGAACAAAGGCTGTTTTTATGTCTTTGATAGTTTACATTAGTGGGCAAATCCTTCTTATATGGCTTCAAATGGTAAGTTTTGATATTTTTCCATCTTAAGCCTCAGTTACCATCGCAACAGTTACCCCCAGCAACCAACTTAAAGTGTCTTTTTGCGTTTTGAACCTAGGTGTGTCCATGTACACCGTAAACAACCCCTAACGCGGGGGGGGGGGGGGGGTCGACAAAAAGAAGGGGGGAGTCGATTCAAATGCATGGGGGAGTTCATTTTCTTCGCTTCGGAGACGGAAGGAATTAAGGTCACGCCTTTTGTAGGTATTTATAAGAAGTATTTCCAAAAAATATATACCGCACGGAAGACAGCGATAATAAAACTTTGTGTCGGTCATTGGTCCGAGTGCTCTATGCGTCTGGTAGTCTCAAACACTTCGAAACTATTTGACAGATTTCAAATACACGGTGATCGGGTGATCAAAATATGCATGATTTGTAAAATATATGACTTGTAAGTGCAATAATCAAATCTTAACAAATCTTAGGAAAAAAATGAATAATCAAGACATTTTCTGTTCAGATGTAACGGTAACGTAGGTGAGAGTCGATTTTCGGAAGACAGACCGCATGGGGGAGTAGAAAAATGAAATCCAATTCACTCTATCGGGAATGTTCAAGTCATTTTTCCATAGTGAATAGCATTCAGACGAGGTCTATAAAAGTCGACTTCATCGAATAGATAAAATGGTTTTACTTATTCACAGATATTTAAGCAATAAAGATATGTACTATTCATGTTTTCCATTCAATTGCGTTTTTTTTTTCATTTTTATTTAATTGAATTAAAAGAGAAAACATTTATTAAAAGGTATTTTCTTTCTATTTCTTTACAGATACGCGACTTATTGAAACGAACCACATATGTTTGAACGTATTTGTAAACGTTTGACTTTCAAGAACTACTTTTGAAACCATTGTTTAGCTGATCAAATTTCAAAAAATTATTTGAAGATCTATATTAATTTTTTTTTACATCGGTCATTGATGTCTTTTTGTACTTTTAATGTTGAAATTGCGTGCGTTTTTTCTTTCTTGATTGAACGATTTTACATTTGAGTAAAGCTACATGGAAAGCACAGACTATAAGTACTAACATGGGCTAAGTTCAAACTTCAAAGAGTAGCTATAGTTCTCATTACTATGGTTATCATCTTCATATCCGTTAAATGGCTGTTACTTATGTGTAATGTTTTGACAGTAAATAAAAAATAAAATGCTTTCTTTAGTGAGTCATGCGGGATATGAAGATGGCGACATTGCAGAAAAGAAATACAGTCATACATATTATATCGTTTTATTTTAACGCATATTTTGCATTTTTAGCAATATTTTCTACTCCCCCATGCGGTCTGTTTTCCGAAAATCGACTTTCCCCTACGTTACGGTTACATCTGAACAGAAAATGCCTTGATCACTCATTTTTCCTAAGGTTTGTTAATATTTGATTATTGCACTTACAAGGTTGATCATTTGTTCGTCTGTTTCAACTGTCTGTATCCCAAAGTAAGTCGTATATTTTACAAATCATGCATATTTTGACCACCCGATCACCGTGTATTTGAAATCTGTCAAATAGTTTCGAAGTGTTTGAGACTACTAGACGCATAGAGCACTCGGACCAATGACCGACACAAAGTTTGATTATCGCTGTCTTCCGTGCGGTATATATATTTTTGGAAATTCTTCTTATAAATACCTACAAAAGGCGTGACCTAAGTTCCTTCGGTCTTCGAGGCGAAGGAAATCGACTCCCCCATGCGTTCGAATCGACTCCCCCCTCATGTTTGTCGACTCCCCCGCGTTAGGGGTTGTTAACTGTCATGGATGTGTCCATGTATGAAATATAAGAAACATTAGTGACTATACGTGGCTAGACCCTTTCATAAATCCGTAATTCTTACTTAGAATTGATCTTAAACATTTAAACAAATTGATTATCATTTTATTTATTTTGTTTAATCTCAGATAAACGGATGTTTGCAATGTAAAATTGTATATAATAAAAAAAGCATATAATACAAACGGAGAAATGTCCATTCAAGTATCTAAATTGCTTTTATTTTAAATTGCATTTTGTTCCATATTGTTATCAAATGTTAAAACTCTGAATTATATAAAACCGAACAACAATATATGTGTTAAAGATGTGTGTTGTTTAATGCTTTACTAAGATATTCCATTCCAGGGGTTGTAGACAAGGAGACCCTGTTGCTCCATATTTATTTATCCTATGTGCTGAGATCCTTGCAATGCTGATTAAGCAAAACAAGGACATAAGGGTATTTGTATATATAACAAAGAACACAAAATATCACAATATGCAGATGACACTTCTCTAGTCCTTGATGGTTCACCTAAATCTCTTTTTGCAGCTTTAGATACAATTGATTTTTATTCCAGTTGTTTCTTATGGAACGCCATGGCTGCCTTATGTTAGATGATTTTATGATATGCTGTGGGTCTATTATTATATGCTGTGGTTCTATAATTATATGCTGTGGGTCTATAATTATATGCTGTGGGTCTATTATTATATGCTGTGGGTCTATTATTATATGCTGTGGTTCTATAATTATATGCTGTGGGTCTATTATTATATGCTGTGGTTTTATAATTATATGCTGTGGTTCTATAATTATATGCTGTGGTTCTATTATTATATGCTGTGGTTCTATTATTATATGCTGTGGGTCTATTATTATATGCTGTGGGTTCAATTATATGCTGTGGGTTCATAATTATATGCTGTGGGTCTATTATTATATGTTGTGGGTCTATTATTATATGCTGTGGGTTCATAATTATATGCTGTGGTTTCATTATTATATGCTGTGGGTTCATAATTATATGCTGTGGTTTCATAATTATATGCTGTGGTTTCATTATTATATGCTGTGGGTTCATAATTATATGCTGTGGTTTCATTATTATATGCTGTGGGTTCATAATTATATGCTGTGGGTTCATAATTATATATGCTGTCGTTTATTCGAAACTAGCTATTCGAATTCGGATTTCTCGTTTTGGAGTTTACATTTACAAGCACTTTCAGCTGACACCAAGGACAATGGTCGTGTGACCTTGACTGAGACCCATATGCTAAAAATTGCTTTTCAGAACTTTGTTGTCGCCGGGCGCATAGTGTTTCACAAACACATCTTGTTTCAATTTATCAATATTATACTTTCAGACAAAGCAGAAAATGTGTTTGTGTTTTAAATCTTTTATACAATAAAAAATGATTAAAATACTGAGTATGCAAAATTGATTTCTTGTTTTATTTACTATTATCAACTATAATAATTTAAGCTTTACTATTAATCGTTGATGTTTTAAAAGATTCTTTAAAGGGAGTGTGCTATTAAAAATCAAGTACAAGCTTGAGAATCTATACTGTCATTTGAGAGTACGTTACTGAAAGTCCAAGTAGCTCAAAAAATTCTATGTCTCGGCATCTCTCTTAGCGCAGCCGTACGTGTTTGCTCACGAATTCTATCAGGACACATTTTTATAGTGCGTTACCTTATTTGTCTGAGGAACTGAAGTAGAGATGTGCATTCAGCCTCGCCCAATGCCCGGAAATCCAACACAGATTCAATTTTGCGGTATTTTATGCCACTGACATCGAAGATTTGGGGGTACATAGTTTTTCACAAACACATCTTGTATTTATTTTGGTTAACTTGGCTTTTTTCCCTTTGAAAAACTACTCATAATTCATTAAATGACATGAATTTAAGATCAGAATTTTCTCACTCTCTTAATAAATTTATGATGGCGGATCCATAAAAGAAATACAGTAACGGTGCATTTGGGGGGCAAACAAATTGTCAAATTAAAATCAGATGCGTTTGTGAAACACTATGCGCCCGGCGGCAACAAATTTCAAAAAAGCAATTTTTTAGCATATAGGTCACAGTTAAGGTCACAAACTCATTATCCTAGGTGTCATATAAAAGCACCTAATTAGTGAAGTATGCATACTAAATACGAAGTCTCTTTCTCCTATGGTTCAAAAGTAATGGCGAAGGTTAAAGTTGACAACAGACAGACAAACAGGACAAAAACAATATACGTGCTTGTAAATGTAAACTCCAAAACGAGAAATCCGAATTCGAATAGCTAGTTTCGAATAAACGACAGCATATATAATTATGAACCCACAGCATATAATTATGAACCCACAGCATATAATAATGAACCCACAGCATATAATTATGAACCCACAGCATATAATAATGAAACCACAGCATATAATAATGAAACCACAGCATATAATTATGAACTCACAGCATATAATAATGAAACCACAGCATATAATAATGAAACCACAGCATATAATAATGAACCCACAGCATATAATTATGAAACCACAGCATATAATAATGAAACCACAGCATATAATTAGGAACCCACAGCATATAATAATAGACCAACAGCATATAATAATAGACCCACAGCATATAATTATGAACCCACAGCATAAAATTGAACCCACAGCATATAATAATAGACCCACAGCATATAATAATAGAACCACAGCATATAATAAAAGAACCACAGCATATAATTATAGAACCACAGCATATAATTATAAAACCACAGCATATAATAATTGACCCACAGCATATAATTATAGAACCACAGCATATAATAATAGACCCACAGCATATAATAATAGACCTACAGCATATAATTATAGACCCACAGCATATAATTATAGAACCACAGCATATAATAATAGACCCACAGCATATAATAAAATCATCTAACATAAGGCAGCCATGGCGTTCCATAGTTTCTGGCTTGAAGATAAATACTTGTAAGACAAAAATAATTTGGATTGGTTCCAAAAATTTTTCTGATCGAGTCTATCATCATACAAGATGGAAATTGGATTATGGATCTACAACCTTTAATCTTTTAGGTATTCAGTTTTCAGTTAATCTTAAAGAAATTATAGATATTTATTTTGGGCTTCAAATCCCAAAAATTTCTGCACTCATTGAACAGTTGAAAAAAAAGAATTCTTACTCCTATTGGCAGAGTTACTGTTATTAAAAGTTTGCTTATCCCAAAATTAAACCATTTGTTTATTTCACTCCCTACTCCAAAAAGGGAGACAATTTTATGCCTATATAAATGTATTTTTAAATTTTTGTGGAAATCTAAGGTAGATAAAGTAAAGAGATTAATTATAACACAAGACTAATTTTCAGGGGGTATAAAAATGATGGATATAAACAACTTTATTACAGCCCTTAAATGTTCATGGATAAAAAGGTTAACAAAATCATATAAACCTTGGATGGATATTTTTTACACCATCAATGGACATGATTTTTTACAGAAATTTTATGATTTTGGAGACACTTTTGTATTGGAATGTCTACATAAAAAAAAACAATGCTTTTTTGGAAAGATGTTCTCTATTCTGGGTCATGTTATATAAAAACTATTAATAACCACCCAACCATTAAAGACAACATTTTAAATGTTCCAGTATGGTATAATTCCAATATAAAAGTAGCCAACAAAACAATCTTTTATAAATCCTGGTATAAAAGTGGGGTAAAGGTAGTGCAAGATTTTCTTGATGAGGATTGTAATGTTTTAGCTTTTGATGTATTTAAACGCATATATAACCTCAATGACATATGTATTATGCAATATAATAGCATCACAACATCATTTCTTAAATATTTGAAACTATTATCTATTGACAGGAGTTCTGTAAAAAGAATTCCTAATCCATGTATGCCAGTTTTTTTGCAACCTGTTTTAATATCAGAAAAATGTACCAAAATTATTTACAACTATTTGAATGAGAAAGATGATGTACCAACTGCTATGAATAAATGGAGGACAGAACTAACTCCATATGGTGATATTTCAGTAAATGATGTTTTTAAGATTTGTTTTAAAACAACTCATGATTCTTCTGTTCAGTGGTTACAGTTTAGAATTTTACACAGGATTCTTCCAGTTGGGTATTACCTTAAAAAAAAATAATATCAAGTCTTTAGACAGCTGTGGATTTTGTAAGAAAAATGTAGAAACCATAGTCCATGGTTTTTTTCTTGTGATATTATACATACTCTGTGGAGTGAACTGAGTCTTCATATTTACAGAAAGACTTCCGAAAGGATTGGGTTGAATGCATTAAATATCATGTTTGGTGAAGCTCCATTAACATGTCATAACAAAGTTATTAATTATATTATTCTATCTATGAAACAATACTTATTTTCTTGTCTGATGTTGAACAAGGTGCCAACACTAATTGGTTTTCTTGGTCATTTAAAGATAAAATATAATATTGAAAGATATGCTGCAATTCAAAGTTCTAAAGTGCATACATTTGAAAAACAGTGGGATAGTTGGAAAGAAATATTTTACTAATAACTTTTCTCTTTGTCTCTTATTTGTTTTATGTTTTGTTTTTTCTTTCTTGTGTATTATGAACTTTACAACAATTTTTTTCCTTTTCCTTATTTTTTTGTTTTTTGTTGTTATTTGTTATTACTTTTTTTTTTTCAAGCAAGTAACCACTGCTTAGCGCAATTAAAAAAAAATTATTATTTATTATATGATGGCGAGTGTGTGATTTGGTGTGTTTGTGTGTGGTTTTTGAGGGTGTAATTGTGTGTATGCTTGTATTTCAAAAAATAAATAAATTATAAAAAAAAGAAAGATATTCCATTGCTTGCTACTATGATTATTTTAATATATTTACAAGAATTTGACTGTATTGTATCTTGATTTTATACAGGTTGTATTAATGACAGTTTCTACGGAAGTAAATGTGACATTCCTTGTCCTACCAACTGTAAACACAACACGTGTCACATACAGAGTGGAGCGTGTTTCATGTGTAAACCTGGATGGACTGATATACAATGTAATAAAAGTAAGACTCTGTTATTGTTTTCTTTATGATATATTATATCACTTGTAGAAATTCTTTTATTAAAATATTCAATGTTTAATGAACCGATATTGAACGATTTTTATTATTATTCTTAAAAAAAGTAAAATATGTATTGCTTGACCAGAGAGCATCTTTAACTTTTTGGAGAGCTTTATCAATTAATAGAAAGAGGAAATTTGCAATAATATCTATGGAAAATGATTTGACCATTTGTGTTATTAATTAAAGAGTAAAATTAACATCAATTAAAAGATTTGAATTTATTTTATAAATCTTTTTGAAATAAAATTAAAACACATGTGATGCCCATATAATTCTATGTACAATTCAATGTGCAACTAACTGGGAAATAATTAACATTTGCAAAATTCTTTTGTAGGGTATTTTCTGTTAGCATCATCAAAAATGCTACTACGATTTAAAATATTGGACCGGCCAAATATACAAAAAGTAGTCCTGACACATTGAATACCTTAAATCTTTATTTTTAATGAGCATGTGTACCTTTCGCTTCTTTCATTAGAATGTAAGGATGGCTGGTACGGTGTTAACTGTAGTCAGCAGTGTGTAGGACATTGTAGAGACGATGTTACCTGTGATCACGTGACTGGTCAATGTGACAGAGGATGTGATGCTGGATGGACAGGGGCTATGTGTGTTAATGGTAACACTGAAGGTTTCACTTCAATTTATCAATACCTTATTTAGATATCCTGTCACATATATTTCAATTTAATCTGTTACTTGCACTAATATTTCACTTAGTGAAAATCATACTCTAATTTTACCTATTATAGAAATTCTATAATATTTCGATTTGTATTGTTGCATGCCTGGAGACAATTTCATCAACAATATTTCATAACTTAAAAAAATTGTTTATGATAGGAGGCAACTTTGATATTTAAATTATTTCAGGTACATGCTTTTTAAATTGAAATCTTTTTTAAAGAAAAGTTGATATAAAACGCATATGTATAACCTATTAATGTGATTGATTTGCATTAACTGGCATCATAAGACGTCAGAAGAGATCGCAGAATGAATGAACATCTTTAAGTTCTCCTTAAAGATAGCTTAAAATTACTTAAAAATTGCTTTAAAAAAACTATCTTTAAGCCAATTTTAAGCTAAATGTGCTGCTTAAGCCACCTTTAAGCCGTTGCTAAAACGGACTTCTTATTCAATATTGTGCTTAAGAACAAGATACGGTATTGACAGTATTTGGCCGCAAAATTTACAATATTAAAAGGTCATTGTCTTGGTATTTAATGTTGTGTATTATAATAAGTATATATTGTTTAGTCAATAAGATATGTTCAAAACAATAAGTATAATATAAGCTAAATCCAACAGGGATTAAAATGACCTCACTTTTCACTATGACGTCACTCATGTGCGCTAAACATGGAATGCTCGTTCAAATGCCTTACTAGTTACTGTTTTTTAATTAATTCATTCACGGTAACTGCAGTACTGCTCTATTGCAGGGCAAAATGACATAGTTTGGTAAAATATGACGTAATGCCGATTGTTTCAGTTACGTCATTTAATTATCTACCTGCACAAATTTTGGCAAAGTATATGATTTTGCCCTGCAGAAGAGCATTACCGCGGTTCTCGTTAAAGGATCTATAGTTTTCGTTAAAATTAGACAATTTCGCATGCGACAACCACTTTTATATTTTACATAGAGGCTCATTGTTTAATCAACATGTTAAAAATAGTGTTGGTTGTCCCATGTAAACAATATGAATTGAAAAAAAAAATGAATGCGGAAAATGTTTTATTGACGTCAGTTACGCTATAATCCATCAGTATCGACCTAAACAACGCCATAAACACTGAATAAAGAGTTGATTAGCAGAAAGTATTATTTGATAAATTACTATACTCTCTGACTTAATATTGTTCCACTGGTTCATAAATCAAACAGTACAGCTCACGAGTATCCGGCCACCGCGATTAACAATTTAATTATTTAAAACAAAATCAAATACTTATTCTTTTACGCTAGGGAAGCCAAAGGAAAAGAAACTGAAAACAACAACAACAAATTACATGACTCTCAACGTTTAGACCAATACGATTGGCTGACGGATTTCTCATGAGACAAAGACCGAAAATAATTGCCGACATATTAAAAGGCTTGATCAAAATACGCATAATTTCTTTTTTTTTAAATTATGTTTAAATCAATTTGTAACTGTAATATGTGATCGTATACGTAGTAGTTTGATCAATCAAAATAGTGCATAGTATCATAACGGAAGACAAATTGTCTTGTCCGTGATCTTTTCTAAATTACTCTATTCATGACAACGGTATCAATTTTAAAGGGCTGATGAAATCAATTGTACTTTCTCGAATAGAATAATATACAATTTTATATTCTGTGTTATTTTAAATCTAATTTTTTCTATAAAACATGTTTGTGATGTACATGTACATGTCAGTGTAGAAACGAAAGTGTACAGATTTGGCTGTAGGTCAAAGAGATAGACCATAAAGTAGCTCTGCTAGCTTTCGGAAAATAAATGTACATATATGAAGGAAGCAAGGCATTCTTTGAACCAACCAAGCAGTTTTTGTCAGGGTCCACGTGCAACACCTGTCAATCAAATTAGCCCGCGAGAAGCACCATGTACTCCTTCCAAAAAAATTTATTGTCCGAAGAAAATAAAAATGTGTGTAGCAATAAAGTATTTAAGTTATTAATATATAATATGATTCTTACGCTGCGTGTAGGACAGAAAATTCTCTCTCTCTCTCTATATATATTTACTGACAGTCGAAGCACAACCCCCCCCTCCCCATTCTCCCTTCGGAAGCATTTTCTATTGTTTCTGTACTTTAGTGAATAGCCAATGGAGGTTGTAAACAGTAATAAACATGTCAAAACATCACAATCATAAATAGTTAAGTAGTTAGTATTGTGTACATCGATCTCATACTCATTTGAAACCGTTTTTAAATAAGCACATGATTTTTAAAACAAATTACGGCAAGACAATGTTTTAAAAATCGCAAGAAAAAGCGACGTCGGTTGACCGCACGGAACAGCGCGCCATCATAAAATTTATGTGTAAACTTGAGTAGAACGACGATAGAAACGAAAAAAAAACGATAAAGGAATCAGGAAAACATCAATATTGGAATATTCAAAATCACTTATCGCAAAATAACACAAGCGATTTTCTGATGGAGCGTGCAATTGTACCCTTTGACCAGACGGTGAATGCGGCTTGACTCTCAGTTCAACCAGGGACTACGACGAAATAAAAAAAAACGTCGTTATAGCTCAACGTCAGACTGGTCCGTGCGGCCTGTATAGGCAATGTATATATAACGATAATGTTAGAATGTACATTCCTCTGATTATTATACATATACATTATTATTGTCTATATCAAAATATTATAATACTTTCCTGAATATTGCTTTGTTATTTAGAATAAAACAAAACAAAACAATCGTTATGTGTCCACAAAACTTATTTGACAACTTTCGTATGCATGACGTTGCGTTTAATTAAATGTTCGGTAAACTTGCGATGTTTTGCTAAAACGGAACTGTTTTTAGTGTGAATTTCATAATGTATATGTTTAAATCAAACATATAAGTTATATACCACTGGATTTGATAAATTCAAGGCTTTTGAAAATGTGTTGTGCTGTGCATATTTGAAACGCGGCAAATTTCCACCAATATCGTCCCTTGTTCTTTACCAACAAAATGTATTAACTTTATGACAGCTTAATCAACTGTGATCAATGGACAAATATATTCAACCTGTATACAAAGTATTTATTTAAAAAAAAACATAGACGTGCGTCTGGACAAAAAAACACCCCTGTTGTGTATATCTTGTATATTCTGTGTTAGTTCCAGTGTTTTTACTGAGGTTTAATAAGCAATTTTTTTTCAATTAGAAATACACAAAGAAATAAAAGCAAGTCTAGACACACAACGCAGGGATTTTAACGAGAGAAATTTATTATAAATGAAATGTACGGTAGATAAGTAAATAGTATAATATACTATTATACATTTACAACAAATCTACACTGAGTGGCCAAAAGTATTGCAACAAATATGGCTGAGGTCATCATAACTGGCGAGTTACTATACATATTCGGGGCATAATATCCGGGGTGTATGATTTATTTAAGGAACCGTTTTTGGTTCCCAGACGCAGACGATATCCGGTGCAGAAACTAATGTAAACAATGTCAAAGAAAAGGCGAGAACTTTCAATCGTTTTAAAGGAGCTGTTTGTAATATCCAATGCTTAGGGATTTAAGGTGGCCCGATACACCGTAAAAATATTTTCTCAAATCAGCAGAAAAATTACTTGATTATGATAGTGTGGTACAAAACAACTTGGTACGATCTAACAATAAATGAGTTTGCAACCGGATACTGGCTTATCGATCCCTCGTGGTTCCCGAGCCCCTGTATTGGCCTGTAGCTGAGCTCGCAGACTTGTAGGTCACTACAACTGGTGTCAGAAGTGACCGATTCTACGTCCAGTTGAAAAATATACATATCCTTTTTTCCCCTTGTATTTTGATTAGCGTAGGGCAATAGTGTCGAGGAAACTCGGACATTCCCGCGTTTTGTCAAACTTGGTTTCTCGCAGCATAGGAGAAATTAATTTATCAAGTGTGACAATATTGCTACGCTACTATTTGACAATAGTTTTTAAAATTTTATAATTTTATCTCATTCTCCATTTAGCGCCAGTGTTTATTTTTAATTTGTAAACTTGGGTACGGAAACCCATAGCTGTCACAATGCGAAATTTTATTTTCCATTACATAAAAAGTTTTGCGATATCATTCGATTGCGATAGAAATTTTATTTTGGAGTTTTTGTTTAATTTCATACGGCATATTATTTTTGTATTCAACCCTTCAATCTTCATATTATCATATTGCATATTATTTTGTTCATGTCATTGTCTGGACCAAAAATACAAGCTTTTCTCAGCAAGCCACCAACATCTCAAGGGTCACTGTGTCACACACCAATTCTTCTGTCAGACAGCAAAGGTTTTGCTCTTAAAAATAAGACCCCCCCCTCCCTGAGATTGGTCAAGTTTTGGTGCCAAAGTGGCCTGCAAACTGAAAAGGCCATATATCAACTTGAACATGGATTGGAATCCAGAGACTTTGGTTCAGCACTGATTTATATTTGGCTTGGGATTTGTGGCATTACCAGAAAAAGAGGGGAAAATTACTTAAGTTCGCTGCTGGGACAATACCATCGTAGATACCATTACGGCACAATACCGAAGAGCCATAACAATTGTATCCAAGTTCCAAGTCATCAAAGTGAAATTCATTGAAATACCGTGCTACTCAATTGTGGCATATAATCGGCACAAAGGTCATTCCAATCCAGACTTATTCAAAAACCAAGACATTGAAATTTGCAGGCAAGTGGAAGCTCTAAATGAAAATATTCGTGCAATAAATTCAGAAATTGGTCAATCTACTTTGCGATTTAATAAGGACATAACACGCAAACGCAAGGACACAGACAATCGCAAGAAGAAGAACAACGGTGTAAGGATTTCTTACAAATTTTCTGTTTTTTTACGACGGCATTTATCCAGGCACAGAATTGGCCTTGATCTGGAGCAGAAGGTTGACTGAGGACATTAACATAAGTTGTTTCAGAGTTTTGCCAGCAGACATTTTGGACATACATGTACCTGAGGAGGATTTACAATCAATAGAATAATGCCTGCTAAAAACTTGAATACTGCGTCTTATGAGGACCTAAATGAACTCGAAGGAATTGGTCAGCACAGAGCCACAGCTATCCTTAAAGTACGGGAGGAAAAGGGCTTTATAACAGAGGAGGACTTACGCCAATTCCTACAGGGCACCTATAGTACCATAAGAACTCTATTGGATGAAGAAAATGTTTCTCTAGACACACCACCACAGTTACTCCAGGCACTTAAAAAGGAATGGGACGACCGAATGGACAAAATGTAGAGCGATTTTAAGGAGCAAATGAAGGCATCACAAGAACACTACGAACTCATGCAAACACAGTTTGAGGAGAACCTGAGAAAAACATATGAAGAAAAGTTACTGAAAACTAGAGACGAGCTCGTTGCAAGCAACGATCAGGTTTTCCGTCGTAGCTGCGTCATACTTGTGACGTATTACAAAAAATTGATAGCTGACCATCGTACAATATAAGATGTGTAAACACTGAGAAACAAAGTATTATATTTCTGTGACCGTGTAGTTTTACGGTGATAGAGAATTCGTCTGGATCTGCATCGGTCGTGTGCAGTACAAACCGGGTGAGGGAATGTTGGCGTAAAGTGTATAAGGTGAAAGGTTGGGGCGCGCTGTGGGCCGTAAGCTAAAACGAAGGGTAGGTTTGCCGTATTCCCGAAGGTCCACCAGTATACAGTTCCAGAGAAATAAACAGGCAATTGATGCAGGATTCCACATTATTGGACGAGACTCAACGATGGCAACATTATAACAATTTAACAGTCAGACATGTTACAAATAAGTCGGATATGGACAGAAGTGGCCTCCGGACTCAAGACTCTGGGAGAGTCGGACGTGGCCGGGGCTGGCCGCCGTATTCCAGACTGCGCATTGACAATTGTACATAACTATTTATAAGAATCTTAACAATGAGAATAAATTGCAATTAACAGGTAATGATATAAGTAAGCTGAGTGAAAGGTTCACAGATATAAAATAATTAAATAAACTCAATGAGTCTTTGATGTCCAAGAAATGAAAATCTGATAATTGCACAATGTTGTTTTAAAAGATTAACAGTCCTTGAGACATGACACTCTGTCTCTATAAAGTCTAATAAGTGTCAATAACTAAATAAAAAAAGTAACTATGTAAGAAATAAACTGTGAGAAAAAATTACGAAACAGATGTTGAATTTTACAAGTAAAGTAAAAACAAAATTATAATTGAACAGTGCATTTTGCACGATGATACTACATGTTTATAAGCAAATACAGATCTAAACACGTTGTCTTTAGTTTGATTCGCCGCATTTTAATCACAGAGTGGGACTGTGGTTATGCCCGGTACGATGGTAAAAAGACCACTGGCAAACGTTTTACACGCATTTTTATCGAACGCAAGCGCCAATGAATCTATTAGTATATATGTGGAGATCCTGGAAATTTTACAAGGGGTTTTGAAGAATAATTTTGTATTTCGAGGAGGGGGAACATGCGCGGATCAGAAAATTTTTCCGGGGTGGGGGTTGAAAAGTCAGACGGTTATTTCAGTTTGCCAAGGGATGTCCGAGGCATATTTGGTAAGTTTATAATGTACACGTAATTGAAAGAAATTTCGCTGGGGGGGGGGTGGGTGGGTCTGGAACCTTTCCCCTTCTATATCCGCGCACGGAGAAGACTGATGCCGGTAATTTTACTGTAATTTTAACCATTTTTTTTAATTATTCATGTTCATAATTATCAGAAAACCAATATTACCTTTCAAAGCAGTTACAACTTGAAACTTAAGATACGAACCATTTAGTCTCGGTGAGTAATGCGTCTGCGTACGAAAATAATGGCAATTTTCAAGAAATTCGGATGGACGATCTGTGTCCTAGGTCGTCCATCCGATTCTTTTTCTGACTAAAAGCTACAGACCTGCAGTTCGAGATTTTCAAACTCTTATTGATTATGTCAATTTGTTTGTCTCAAAGAATCATTTTTTAAATCAATAAAGTTTTACCTTAAAACAAAGAAAGAAATCGGGCACAATTTTCAATGTTAGCATTTTACAATTTTATGGTTTATAAAATTTCAAGAAACAACTCTTCATTGCTATATCCGAAATATTGCATGAAAAAAATTTACATCGCATTTTTTAAATTACAAAAGGATATTCAAAATGAACTTGGATTAACCGCTAACAAACATACAGAGAGACTGAGAACCCATTTCTTCTCCTTTTTTTCAATAGATTAAAAGAAATTAAAAAATAAATCAAAATATATATTTTTTCTTTGTATGCGTTAATGAAAATGTAGATCAGCAAGGGGTTCTTTTTCGTGCAAGCACCTACTTAACAGATTGTTACACGGGTCTACAACGATGATAAATATCGAAAAGGCAATATTGTGGGTGAAGGATGAATGTGTAGTTTGTTTTTTAAGTTTATTTTTGATACATGTAATTATATTTATCTGGATCGGTTATGTTTGTTAGTTTGTTTTGATTATTAAAGAGGGAAATAAGGAAATGAGTAATTTCCAATCACGTAGCATCTTTTTTGAAAGTGGGGGGGGGGGGCAAACTCATCTAACAAATCTAAAAAAATTTACTCATAATTTCATGATTTTCATACCATTTTTTTTCATGCTACCAAAATGGGGGGGGGGGGGGCAACTCCATGATAATTAAATTTTTTTATGTAAATTTTATAAAAATAGTTGCTTCGAGAAAAAGTGGGGAGAGGACATCTTTATGTCATATAACATGTGAAACTGATTTCATTCCACCCACAAGCTTTAAATAATGAAATAATTTTAATGAAAACAATATAAATAGACGTCATAAATCCCATATCAAACGCCATATAACCACTTGATTCTGCGCCTCTTTTTAATGAATTTATAAACAGCGGCAAATTTTAAAATGTATTTTTAAAGGTAATGTTAGCTGCAAGTCTGTAGACCTTGTATGAAAAATTTCGGATGGTAGTCAATTTTTCCGGGATACAGACAGAGCGGTACATATATGCAGCTAAGGTAACTAAAAATGATCCCAATAAAACACTTTGTTGAGTAATGCAAGCTTTTAAGAAAGCAATACTTTCTTATTTGTTTTTGTTTAAAATATAACACCCAAATACTTCGTCTTACATTCGCTATTTGTAGAACAAGCACAACCAGTATCAGTCTGACCGGCCTCATCATATACATTGTTGGAATTTTATTGTCCTAGCATTGCAATGCTCTGCATGTACACAATTTCTTTTAAGATTTAAACACTTAAAGTGTTCATCTATATGGCTACACATAACGTACACACGTGATTCAAAATAACCCAGACGGAAAACGGTAAAGAATTCAGTCATTGAGTCTACGTTTTATAGAACTTGTAAGAAAACACAATGCGGGTCTGAATGTTTGTTGATATGTCAATCTATCAATATACAGTTTGTTAATTATTTTCGATTGCTAAGGCTACAGCGTATTTGATAAACATTGAACAACATTTTTTCCATGCCACTTTTTTCCATGGAAGATAGCGAATACAAGTATAAAGCATTTATAAAATTTATTTAATTACCTCTTTAGAATTGTGTATGGAATAAATAATTTATAAGTTGCTGCTGAAGGTTGTTTGGTATTTTCGTTTGTAGATGCTTTGCAAGTAAAAAACATGAAACGCGGGGCAAGTCATAATTAATATCCCTAATAACCGTAACTTAAAACTAGCGGCTGTGGATTCAAATATTATTGTATACGAATATTAAGTTCACTTTTTAAAATCATCTCCACGATGATAATTATATTATATCCATCGCAAATCAGTATTTTTTTTTTGCTTTAAAAGAATTGTTCTATCGGGAGCAATCCCGCGTTCGTTTAAATTGTCATATCAGTAATACACATTGTGCTTTATATTACGGCCGTGTATACGTATTGTAGAAAAGTTGAGTTGAATTACCATGCATTGGAACCATTTTATTAACACATCTCCAAGGAAATGTCTCTGTTACAGTCACACAGTGGGGCGTTAATCGTGTACGTCCAGCTCTACAAGCATATGCACTGTCGTCTAGGCGACGGCCTGAATACAGCTAGCGACTCTCCTATCGATCGGTTACCTGAGTCTCGTAATGCATCTAAATATAGACAGGGGCACAGTTATGAAACAAACAACAAAAATAAGGTCAAAGAGGTTTATCTATATGAAATGAAAATGTACATATGTATAAAAACATTTGGGAATTTTATGTGGAATTATTTTTGTGCGCTACGTGTATCAGTTAGTGCATTACAAGAAGCCCTTTCATAACCTCATAAACGTGCGCACCCCCACAAAAATGGACCGAACTGACAACAATTGTTTCTGCAAATACTGACTATAAATTACGAAAACATTAAATTGAATACTATAGAAGGATTCAAAATTAATTTCTTTACAACTTTGCTTCAATAATGCATTAGAAATATTTTTTTCCTTTTAAGTTATTGACAAGAAACTTTGGACGCCTCTAACTCCCTAATTATAAGGGCCAGCCCCTTTTTCGGTATACCGAATGAAAGGTCTTGGTAAGACCAAGAACTTTTAAAGTACATGTTATAACAAATTTTTATCAGGTAGGAAACTAACACAGAAAATACGCGATTTTTTTTTATTTTTTTTCTTACCTTTGTTTCAACATCTATACCACCCCTTTTATTTGCATTTAAATAATAAATAAAATATATCTCGCACAAATTCAATGTATTAGCTTCCAAACCAGCCCATCTTTGAGACTCTGCCAGTAACGTTAAAGCTAAACCCCTTGGACAAAAGAAGTCGTTAAATTTTACTAAAAGGGGAATTACTCAAAACCGGATAGGGATTTTCCTCAACTAAAATATGCAACGACAACATCACGCGGCATGTTATCAGTCCTGAAAATTTCAAAACAATCGGTGAATAAACGAGCGAGATATTAAGAATTAAAGTTGGCGTCTAGAAGAAAAAAAAAATAAGAAATTTGAAAATTTTTCAGAATAATAGTAAGGTTAATAAATGAAAATGTCGGTAATTTGGCTCCACATGGTGTTTATGGTGGTGGTAATCCATGGATGAAACCTAAAATGGACATCAAAAGGGAAAACACCTCGTTACCTAGTGACAGTGCTATTGCTAATTGTGGTTGGCTTTTGTCTGGCCCGCCCAGTTGGAACACTGCTGCTAAGGTAACCACAGATGGAAATTCACAAAAAGTGAAAAGTGGACAGAAACCCAATTTCATGACCAGTTATCAAACTATGAGTCCTCCCCCACCCAAGATGGCTACCTTCGATGGAAAATCGGAATGGAATCCATACATTTTGCAGTTCAACATGATAGCGACAAGATATAACTGGACCAATGACCAACAACTGGAACGCCTAGTTGAATCTTTGCGTGACAAAGCATTAAAGTATTACTGTACATGCTCAGCCCAAGTACAGAGTAGTTTCTCATCACTTTGTGCAGATGAAAACAAGATTTCGCCAGCGAGATCTCCCTCACACAATTAGGAGGAATCTCCAGGATATCAAGCAAGGTGACCAATCTGTTGATGAATTTGCAGAAAAAATCCAGGAGATGGTAAGTGAAGGTTACCCACAGGCTCCAGACTGTGTAAAAGAAACGATAGCTACTGACACTTTCCTGAAGGGCCTCGAAAATAAAAGAGCAACACTTACAACAGTGGACAAAGATCCTCCTGACCTTGAGACAGCCTTACAACTGGTTAAAGCTGCACTCAATAATCAGTAACTAATCTTAGGCGCTAAGAAGCTGGAGGTGAGGAAGGTTCGTTTTGAAGAGGATTACTTCGATAGTGACTTGGGCTTGTTGAATGAATTTGAAGTTAGACCAATACGACCCCAAAGCAGAGTAGACAAACTTTCAGAAGAAATAGCTGAACTCAAAAGTGGGCTGGAGGCGACCAACACTAAAGTGGATAAAATCATCACCCTAATGAATAAACAACTTTTCACAAGGTCACAATCTCCACCACGGAAAACAGACAGTACTTCTAGTTCTGTTTCCAACTCTACACCACTCAAAGCAGCACAGTGTTTCAACTGTGGACAACCAGGTCACTTTGCTAGAAAATGCCAAAGGCCACACAGGTCCCGTTCCCCATCCCCTAGATTACCGAGGAGAGAAACCAGGACTAGTCCAACCAGTTACGACATACGAATGTATGACAACAGTCAAACACATCCATACAACGTGATGCTAGGGATCTCTATTAACGGAAAACCTGTTCAAGCTATTGTTGACACGGCAGCCCAGATAACAGTTATCAGCCAAGCTTTCGCCAACACCTTCACATCACCCTTAGTTCGTGGAGAAAAAGTAACCATGAAGGGTGCAGGAAATTCTGACTTTATTGAAGCTAACTACTGTAAAAACATTCAGATTGGTATTGGGAACACACAAGAAGACCCCATCACCTGGACTGCTTTTATAACTGACATATCTGATCCTGTCATCTTAGGTTTGGATTTTCTTAAGGCACAAAACGCTACCATTGATCTTAGTGAAATACAGATAGTCCTTGGTGGCAAACGGATGAATGCAACTCTACTAGATGCAGGAGGTAAACAAGTTCAAATAGCTAGAGTGAAATTAAGTCAAAAAGTGAGAGTTGAACCATTTTCATCAGTGCAGGTTCTTGGCCTTTTGGACGAACTCATAGCTGGTACCTTGGTTTTCAACCCATGTCATAATGTTAAGGGATTGCTTTCGCCACATGCTTTAGTTGATAACAGCGATCAAGTGTCATTCCTCTTGTGCAACTTGTCAACAAGACCAGTTAAACTTCAGAAAAATGTAGTGATTGGAACTGTTTCTGAAATGGACCAAGTCGCCAATGGTGGAAAACTACAAGACCACGACAAGACAAATGAACGCTTTCCTGTCGAATTACCAGACCACTTGATATACCTAGCAGATAGATCAACAAGAGATCTAACCTCTGAGCAAAGTCAAAGTGGTCAGTACTTTCTTCTGGAATTCCAAGACATTTTTTCTAAAGGAGACTTTCACTTGGGACTAATTAAAGGGATCCAACACAAGATAAACACTGGAAATGCCCACCCGGTGAAATCCAAATTGAGGCGCACACCACAAGGATTCCAATCAGAGGAAGAGGAGCATCTGAAAAGTATGCTGGACAAAGGAATTATCGTTCCATCAGTTTCTGAGTGGTCGTCAGCACCAGTCTTGGTGCGGAAAAAAGATGTGACTGTTAGGCATTGTATTGATTTTAGGGGAGTTAATAAAGTCACCAAGAAAGATGCTTTCCCACTCCCGAACATGGAGAAATGTCTAGACACTCTTGGAAAAAACAACTTTATGAGCACGCTTGACATGGCACAGGGATATCATCAGATAGAGGTAGACCTGATGATAGACACAAGTTGGCATTCATCACAAAATATGGCCTTTTTGAATTTGTACGAATGCCATTTGGAACATGCAATAGCCCTGCAACCTTTCAATGGGTGATACAGTTAGTTTTACAAGGTCTTAACTAGAAAGAATGCCTTGCTTACCTAGACGATGTCATAGTCTTAGGTCAGAATTTTGAGGAACATTTAATAAATCTAAGAGCGGTATTTGAAAGATTTAGGACCCATAACCTCACACTAAAACCAAAAAAATGTCATCTCTTCAGGAAGGAGCTTCAGTTCCTTGGTCGCTTGGTTACAGAAAAAGGGGTCAGCATCACTACCGAGAGTGTGAAATGTATGGCAGAATGGCCGACACCCAAATGCAAGAAGGACCTTGAAGCATTTCTTGGGTATGTTTACTACCATAGAGAGCATATAAAGAGTTTTGCGGAGATAGCAGCACCTCTGTACACTCTCACAGGGCCAAACACAAAGTTTATCTGGAATAAAGAGAAGGACACAGCAAATATTTCCCTTAAAGAGGCAATGACACACCCTGCAGTTCTCCGATATCCCACTGATGATGGCATGTTCATATTGGACACGGATGCTTCGGACATGGCTATTGGAGCAAAACTGTCCAAAATTCAGTGTGGTAAGGAAGTCTTAATCAGCTTTAACAGCAAGACCTTGACATCTACTCAACGGAAGTACTGTGTCACTAGGAGGGAGTTGCTAGCTGTTGTAGCATTTACTCGTCACTACCGATACTATCTACTGGGCAGACCCAGAACACAACATTCTGGCATGGTAAATGGGGTTCAAAAATATTGAGTGGCAACTAGCTCGCTGGCTAGAAGAGTAATCACAATATGATGTTACCATCCTGCACCGAAGTGGAAAGAAACACCAGAACGCTGATGGCCTCTCCAGAATGTCAACAAATGACCTGTCCTGTGACTGTTACAATGCTGGTTGTGATGTCAGTAGACTACCTTGTGGGGGCTGCAGTTACTGTTGACGGATGCATGCTCAATGGGAACGCTTCCAGGAGGATGTTGATGATGTAATTCCCCAAGCAGTTAGGACCCTTCAAAAAACTGATAAACCAAAGAAAACACCTAACACCATAGACAAGGATGCATATAACTGGGCTTCTGCCTTACCAGATGAAGAAATCAGAGATGCACAAATGCAAGATTTAAACACAAGGACCCTAATGAAAGGGAAGACAGAAAACTATGTCCCAACTGAACTGGACCTGTCCCTGTCCAGGAGAGCTGTCAAATACTTTTGGAACTGCTCATCGCAACTACGAATTTTCAATGGTATCCTTTTCTATGAGTGGTTTGATGGCTCTATGTCCCGACTTTTGCTTGTGGTCACAAAGTCACTACAAAACTGTGTTCTGGTAGAATCTCATGACAACAAATCAGCAGGCCATATGGGACAGCAGAAAACCCTACAGAAGGTGAAATCAAAGTATATCTGGTTTGGGATGAGTTCAGATTGCGAGTCTTATGTCCGAACGTGCCCAGTATGTAATGTCAACAAGAAAGCCAATATACATGCCAAAGCAAGCCTTGGCCAATAACATGCTGGAGCACCCTTCGAAAGAGTGCATATTGACCTGATGGGTCCATTTGTGGAGTCCGGCAAAGGGAACAAGTACATTTTAATAAAAGTCGACCAATTCACCAAGTGGTTAGAGTGTTATGCACTTCCTGATCAAGAAGCGGAGACAGTAGCAACATCATTTGTAGAAGGTTTTGTATCTCGATTGAGGTGCCCTCTCCAGGTTCACTCTGACCAGGGTAGAAATTTCGAGAGCCGCTTATTTCAGGACGTGTGTAAACTACTCCAGATAACAAAGACGAGAACCACCCCGTACAGACCCTGCTCGAATGGACAGGTCGAAAGATACAATCGTCTTGTTCTCCAAGCCTTCCGATGTTATATGGAAAACATCTCACAGCAGAAAGATTGGGACCTACACCTTCAACAAATAGCTGGGGCAATCCGTGCCACTGTCAATCGACAAACGGGATTTACACCAAACAGAATGATGCTGGGGAGAGAAGTCTCTCAACCTTTAGATATAATGTTAGGAAGGAAGATACCAGGACAAAAACCAGCAGGATATGTGAAACATTTGGAGGAGGCTCCCTCAGTGTGTCATCAAGCTGCGAGGGACAACTTGGAGGAAGCACACCATAAAATCAAACACAAGAAGCTATGAGTTGGGTGATGTGGTATAAATGGTGGATACCTCTTCCAAAGTAGGCCAATCGAAGAAGTTGAGGAAGCCATGAATAGGCCGTTTTGTCATTGTTAATAAGTTTAATCATGTGCTATACAGAATCAAAGGAAAAAAGGTTAACAAGGTGGTCCACCATGACAGATTAAAACTTTGTCAAGACAGAGATCTACCCTTATGGCTTAAAAGGCTACGACATTCAGTTCTTCACCCAGAACCCAATGACAAGGAATCCAAACTGCCAAATCAAGTACAGGAGGAATTATCGCAGTCCAGTTCTTACGAAGATGATGCTGTAGGCCTCACAAAAAAGGACATGAGAATGAACCATCAGATGATCTGGAGATCTGCCAAAGACCCGCTCGGAAACGACTGGCACCAAAATGGATGAAGGATTTTTATCTTTTGGACGATTAATCATTATGCCATTGGAAATTTTAATTCGAATTATATGTATTTGAATATCTTTTCCTTCTTATCCACTCCTCCCTCTGTAACATTTATATGATTTTTTTTTATATATTTGTATAATTATGCTTTTTCTTCCAGGATGTGTTCCAAATTAACTTTAATTCCCTTCTTGTGATGTTTTACTTGCATATAGTCAAAGTGGCTTGATTTTTCTGGCCCAGCTGACTATTTCATAAATATAATACGCACTGTACATCTCTTAAAAAATATGAGGGGGAGGAGTGTGGTACGAAACAACTTGGTACGATCTAACAATAAATGAGTTTGCAACCGGATACTGGCTTATCGATCCCTCGTGGTTCCCGAGCCCCTGTAATGGCCTGTAGCTGAGCTCGCAGACTTATAGGTCACTACAATAGATATCATAATGGATAAGAAGTATTTAGGTCTAATAGGCAAAAAATATGCAATTTTGGATGAAAATTACATTTAAAAAAAATTTAATTCAGTTAACATGAACAAAATATCCAGGTGGATCAGAACTCATGATATGCAGTTCAGAAGCTCAATACTTTAACCACTGAGCTACGACGATGTACGCGGGTAGGTTAAAGGAACTCCGAGTTAAATGACCGTCAAAATTATGATCAATTTAAAAACTGTTAATTTTTATGAAAACATTGAGGAATATTAATACCAAGTAAATGTGTTCACCAAGATATGTTTTGTTACTTCGGAATCGACTTTATCCTTGAAGTTGCCGTGCCATGGTATCACGTGACAGTTAAAAATAGATCACTTTTTTACCTTAACAAAAAATCAAAAAGTGTAACACTACCCCGAAGTTCATTTGTGTGTTTGCTACAGTAATTTGATCGGCAATTAGTTCATGTTTATTAGTATTACTACTAAAATCCTTTAATTGCATAAAATAAATATTGTAAATATTTATCGGAAACCCTCTCATCTTCTATAATTTCATTGAAAATACTACGTATTTTTCATTTAAAAAAACGAAGCACAGGATTCTAGCAGCACTTTTCATGTAGTTTAGGTCATATCCCGTTGATATTTACCAAGTCATCTTTCATAATATCCGGGGTAGTGTTACACGTTTGCCTTTTCTTGTAAACACAGACAGAGGAAAGGCTGGTCAAGCCATATAGATGTCGATCTGCTTACCTTATAACACTCGCCGATTAATCAAAATAGCCATGCCTGTATTACCTGATTATATCCTAACTGATACTCATCTAAATCTTGGGTATCTGTATTAGATAAGTCTTATATCGGCATTGTTTTCACAGCATTGCGATGATTTGTCTCAAGACATGTTCTTCTCTATTAACATGCTTGTGACGACATCAATAATAATTATACGTAATAGAGAGAAATCGAAGATATATTCAGTTAGAAGAGTTTCTAGTGATATTGTATGCCAGTAGTTTTTATAATTTAAACCAGAGATAAAATTGAAATCGACATGTTTCTGAGTAAAATGTGACACCATCCATGCTGCTTATTGTGACGTCATATCGATCAGATGAATTAGCCTTATCATACCCGCGTACAACCTAATTAAACAATATAAACAGTTTAACAAAACATTTAAATGGCCATCTTGTGACGTAGTTTCTTAAAAAGTATAGGTGAAGGTGTGGCGAGGTACCTTAACATCAACAAAGTAAGTGAATTATTGGGGATACACCGCAGTGCAGTCTAGCGTATTTGGAAAAACAATCTTTCAAAAAGGAAGTGTTGAAAACGATCCTCGAAAAAGAAGGCCGGGAATGACAGATGTGAGGGGTGATCAGAAATTTTATCAGATTAAAAAACAAATCGTAAGCAATCTTTACAAGATATATCATCAACATTAAATAGAAATGAAGGAACGTGTTTGTCCAAGAGAACCGCGAGGCGAAGGTTACATCAGGAAAGATATTGGCGGGGAAAAATTCAGAAAATTCTGACAATAAGCAAAGCCAACCGACAACGCCGAATTCTATGGTGCCGAATGAAAAGACATTGGCATTCTAGCAGTGGCAGAAAGTGATATTTTCAGACGAAACACAGGTGGTAATTCCCACTACATGTAATTGGTCAAAATAACTCTGCTAGTTTGTGGAGAAAATCGTCCAAGAAGTGGAAGCCCTACTGTCTTAACAATTGCAAAACGCCAGTCAAAGTGAGTTGTATGTTTTGGGGTGTATTACCTACGATGGCATTGGTGTTATTGCACCAGTTGATGGAAATTTAAACTTTATTTAACTACTAGATTTTTATTTATGGCCTGTTGTTGCCAAAGTTTTCGGAAATCGTCCATTTATTGTTCAAGATGACAATGCCACCCCTCACTGTTTTAGACAAACAAATACATGGAAACAGGAAAACGGAATTAAAAAAAATTAACTGGCCTGCACAACCTCCAGACCACAATATCATAGAAAATGTCTGGCGTTGTATCAAAATTAAACTGATCCCTGGGGTTGATAACTTTGAAAACCGTGATGACGTAGTAGCAGCAGTTACTAGAATTTGTGTTTTGTACATTGGAATGTACTTTCACATACCTATATCAAAAGTGTGTATGCCTCCATTCCCCGCATACTACGACAGGTTTCAAGCAATTCAGAAAGGCTATGCAACAAAATTCTGAAAGGAAATGTGAGTAGACACTTTTTATCACATTGAAAGTTCGTTTTTCTTTGTGCTGTTGATGTTACTTTGTGATGACGTCAGCCATGTTTGTTGCAATACTTTTGGCCACTCATTGTAGAATAGCAAATTAAATAATATATGTTTAAATACTCAATTGTATATATGTTTTTGTACCATCTATTCTATAACAAACAAGATCACCAATTACCAGTAACGTATTTACTACATGTGCCAATTGCCAATGTTGTATACTGAAACATGCACATATGATGTACCGGACCAGGAATGTGACATATAAGATTACCCCTTATAAGTATTTTTAATTAATTAGCCCCTAACAATAGTTTTGAAAGAAAAAATTATAACGGCAATCTGTGTTTATTGGAGCGGTTTTAATAATAGTGACCTGTGTTCAATGGAGCGACCATCTGTTTACGCAAGCAAAACGTGGGTGTAGATACCTGTTACTGCATGTTGTTTGTTGACGATTAAAACCGCCTGGAACACCTCGAACACACACCCCCTCCTTTCCTTGAGACTATATCATCACTCGGATCACCCCTTCCCACCCCTACATGTACATAAGGGCGTTTGCATTTAATTTATGTATTTTAGATGAATTTGTTCAGTTTGATCAAAGTTGAATTAAAGGGAAGATGGTTTAAAGACAACTTAAAGGAAGCGTAAATGCCACTTAAAGATGCTTAAAGGTGGCTTAAAGATGGCTTAAATGTGACTTAAAGAAGTTTGGACATTAAGGACCTATAAACCGTAGCGTAAAGGTGACTTAAAGATTGTATATCCTTTGAGCCACCTTTACGCCACATTTGAGCTACCTTTTAGGACTTGCTTATAGATAGTTTTCACCCTGTGGATGCTTCTTTTGTAATTTTATCAAAATCAGACCATATTGACAGTTTTTTTTATGGTTCTTGTTTAATATACTAAGAAAAAATGAATATAGAGCGACGCTTTAAACATAAACACAGTTTATCGCTTAGACCTCTTGGTAAGATACACCTTTAGAAACATTTTGTTCGTGCGAGTATTTGCTTAATGTTTTTAAAAGAAGAAAAATTGCTTGAAAATCAGCCGTGTTATGCTAAAAGTGCAAAAATTATGGGAAAATTAAACTGTTCATCATTTTTTGCATTTTGATTAAAATATAATAATGAAAAAAAACTTCTTACCTATTTGCGTACAAAGGAAGTAAATTTATAGTGTTCATATTAGGGGGCCATATAAGGTGTATAAAGTCTACACCTGGGCTTCACTTAGCTTGGGGTCGGCTTTTATTACTACACTTATAATTTAGATTTTCATGAAGCTCTTTGGACTTCAATGAATCATAACATATGTCCAACTCTGTAATTTAAATTTTCAACCTAAAATTAAATTTTGATCATTTTGATTTCTTCCATTACTCAAAAGCACGCCCACATCAATAAGAGTTGCTGACTTTTTGGCATGCATCCTCTGTACTTACAGAAACAAAGATTTTTAAAAGTATCTACTTCTTAATTAATCTGAAAAAAAAAAAATATTTTATACCAATACTGGTTATAGAATGTAATGAAGGAACGTTTGGTTACGACTGCATCAACAACTGTAGTGGTCACTGTCTGAACAACTCCCCATGTAACAAAGAGACTGGACACTGTGACAAAGGATGTAATCCAGGATATACTGACGGTGACTGTACCGAGGGTAGGTTTATGAAGACATCAACTTTCTGATTTGAAAGTATTGATTTTATTTTTTGGTTTGATAGAAACTTGAAGACATTCATTAATATTTTCAAATGGTAACTTCAATCTTTTTTTCATTGCAAAGAGTGTTCACCGGGATTCTTTGGATCGAACTGCAAAGAACGATGTAGCGGACACTGTGCTAACAGAGAACCATGTGACCAATTTAGTGGAGTTTGTCATAGCGGATGTCAGGATGGATACCAAGGGGACAATTGTGATACATGTAAGGCAGGGATGTGGTAACTGAAAAATGTATTTGTAATTGGGCGTAAATAATTACTTTTTTTGAAAGTAATTGCAAGTAAGGCAAGGAGTTTTGTATTTACAATATTTAATTGCCTAATAATGCTTAATATGTTTATACAACACAATTCCCGTGGTTATAAATGAAAGTCTACTATAGCTAAGGCGTAAACCCGTATCATACCCATGAACTCCCCTATTTTTGATTAACATGAGTCTACATTTCGCATCATTGTGAATTATAATCATTATTATTTTATATGCTGATGCGCTGTACAGCCATATGTTGTACTTTCTTAGTAAGGATAAATAGGTGAATTAAAATTCACCATAGAGAAGATCACGACACCAATATTTATGGATCAATTTTTGTCAATGAAATTTTTTTCTAGAAATAATAAAAGCAAATTCTATTTATTTATTTTTTTGCTCATTAATCTGAACTCTAACATTTAAAAACATCACCCTACTTAAAGCACAATGTACCTTTGTTATGTTTTTACATGTACTTGTTCTCAACATTTAAAAAAAAATAAACTAAAACAATTGAATTAAAATTAATAATATTTGTCAAAGTAATTTAAGAGTATTTAATTACATTTGGAAAACTCAATGTAATTGTAATTGCAAGTAATTGATAAAACTATCAAAGTGTATTAGATAGTATTTAATTACATTTCAAAGTAATTAAACCTAACCCAAGAGTAAAACATATTTAAAAGTAATTTTGTGGTGTCAAGTTCTGTAGTACTAACACGTTTTAGGTGGATAAATTTATATATATTGCCGAGACCAAAAAATAAAGTTCTGGTTACGATGCTGACAACTGAAAGGAACACACTTTTATCCAATTACCCCCATCTAGACCCAGTGGTTTGCAACTTTATTCAAAATCGCCCAGCTCTAGACTTTTTTGTATCAACTTCTAATGAGTAAACTAGCGGAACATTTAAAACAAAAAACAAATATACAAAAAAAAAAAATATAAATGCATTTAAGTCGCCTGTTTTTGATGCCTTTGTTGTCAGTCCATTTTGTGAATAAAATTTATTAAGCAAAATCTGAAAGATAAAGTGCTTGTAAGTATAATTTAAAAAAAAAACGAAAAAAAAAACAAAACAACAACAACACAAAACAAAACAAAACGAAACGAAACCAAGAAATGATATACATGTACTTGTAGGCTTCACTCGTTCATCTTCCACCTACTGGTTCGTTAAGCTCGATTCGTATGCTTGCTATAAGAACTTGGACATATAAAGATAGAAACGCTAAAACGATTTAAGGAATCACTGTGAACAAAACATTCAAATAACGTGATCGTGTAAAATAGTTCATGTTTAATTTCTCAAGAACATATTTGGTAATTTTTACTTGAAACATACCAATTTGTCTTATTTTATGTAGTCTTTGTGGGTTTGAATTTTTTTATCACTTGCAATTTCTTTGTACATTTATCCCATAGCTTGTATAGAAGGATATTTTGGCACAAACTGTACAAGGAAATGTTCAACAAACTGTAAAAGTGAAACATGTCGACAAACGGACGGGTGGTGTAAATGCGCCGCAGATCTGACGGCTGATAATTGTACCACAGGTGATTCTATTTTTAGAATATTTACTATTTCAAAAATTCGTATAGGCAAAAAAGAAAGATAGAACCTCCACATTTATACAGAATTTTTTTAATTTCATTTTTTTTAACTAGCTTTCTCTGTTTGGGAGTAACAAAAAACCAAAATGAATTAGTGTGCATATCTTTGAAGACAATTATGAAATGAAAAAGGTGCAAAAAAGTGCAAACAAGCATAAAGCCAGTCGTCCAATTGTTTGAAAATAGATATCAAATTCGTTATTTTTGGGGTTTTTTTTCCAAAACGTATTGTATTAGAAAACATACCTGAATGTAAACCTAAAATTAGATAACCACTTACGCCAACCGAATATATATGATTACTGTAAGAAGCCCCATCAAATTAATTTGAGAAACTAATATGCAAACAAATTTGATGTGTTCACATTGCTTCTTTACGCAGTGAAACATGAAGCACACGAAAGAAAAAAAATAAGCGATACATTTCATATAAAAGAATACTACATGTATTATATCAATTACTAGTATTCATAAAACAATATGACATATAAACTTAATACATATGCATGCACTATATTTAAGTTTAATGATTATATAACGTACAATTGTTACACTTTATATATTTTTTTCATAAAAGAGCGAAAACAAACACCTGTTGCTTAGTGTGTAATGAAATTATAATCTTTTTTAGCTCAACTGAGGCGAAGGCTCAAATGAGCTTTTTTGATCAACATTTGTCCGTTGTCTGTCGCTGTCGTTGATGTTGTTGGTCTTTGTGTTTTACACATTTATCATTCTCATCTTCTACTCCGGAATCACTGAGCTGTTTCAACGTAATATGACACAAATCATCACTGTGTGCAGGGAATTCAAGTTTGTTCAAATGAAGGACCTAAAACCAATTTGGCCAAAAAACTCAAAATGTGGAAGTATTCCCAGGTAGTGTTGGTTCAAATTTGTCCAAATTATGGTCCGTTGGGTAGGGTGGGGCCAAAATGGAAGAATCAAGTTTTAGAAAGGGATATATATATATAAAAAAAACGTTAAAAACCATCTTCTCAAAAACTATTAGGCTGGAAAAGCTCTCATTTCTCTACAAGAATCCTAAAAAAGAGTAGGTTCAAGTTTGTTCAAATTATGGTCCCCGGGGAAGGGTGGGCCACTATTTGGGGGGAGGGGGTTAAGTTTTGAGAAAGAATGCAAAGAGAAGCATCCTCAGTAAGCGTAGATTCAAGTTTGTTCAAAACATATGATACTCCCGGGAATTGGTGGAGCCAAAATGGGGGATTTTGAATGTTTACATGGGAAGATATAGTGAAAATTATTAATAATCTGTTGGAAACAAAAAAGGGTTATTTCAAATAAGAATAGAGACAAATCTAAAACAAGTGCTTGGTAGTGTATGGATAAAAATTAGCAGATTTGTTTCTTTACTTTTTTTTGTAAGATCTACTGTACTTAATTGTCAAGATGTTTTAAATTATGCTTATTGAATCACAGTCACGGCTATTGGTGATCTGGTAAGCGATGTGGATTTGTTGTTGATTAAAAATAAAATAAATCATGTTTAATCATTATCAAGTCATGCATTTGCGAAAGAATTTATCAATAAAATACTGATATTACTAATGATGTAGCGAGAACAATCAATATTATTGAATCTACCACTACATTAACTAGACATGTGGCACATTCTACAAAAAAAATTTAGTAAAGCTGTAAAACAAAGAACGTATGCGATGATGGAATATGACTCAGATGTCATTTCGAAATATTTCATTGATAAAGTTTTTATCCTAGTACCTTTAATTAAATATAATTTCACTCATAATTCATTTTTAAAAATCAGCTTTTAAGGGGATATTAAATGAAGATATGTTTCGGACATATTTGTTTAGCAGCTTTGAAGAAGTTTATAAAATTATATATTTTCAAGGAAGAATTTTAAGTTGGTTTTTTACAATCTCGTTTATACAGGCAGTACAGAAAATGTATTAATAAAACCTGGTTTATCGAGTTGCATTAAGTTGGCCATAGGGTTGTCAATCTCCATATTGATTAACCTTATTCTTATCATCGGTGGAATATTACGATGCAGGTATCTTTTTTCCTACTCGAGATCTAAATCAAATTATTCAATTAAATTAAATTCTAAAATAATTGGTTTTTAGTCATTCATTTTTGGAAAATAGTTCTAATTTTATTACACTGGAATGTATAGCAGTTATTCAAAAGACTCAGATGTGTTATAAACTAGTAAATATTTTTTCGGAACATCATTTTACTGATTATATATCAATTGTTCTCATATCTTACATTATAGGAGAATTAATTCTAACAGAGTGGCTCGGGCCTGTAGCCTACTACCTTGCCTGAAAGAAGCCGTTTACCAAGACACATTTGTGAAAACTGATGATGCTTCAACTTATCAAGAACTGGGTCTATCTGATAGCGTCTATCAGAATGCTAAAATACAATGACAAGCAAAATTCTTCTTTACCCGTCTATATTAAAACAAAATGAAAATGTTAAAAGAATATCAGTAGGACGTGTTGATGCCTTGCTTATAAACATGAATAAAATGCATGTTTTGACTAAAACATTGACTTAATATTCGAAGTGAGGTTCTTATACAAATTCCCTTGTAACCTTAGCAATTTATTATTAACAGGATTCTTAGATAAATAGTTTTAATGCTGTTATTAACATGAATGGTCTTCATGAAGTAACTTGAAATGGGAAAAAATAAAAAAAAAAAACCACCAAAATCAATTCCTACAATTTGTTTGAAAACAAATATCAAATATGTCTGGGTGTTTTTTTGTTTTGTTTGTTGTATCAGAAAGTATAACCTAATGTAAAATTAGATAACCACTTATACCAACCAAAATAGTAACGTGATCCAGTTTCCTCTCGCTTTTTTAAAACGCATTTCATGCATTTATATTTATATTAATTTACGGATGTTTAATTGATACAACTTATTCTTTTTTTTCATTTTAGAATATTACTACACTTTGACCCGTGCATGCACGGATTAAAATTTCATATTATGTCGGGCATTTACGAAATAGATACATCAAATTTGCACACTATGTTGACATTCAAAACGCTTGGAATTTTTCATATTAAACGCTCTGAGTTAAATTTATCTCCCGAATTTACTTTCATGAACAGAATATTTACATGAAGCAAAATTTTAATGAAAATTTACACGAATTTGTATTATCGTTTTTGATTTTATCCATGCAAATGTCATATGTAGAAACATAAACTAAAGAGCATCCTGAGTTTTAACGTGAATGTAATGCACATGCGCAAGATTGTAAAACCCCAAAAAATTCAGACGATTTCCGGTTTTGTTTAAAGAATTTTCGTTGATTATTAATTAGCGAAGCCTGAGTGAGAAAATATAAAAACAAATTGGTAATCTCCAAAAACCAATGATGTTAAAATTATATAAAACAAAAGACAGTACTCTACCGATTTCTCGGTATTAAAGCCCAAAACTTCGAGTCTATTATCTTAATATAGTAGTATAGGTACTGAAACTGAAACTAAATGGATGTTTCATTGACTTTATTCTAAGTTTATTGATTCTTTTTAGGCGGAAGCGCCTATTACAATTGCTTTCATGACCTTCTTCATCAAAGGTCAAATTCCTGCCCTTTTACATGGTAAACATATCGGATGTTATTTAAACACTTGTATATTGTGACGTGCGGGAGAAACTTGTCACAATATTGAAGCGGGGGTTAGAATCAGAGAAATCTTGGTTAAGTACATAAACATGAAAGAATTTATATTGTTTGTGCTAGGCATTCATCGATAATTCTAATATGTCGGTCTATAGTTATAGAATAATGTAGAACAAGGCGAGGCGTATAGGACTTCTTTAACGATTAAAATTTAGCACATAGGCGTCGGACCGGGGACGGGGGGGGGGGGGGCTAGGGGGAGCTAAGCCCCCCCCCCCCCCCCACACTTTTTTGCAAAGTTAGACTTAACCATTAGGCACATAACATCATAGGGGGTTAAACCCCCCACCCCCCCACCCCCAATTTTTTCTTGCTGGAAATGTAATTGTTCCTAAATTTACCTTGAAAGAATGAGAAGTTGGAGGCATACTATATGATAGGCTTACTAGCACCCCCCCCCCCCAAGGGTAAGGAATTACATGATTTGGGGAAAAATTTGGGTAGGAAAATTTATTTTCGAAACTATAGGTATACTACACCCCCCCCCCCCTCCACGGATTAGGATTTTCATGATTTTGGGAAGCAGGTTTTTTCCTCAATATTTCTGAGGATTAGTATACCCCCCCCCCCTCTTTCAATTTGCTTCCGACGCCAGTGTAGCACAATGGAATCGCATATAACGGAAGATAACGTTTTCTTTTTTAAACCTTTAAAATTTTGTGACATCTTTGCAGATTTATATGTTCATATGGCAATTTTATAATACGTTACGTACTGCACTGTATGATATAGGGTTCATTCATTTTGCTTACAAAAAATACCATATTCAGCTTGGTTTTAAAATGACTCGTGAATAATGCAAATGGATTTTCTCTAAAAATATCTCAAATATAGCTTTTATGTATCATAGAAGATGCACTTGATTGGTTAATATAATAAATATGCCAGATAGGCTATTATAAAGATACTTAATTGAACATTTAAAAAAATTAACATGATTTATCCTTGTATCTACTGTATTTAATTGTATATCCGTTATCATTACTCTATAATGAAAGTGACTAAAATTTCCTATGGAAATATTTTACATCATAATTAATATGATAATTTTAGTGATTGCATTTTTTTTTTAAATTTTAAAATTTTCAATTCATGAGAACATGGACTATAAACCGGTATGTCTTTGATCTACCATATCCATGATTTATTGCAATTCCAAAAAGAATCAATTATATACTTGACAATAATTATAGATAATGACCTAACAAACATCTATTTGTTCTACATGTATATGTATATTCTTTCAGATGAAAGTCAAGAAACTGATTAACATTAACAGACAAGAAGAGGCAATGAGAGCCCAACATAATTTTTCATCTCTGGTGAAGGGGAAAATTGCTAAATTTGGGCGCACAGCAAAACTCAAGCAAAACAAAAAAAAAAGACGCATGCTATAAATGCGGTGTCCAGTTCAGCACTTTTAAAGAGGGACAAACATTGCACGTTTGCAACTTCTAAATGGAAGCATGGCATCTAAAATATGCTGGAATCCTCATTTTCAAAAAGTATGTAAGGAAAAAATGGTTGCATAGTTATAAAGTCCATGACGTTCTCTACCAAAATTGTGAAATTCATGGCCCCTGGGTTAGAGGTTCAGGCTCTAGGGTGGGGTCGAGACGGCCATATCGTAAAAATGCATTAAATCTTAGAAAATCTTCTTCTCTACTCCCATATATATTTGATAAAAACTAAATGCATGATAATGATATCCATGAAGCCCTCTACCTAAATTGTGAAATTCATGACCCCTTGGTCAGAGATGCAGGCTCTAGAGTGGGGCCAAAATGGTCATTTAATAAAAACGTATTAGATTTTAGAAAATCTTCTTCTCTACTCCCATACATATTTGTTAAAAATTAAATGCCTGGTTATGATGTCCATGAGGCCCTGTACCAAAATTGTGAAATGCATGACCCCTAGGTCAGGGGTTCAGGCTCTAGGGTTGGGCTAATATGGCCATCTAGTAAAAGTGTTTTAAATCCTAGAAAATATTCTTCTCTACTCCCACACATGTGGGCAAACAACTGAATATATGGTTATGATGTCCATTAACTCATTTAACTAAATTGTGAAATTCATGACCCCTGGGTCAGGGGTTCAGGACATGGGGGGGGGACGATATGGCAATATAGTGTAAATGCATATAATGTTTAAAATATTTCTTCTCTATTCTCACAAATCTGTATAAAAAACTGACTTATAATTATGTTTACCAAGGAAGTCTTGTACTGAAATTTTAATGTTCATGCCCATAGAGTATGGGTTTTGACTCTAGGGCAGGGCCAAAAGTGATGTATAGGTGTTAATGCATATGATGTTAAAAATTATCTTCTTTACTCCCACATACCTAAAAGGAAATTGAATTCATGATTTTGTAGATCAGGTCTTGAAGTTTTTCGCCAAACCTTTGAGGTTACATAGTTCTTTTTGAAAGATTTCAGGCAGGGAGGTGGTCTTCATTATAATTTTTTTCTACTCCAGAATGAAACCTAATTAATTAAATGCATATATGAGACTCCTTGACAAGATTGTGTATGGAATTCATGCTACTCATGTGACCGTTAAGGCCAATTGGCCTCTTGTTTAATACACATTGTCCATATATTTTTTTGTTTTATTCTATAAAGCTGATATCGCAATGGCTATTACTTCTCATGTAAGCAAACTGACACACAGACTGCTTGATTGTGTAAAATACGGTACTAATCAAGTGATATGTACAAATTTAACTTCTGTATTTTGGTGAAACATCTTTTTAAAGAATAAAATACTGCAGTTTTAGAAGTTCAGTTTACTAAATTCTAAAACTATAATATTCTTTCATCATTTTGATGTCAAAATGAATATTTTTAATTAATCGGCATAATGAATGAAAATGTTTACCTGTAATTTCAGCTTGCATATCAATATCAACTGTTTTACGAATGTACTTAACAAAATAAATGTCTTGATGTTTAAATTGCTTTTCTCATTTGATCTTTATTTAAGGCATGATCCAGACTAATCTGGTGCAGTATTTCAACATTAACGACATGTATATACCTCAATGGACATATTAGAATAGTGTTTCTGTTATCAAATTAATTCTTAAGCTTGGGGAGCAAATAGTTATAATAATACTATGTCATTGACAACTTGCAATCAAGATACCGCCTATCAGTACTTTCAGTACTTTGATTTTAATTGTACACACCATAGCCCCATCCGTTGTGTAGGTGTTTGGCCCACTGGCTTTGCTTTATCTCGCTTAATTTTCTTTTGCCAGCTGTTATCTGGCTCATTCTTCTATTGAGAACATATATCTGATAAATGATTATTCAAAATAAAAATTATGGCTACGAATCGAAATTCAAGGGGGCAAAGCAAAAAACAACTACAACCCGCAATAGGGCACTGGAAAATCCCAACTGCTAAAACTTTTCTCCGAAACAGTCATACTCTAAATGCACTTCAAATCTCAATGCACATCCCAAATGATCAACACGCAATGAAAAACAAACCAGATTCCAAAAAAAACAAAAACAATTAGGAACAAATAAATCTGGGTCTAAAACATCACAGAACAAACTGATTGTTATGGGGTATCAGACTCGCTAGGAATCAATCCGGGTAGAACTACAAAAAAAGCAGGCGACAGAGACCACGGTCTACCAGTTCGTCGTCGTCGGATACACAAATTACATCTTCGGATAATGCCTCAACAAACTGGACCTTTTCCTCGAGAAGCAGGTCAAAGAGTTAAAGTCCGCAGTACAAAAAAGTGCCGCTATTCAAAGTAGTGATAGCCCTAAAAGGAGGTTGATATGAAGGTCATTGACAGGGAACCAATATTATTGCAAAAAGCAGTTAAAACAAATAAACGTCATAGCCAATCACCATGCTCTATATTAATCTAGAGGAACTAGCCAATTCTCAACGCCGTCTCTTTTTCTATCAGGTAGGGGTCCCCAACACCTGATCCTTATTCTTGTAGGGCTGAACCCAAGGTCTCTAGTGAGAAGGACAAAAACAACTTTTCATTGGACGAGAAGGTTAGACATCTTACCTCCCTGGTTGAGACGTTGACAACTAGCGTCTAACAATCTTTCAACCGGAGTGCAATTCGACCAAATTAACCAGTATCAGTACATTAATAAACGAACAAATTATATTTCAATGTTTTACGTTAATTCATAAGTATACTACAAACTATGGTACATATTCAAACAGATACAAATTGATAGTAATTTTAAGAGCCAAATCAAAAACAAAAATTCGTAACTATTTATTTTTAAAAAAAATATTGAAAAAAAAAAATCTTTATAAAAGCAATTATTCATCTATGTGTTTAAGGGGGGGGGGGGGGGGTGGGGGGGGGAGGTGTGTGCTTGAGTGCGTGCGTGTGATATTTGTCATATCTAAGAGAGACAGGACTGTTGGTTCAGTAAATGATTATTAAACATGCCTAAATAGAGACAGATTAAGGTAGGATTTTTCACGGACCAACTATATTTCTAAACGTTTAGTGAGATAAGGACAAACATAAAATGTTTTTAATGGCTTTATACAGGTTTATCTATCTAATATCGAATGTTTAATTTGGTATGTGGCAATTGGAAATATTGCCTAATAGAAAAGTGTTCGACACATATATGTTAACAATTACATCAATGCTCTAGGACCATAAGGGTGGTTTTGTGTAACGTTCTGACAATAGCATCTCAGATTTTTATTCAAACACATTAACGTGGTAAAAACATTTCAAATATCAAGAATGTTATAAGACTACATGAAATGCAGTTTGCCTAAATTCATTATAATTTAAACATTATAAAACATGGGGGTCAGTTTTTTTGCAAAATTGGGCTTTATAAAAAATCTGACATTTTCTATATAGTTGCATGAGTTTATGCTAAATGTCTCTCTTAAAATTTAGTTTTGTACAAGTCATGCAGGACCTAAAGAACATGTCACAAAACTATCAAATGTTTAAAATTTGAATAATGAATAAAGTATAATAAAAAAAAGTATATTTAAAATTCATAAAATTGCTTGTTTCAGTCATTTTTGACTAAAAACCCTTCCGCACAAGAATTAGTCCCCCCCCCCCCCCCCCCAAAAAGTGTTCGTTTCTTGAATTCAAATATATTTTCTTTATAAATTTGTGTAATTATGAAATGATACTATTTCTATGAGGTTTAAATTGATACAATCATATTCCTTTAAAATATAATGAACATCTGCGCAAAGAAATCGAGCGTGAGGACTGAGAAATGTTAACACTTTGAGCAATGTCCATTTTGACAATATAACTAATACCATTCTAAAGTAAACATCAAAAAAAACTGACAGGGCAAATTTATGAAAGAGTTTAAATCAGAGTGGAAAAAAAAATTCTTTATTCATTTTATATTTTGGATAAAAAAGAGTCATTTAATATTTTGGAATCACAAATATAATAAAGGGCATATGGGCAAAATTGGAATTTAACCAAATCGCCATTTCTTTAAAGTATGGATTTTGATTAATTTTAATGGAGTGAGAAATACTCAAAACCATAAATCAAGATATATTTCGGAATATTTTTCTGTTTTTCTGGAATACAATGGTGTTACTGTTTTTCTTAACAGACGAATTTAAAACATCAGTCGAAAATGTCCGTCATTTCATCATGTCGTTACTGGAAGCGATTGATGTATTTGTAGTGTTCATAAAGATTTAATAATGAATGCAAAATGTGTTTTTCATATTATGTTTGATAAATGCATGTACCTGATTTTTAATATTACAATATTACAATTTCGCTGCGACTTGATAAATGGATGTGATTAGGTGACCCGACAGGAGAACCTGTAATAAACGAAATCTCTCTCCCTCTCTCTCTCTCTCTCTTAGTTTTTATTATATTTAGGTTTGTATGTATTAATTTAGTAAAAGAAAATAAATAAAGAGCTAATAACTAAACTGTTTCTTAGAGATTTTTCAATAGAATTCTAAATAATTAACTTTTACGATAATTTTTTTAACGACCACTGCATATCTCTTTGTTGAAAATAAACCACATTTCAAACGATTATGTTTGGATGACGAACCACCTTATAGGTCAATGCACTGCACTGCTGAAGCTTTGAATCCAAGGTTTGTGTTATGATTGTCTTTTTGTAATTATATAATGCTCGAAAATTCGACGATCCGTTATGTAAATTTGTAATAATGTTAGATTATTTTTAGATTATTGCTGACAATTAAATTGGTTATGAGTATCATTTTGATGTATAATCATGAGAAACATACTTTTTGCACACCAAAGTGTTTTTATTTCATGAATGGCACTCCATATAATACGAATAAAGGTAAATTTAAAAAAAAATACTTCCTGGTTGTTTTTTCTTTAAACCTAAGATATAAACAGTATAGTTTTGATTCAGAATCATGAGCTGTGAACACTTTATTTTCCTTGTAGCTGGATTGCTTATAGCATCTGCATATGGTATGTTTATCTTATATTTATAACCATATCGGTGTCATGAATTATTTAGGTAACAAGAAAGCAAAGCCTGTAATGTATGATGTTCATATTTTGACTGACAGCTTGAAAATTAGTAATTAGTAATTTGCAAAAGTTATAACAACTTGCGTTTCCAATATTTTTTTGTGTACCATTCTACCTTTTTAATGAAAATAAGTCATACCAAAGTTTGGCGGAAGGCTTTTGTGTTGTTTGTCGTTTCGTTTTTAAGCAAATCTGTATGTTTCGTTAAGAAAAAGATCCAAATCTAATAGAAAAATATGTTCAAAAAAGTTATAGAAATAATATATTATCCCTGTGCAGTACTCAGCAATGCTATTTTTGTATATCCTTAGATGATATATCTTACAACAAAACTGCCACTCAATCACATACGATTATAGGAACGCGTTACGACCCTAGTAAAGCAGTTGATCGAGACACAGCAACATGTATGAGGACGCCACCAATTGGGCGTAACAATCCTGAAAAAACGGTTTGGTGGAAGGTGGATCTTGGGGGATTGTATAACATTCAAAGCGTAAACATAGTGTTTGCAAACTACGATGGTTACGGTGTGTTCTTTTAAATCGAAAGCATGCAATTATGTATACATGTAGCATTATTATACATAACCCACTGTCCTCTAAGAAACCTTAAATACCATTTTCCTGATTAAAACGCCGCAATTGTTTAAGTTGCATTGGCATGTTAAATAGTGTTTTTTAAGCTTATATCATGCTTTAAAATTAGTTTTGGTTTGATTGTTATAATTGTACGAATATGAAACACTCTTCTCATTTTTAATTGAAAAAAAAACCTGATTAATCATTCTTAACAATAAACACTTACGTATATATATATATATATATATATATATATATATATATATATATATATATATATATATATATATATATATATATATATATATAATGAAATGTCCGAAAAAATATTCATAAAAGGGAGTGTCAAATGATATTAATTAAGTAAACAAATGTGTGTTGTGGTATAAAGAACAAAAATACCACTGATTAAAAAAAGTATATAGAGCGTTTCTCTGTTTTTTGGGGTTTTTTTTATTTTATTTTAACAAATAAATTTAAAAAAAAATTGACTTATCAAATTAATATTTTTTTAAGAAATGGCACATGTACTGTGTGACAAGAGGATAAATAGCGGCGAAAATAAACTGTTAACAATGAAGTTGAAATAGACGTATTCTAAAAATTGTATAAAATTTATTAAAATAAAATATTACTTCGTCGTCAAATAAAGGTTTTATATAAGAATTTAACATGAAATATAAGAAAATTACAAGTGGAATTACACTATTTGCAGAAAAGCGCCAAAGAGGACGATTTGCCGGATTCTCTCTGTATGTATCAAACACTGGTGATATACAAAGCTACACTCTGTGTTACAAGGACGGACCACATTTACCTCCCCTTAACTTAACAATAGTATGTGCAGAATCTGGACGTTATGTGATATTCTACAACGAAAGATTGGATGGAGTTACCTACCCTACAGGATATGAACTTGTGAATGTATTTATTGAGCTGTGTGAAGTCATCGTTCAAGGTAAAAAGTTAAGAAATACTGTTACAGGAAAATACTTAATTTATAGGGGTTGCCTCTCAGTTGCTCTCCTTTGATCATGTGTTATTAAAATAAAGGTTGCATAAAACTACTTTTCTGTAATTTAAATGAAATATGAAGAGCATTTAAAAAAGAATACATAAACGTTTTGCTCATTTAGTTATAATTATCTGAAGGGATTTATAAAGATTTTAAGTGTCTTATCTTTATTACAGTATACTTTATATTTTGTAATCATTATTTGTACCGATGAATTATGATACATATAACCTTTCTAAGGACTTGTGCAGTTTGGTATGTTTTTAATGTTAACATGTTATTTGACATTGTTTAAGGACACGGGATCATGCGCTTAAAAGTCTTCATTTTTTTGGTGTTTATTGGTGGTTTTTTTTTTAAATATGTTTTTTTTTTCTTGAATATGTTTTTTTTCTTAAAAAATTACAAACAGCTTAATCAAAATTCAAACCAAAAATTGGGAGTCTATATGCGTATTGTAGGTGGTGGCGGGGGGTCTGGGGTTGTGATGCAGATTCTATTAGTTTGAATTTTTCATAAAAGTGTGGGATTTAGGCGGCCTTAATTGTCAACACACCATGAAAAACTATTTGGAAGGCAGACTCAGCACCAGCCACCCCTTTTCGACGTCCATGAGCCCCCCGTCTCCGTCTCTAGTTCTGCACATAAAATTATATGACAGTATTCGTGTTTTAGATAAGTAACATATCAGTGAAAGGACCCCCTCTCTCTCTCTCTCTCTCTCTCTCTCTCTCTCTCTCTCTCTCTCTCTCTGTATAAAAACTTAAATAAAGGAAATGCACTCAATTCAATGGGTGACCATAAAAAGTACTTGAATTGTTTGATTTTTTGTGCATGTTATTTAATCAATATTTTGCATTAAACAGAACTTAAACACTTGAACTATATTTTTATACAAAAATGCTTCTGTGAAAAAAAAAAAACACGCATTCATTTACACTTTATAAATTGTGTTGATTTGGTAAGATTTTATAAATTCGTAAAGGTTATTTTCTTAGACAAAATTAAAATAAAAGAATGAATATTAAGTGATTTAAGCTTATATTAACTTAATGTAATGTATTCTGTCTATTAATTTTAATCATTTTTAGATCCAAATCAAGATATGTTAGAGATATGTAGATACATGTTATTCATGTAGCTATGCTCGACATAGCATTGCCTTTGTTCAATTGCACAGGATAATGTTGTTTTGTTTGTCGAGACATGGTGTCATTTGTTTGTGTATATATGATCAAAGTCTATTGTTTGTTTATTTTGAGAAAAATCTTGAACAAACACATAATATAGTATTGTTGTTTTTATTAGTCAACAGCTACACAACTCATAGAAGACATATGAGTTAAACATATTAATGTAAATATACACGAGTCACTAAAAATAAATAGTGTATACATGAAATTTTGTAAAGACAATAGTTGAATTAATTCAAAGATAGCGGGTGTCATAAAGTGAACCTTCTCAAGGATTTTTAAATGACAATGAAAAAGACATTTGAGTAAAAATTATCGTCATTTTCCAACTCTGAAGTCCCTCCTGTACATTAGCGTATTTCTAATTGAATATTATTGTATCTACCAGTGTCGACGGTAAAATCTTTATATGATAACGATAATTTTATATATTCTATATATATTATAAATTTTATATAAACCATTTTTTGTTAGACTGCAAAATGCAATGATAAAAACAGTCATATATTGTACATTTTTGAAGATGCATCAATATTAACAAGTAAATACTGTTTATGAATGTTTATAATAAAAAGACGTTGCTTGGCAAGTCTGAGAGTATCGCGTAAGCAATACACGCCCCTACCGATTTGTGTTAATCCATAAAAGCTTCGAAATTATGTATCAACTTGGTAAAATAACATTCTTTATTTTATCCCCTGTAATTTCGCCAAGTTCATTAAGTATTCACTCGTAGATTTTTTGGAAAACAATGCAATGTTATGCACAATAATTATTTTACTGTCTACATTATTATTTTTTTAAAAGGAAACAGCGTAGAAATATTAAGAATTATATCACAACATTTACCTTAGAACGAAAACAGAGCCTTCATACATTATAATGACAAATTGTTTTTGCGTAACATGAAATTTCCAATTTAAAATTACCAAAAGACAAAGTTCACATTTATAAAACCACACAACTTCTGTTTGTAGAATTTTCCCATTTCTGAAAACCATTATTCTGGTTTTGTTTGCATTAACCGTTAATGAGCACTTTTTCTGTGTAATTGTTTAATGTATTAATGTAACAATGTCGTTTGCGTACATCAGTAAAAATAAAGAGTGTACTTCTGTCACTGAAGACTTCCATTTTGCAACCATTAACATATAGGGAAAAAGTAATGGAAGACATTATCTCATCTTGCAAAACTCCTATGTTGTCTACCAAAAAAAATCTGATAATTTATCATCTAATAAAACACAATATTTTATATTGAAATAAAGCGAACGTACAATTCAAAGAAGTTTACCTCTAATTCCATATATTTTAATTTAATTTCACAATTTACTTTTATCCACAGTGTCAAGTGCACGCTTGAAATCTATGAAGCTGCAATACAATCTACATTTTTGAAAACTATTTGTTCACGATTGTCTGCAATGCAAAAATGACTTCAACAGTACTATAAGATGGTGTTAATCACAACTGCGCATCAGTAGAAAAGTCATTGCTCTCGTTCCATGACATCAATCATTCAAAATTGAAGTAACAGGTTTTGTCAAAGAACTAATTAAACTCTATAATTGGATCAGTAGTTTAACCCTTTTTATAAATGGATGCACTGAGAACATTACACAGTCTGTATGAAAAATGACCTGTTGTGAACATAGCATTAAATATTGTCTGTACAACTACAAATAGTAATATTAAATCGACATATTCATTGATTAAACCATCCAATCCAGAACTCCTTCCTGGTTTTAAATTCATTGTAGCATATTACATTTCATTTAGAGATACGATATTTTCGAATTCTTCAAAATTACCTTTTTCATCTTCGACCATAGCATTACCTACGGCTGTGCGATCAATACCAGCAAGTGATATGAAATGACCATGTCAATCCTCAATTGAAACATTTACGTCATTAACTTTTCTCCAACTGAATTCCGAATAAAAATACTTAAGGATAAGATTTTCTTACGCTTTCTAACAAACTGCGATTTTTATTGAGACATTTTCTCTAAAGTTTTCGTTTAAATAAGTTCTGTTGCCTTCAACTTGATTTTAAACATTCATGATCTTCTACATATTCACTATTGTTAAAGTCAGATAGCGCTTTACGATAAATATTATATAGTCGTTTACATAAGTTAAACCATGGTCGGCCAAGTTTAAGTTTAACATTCTATTTGTCTATTACTATGACAAAGACTGTGCATCTTCTGAAAGTCAGTTTTGTTAACCTTGTATTACTAGAAAAATAATTCTGGTTTCAACATATCTAATAAATGCATATTTTTTTTGCTAGAGCAGTCAACTTTCATTTACTAAACCTTTCACCATCGATATCTTATTTACATGATAATGTCTGCTGAATGAAGTTATATTTGACTGATCCACTGCAGGGTTGGCCGGGAAATACCATTGCCGGGAATTACCGGTAATAAATACCGGTTATTACCGTCCTGAAAAATACAACTGATTTTCAATGAACTGGGAAATACTGGGAAATACAAATTTATAACCTCTTTTTCTTTAATTTGTTCATTGTAAAATGTATGTTTAGGGTATAAGATATTAACAATAAGCATCAAAACACCATTTAGCATACTTCGTCATTACACTGTCAGTTTATGAATATTAAATTCACCAGATCACCAATTTAAAAGACTTCTACAGCTGCTAGAGTACAAATTTTAGTCTAGCTTTTTGTACCCCAAGTTTAGTGTTTTACAGATTTATAATTCAGAGCACAAAATAAACTGTCATAATTACTATAGGTGTTACAAGTAACAATTAAATAATCACACATGTTGTTTTAATAATTGACTCTTGACAGTTTTGTGCTCCTATTTTGGGGAAATATATACTATTACTATGAGTGGGGCTAATTGGCTTCTCAAGTGTGTTGCATACTGAGGGAGTGACACAGGTCACACTTTATATTCATAACTTTCTTGGCCCATTTTCACATACACAAAATAACCAGAAAATGGAACTTTTGATATCATGTTTATGATAACTGTATCGATGCACCTTTATCCGCCTTAAATCTTAAAAACAAATTAAAAACAAATAACAATTGTGTATGAATGAACCATGTTTGGAAGATTCATCAGAAGATAACCAATAAATTACTTGCCAGTCAAAACTTGTTTAAATTAAAGACTATTATAGATTCCATTGCTGAAAAGGTGTACTATTAATATTGTCTACATCCCAACAGATTTGATTAAAAATAAGGATGAAATACTATAATATGAAGTTAAACTTGATTTCCCAGTATTTCCTGGGTAATACAAATTATTCCCGGGAATTCCCAGTATTTCCCAACCAAGTATGAGTAATTCCCGCTTTTTTTCCAACCCTGATCCACTGTGATATTTCTACCCGTTCTCTGTTTGATGTGCAATGGTGCTCAATCCATAATCGATAACACTACATACACATCCGTTGGCACCATAATATGTAAAATTGTAAGTCATATTATCTGCATATCTCCCATTTAAAATTCGTTATCAAGTTTTATTACACATCTTAATCAACTTTAGCCTCTAGGCATTTACTGTTTTGTATAGATATACAAATTCACTTATTCTATTGGCCTTTGTGTAATTATTGCTTGTAACCTAGCATTTACTTTTCAAATATCCAACAATCACAGTCACACAGCAAACGTGTAGTTTATTGCTACAAAACATACAATGCTCAGGAAATTAAACAGATTTCCCAAAATTAAAACTTATTTAAAGCTTTTTGTTCTGATTTTAACCTGCTACAATTCGTTACATTTTTTAAAGAATTTAGCGATTCCGTACTCGAAATTTTAGAAAATATCAAAGTTAAAGTGCCTGTCATATTAGGATTTATCGGGCGAAATATAGTTACAACATGTGTATAAATAAATATTCATCAATCATCCTTGTTTAGAACCAAAAATAGTTCTTAGTATTAACTTTTATGTAAAGCAAGGTTGATCAAAATCAAATTTATTCTTTACCTAATATTCTGGAAAAAAAATAAAACATGTGCATATGTTTTTTTTTTAGAAGAAGGGTCATTAAGTTTTCTCCCCCCTCATTAATCAGCTAAGAAATGTTACTTACACTCACTATTCGGTCCTTCTGTCTGTACTAACTGTGTCCTGAATTTTTGGTTCTGACAAGACTTAGTAACATTATAGGTTTGTTGCGTCCTTCGTTTGGCGTAAACCAAGTGACCCTTGTATCATTTGCGCGCCTCTGCATTATTGAAATACGGCACTTCTGTGCTGGTCGACTTTGGCTGGAAACTGTTCATCTTTAATGTAATCGGTTACCTTCATCTTTTTTGGAGCCTGCTTTTTCACTAACTCTCTATCTTTAAAGTACGAGAATTTGGCGACGATATTGCGTGGTGGAACATTTGAGCTAGTCAAGTTTCGTCTGACTCAGTGCTCTCTTTGAATATTAATTTCTTTCCGGACATGCATGTTATCACACATAAACTGCCTCACTGTCTGCTTGCAATCTTCTGAATTCATATTCGGAATGTCATGGAAAAGTAAATGTATCTTACGGAACGACATCCTAAATCCAATATATCTTGTTTTAGCTCATCACGTACCTCCTCCATCACGGCTCCAAGGGGGAACAGGGGGTTGGAACAGGGGTTTGCATTGTAAAATTATTTGTCAATGATTTTTTATTTTTATTTTTTTGCTTTTTGAAACACATTTGCAATAAGATGTCTACAACAACATATATCAATTTCATGACTACCTTCTTACCTTGCAAGGGAGAAATTTGAAAAGGAATTATGAATTTTTGATAACAAGTTCTATTTTCTGCAATAATTATTATATTTGATGGCATTTATTTGCAAATTATATTCATTAATTTTGAAAACAAAAACAGTTTTTAAATTTGTTTACAACACTGTTTTTTCTTTACATAGCAATATCATAATTTTATCTATATGTTGCTGACATCAGCTCTTCAAAGGACTATGTGTGGTATGGTCAAATATCTGCCGCCGATTTCAACGAAGTTTTAAATAGTATCGTTTAAAAAAAAAATCTTCACAAATCATTGTATAAAGGATGCCTATAACTTTAATCTTGATTTTAGTCATCTTTGATCATTCGTTGGTTAGCTATGACGTCACCTAAATGACCTTATTCCCGCAAATTTGCGAACAAATGAACATATTCTCATTTTTGCTCTATACTTTGCATTCGGAAGTATGGAGCGCAGGTCTGCTCAAGTGCGATTTTAACATATGTTTTTCTTCAGATAGTTATACACATTATACTAAAAAATGGTACTTGAGCAACTCTGCGCTCGATGTTTCCCAGTCGAAAATTACAAAACATTAATTTATCAAAATAATACAATTTTCATGACGTCATTTCTACATTATGACGTCAATGTGATGATAACCTTTAACACCTTTATTTCCAATATGATTTTAACTATCTTTCACCCTATTTTCAGAGCTCTTTCTAAAACTTTGATTTTGGGGGCAAAAAATGCATAAAACCGCATATAGTCCTTTTAAAGTTTTTGATTCTAAATTTGAACAAAATGCGATTGCACTTAAAAAATCGTCAATTGATATTGATTTTCAATATTCATACATAAACCTTAGCATTTGCTTTAAAACTAAAAACATTTTTCATAGCATCTTTCTTGGGATACTACAATAGAAATCATATCTACCCTTTATTCTGTAATTATGACCTTTTATGGCAAAATTTGTTTGGAAATCAAAAAAGTAATGCATTATTTAGATTTATCAATTAACCAGAACTGATCCTTTTCAGAATATATATCTGATTATAGCTCTAAGAACCAGTGTTCGCGGGAAAAAAGGAACGAGCTAAACCTACAGATTCATCAAGCAAAATTTTTTGTCTACGTCCTATAATGCTCTTAAATGTTTTCACCCGTGGTGCTATGCCAAAAATGGCCGACATTTAACTCGTTGAGGTTTAAAAACATGTTTTGAGTAACTCACAAGCTTTGGTCAGACCCAAGACATTTGTTCCATAATTCCATACCTTCGTATTGAGTTGAGATACGAAAACAAAGACAAAAACGCTCATGGATGACGTCACAGTACTCTTACGCTATATTTCCCGCGATAGATTTAGAGGTGGTTCAAACACCTGTAATGTGTTTAATAGCTTTTTTTCTACAGACTGTGATACCTGCCTCATTGACATATGATGTGTTTTTATTTTTTTTTAATTTTTTTTTGGGGGGATATAGATATTATATTAATATATACTAGCGAGAGCCATACTTTACTGTCATATCGATCCCTTTTTAAGCTTATTGTGCATGCATGTAGAGTAGGCAGGTAAGTACAAGAGTACAGAGAAAATAAACAATAGGACATTTTTAACTAAATACATAAACAGTTGGACAATTTATGCAGATATTGCATATAGTCAAACCATTAAATTTGGAAGTGGGAAATTACACACCTACATACTACTATTATTAGCCTCTTATGATTTTGTATATTTACATCTCAAAATCAAAAATGTTAAATTTCCACCAGCTCATGTTTTGGAGCCTTCTAATACGGGGGGAAAATTATCAAATCCTCTATGACGTCTTAATGAATTAATGACATCATAGCAATATACAACCAAATCAATTATGACGTCAAAATTGAGTTTGCACATCAAGATATCATTGCATTTGCAGTGATATGTGTTCTTTCCCTCCTTAAAATGGCTGATCGCATCAATGTTTGAAGTTAGTCTCGGTTTCATATCCGTCACAATCTTTTTTATGTCGGTTGCTTTGTACCTTTTTTTTGATTTACTTTATCCCTTTTGCCGCTCTAGCAAACGTATTGCTTTAGCCGCTCATATTTATATCCATCTCGGTATAAGTTCTCCATGCGTCCTTCATTTCTCTTTCTTACACACAGATTGATGCCTCACAGTTTGCCATTCCGTTTTACAAACTATCAGGACGTTTAAAGATACCCTTCCAAGTTCTCCATTTTGTTCTCATGCAATATCTTTTAGGTTTCGCTAATCGAGTTTTGTAACATTGTTAGTGACTCTGTGTTAAGAACTGAGAACTAATGGTCAAAATAAAAGAAATAAAAAACATTCAAGGTATACAATTTCAATCATTAATTGCAACCAAACAACCAGTAACAAATACCCTATTTATAAAATTTGTTCCGACCGGCTTTTTTTGGTAAAAATAACAAAAATCAACACAGCTTTAACATATTTCTTAAATGAAAAAATTCACTTTTTTAACGTGACTACGTATCTCACCTGAATAGACAAATTATAAACAACAAGTGTGTCTAATGCCAAGTTGCACGTGAGAATTCCAAAATGTGTTATCTTTTTGTTCATGTGAACGATAATGAAAGTTCGTTGATTTTTATTTTTGTTTTTTTTGTTTTTTTTTATATATACATTTTGTTACTCTGTTCTAAATTTATTACATGATAAATGAATAAAATACATGGAAACAAATTAATGTGTGCACTTTATAACAAATATATGGTTTAATTTAGTGGTAATTTAATATGTCACACAAAGGTCCATCGAATATATACATCATGAGCACTTGACACATGCAGTAAATACGTCAACGGCCAATGATGATATTGATTGTTGTCAAGTGTATTGCTTAAATATCATATGCATTAAACATTTAAACAAATTTCGTATCATTTTATTTAATTTGTTAAATCTGTGGAAATGGATTTTTTACAATGTAAAATTGCAGAGTAATAAAAAGCAAACGGCACAAACGAAGACATTGTACAAAGAAACGTTCATTCATGTATTCAAATTGCTTTTAATTTAAATTGCATTTTATCCCATATTGTTGTCAAATGTTAAAACTTTGAATAATGTATAACCGAACAACAATACATTTGCTAAAGATGTGCCTTGCTTAATGCTTTACTAAGATATTCCATTGCTTGCTACTGTGAATGTTTTGAAATATGTGCATGAATATGACAGTATTATATTTTGATTTAATACAGGTTGTAATAACGCCAGTTTCTACGGAAGTAAATGTGACATTCCCTGTCCCACTAATTGTAAAGCCAGCACGTGTAACATACAAAGTGGAGCGTGTTTCATGTGTAAACCTGGATGGACTGATATACATTGTAATAAAAGTAAGACCCCAAAAAGTTAGAGATGCTTATTGGTCGGCTGTGTTTATGTTACCAGTCAAATAAATTTGATACAACTCACTTTCAATGTTATCAAGCAATACATTTTTTACCTCTTTTAAGAATAATAATAAAAATCGTTCAATATCCCACCATTATACATTGAATATCTACATAAAGGATTATCGCTCCATCCAATGATGGAAAGTTTTGCTATACTATTTTTAGAAAATGATTTGACTACTTATGTTAATAATGAAAGAGTTAAAATAATTTCAATCAAAAGATGTGTTTGAATTTGATATATTTTTTTGAAATAAAAGAATAAAACATGCGCTACCTATGGAATTCAATGGTCAATTTAATGTGCAAATAACTTGAAAATAATGAACATTTTCAAAATTCTTTTAATGGAGTATTTTTTTATGTTAGCATAATCAAAACTGTTAAAATGATTAAACATAGTGGACAGTACCAATATATAAAGAATGGCTGGACACATTGGATACCCTAAATCTTTATTTTTTATGAGCATGTGTACCTTTCGCTTCTTTCATTAGAATGTAAGGATGGATGGTACGGTGTTAACTGTAGTCAGCAGTGTGTAGGACATTGTAGAGACGGTGTTACCTGTAACCACGTGACTGGTCAGTGTGGCATTGGATGTGCTGCTGGGTGGACAGGGATTATGTGTGTTAATGGTAACACTGAAGGTTTTTTACTTCAAATTATCAATACCTTATTTAGATATCCTGTCATAAAGATTTTATTTCCAAAAGCAATAGCTTAATTTAAGATACTGTCAAATATATTATCTCAATTAAAGTTGTTACATGCACCAAAATTTCAAGTAATTTTCATCATTTAGTAAAAATAATATTCTAATTTAATCTAAAATAGAAGGGCCATAATGTTTTAAAAAAATAAAAAGCAGTTTGAAAAGTTCACTTGGATATGAAGTTGGTTGGTCACCTGGTCAAATCGTGTAAAGCCCGAACTTCATATCCCAGTGAACTTTTTAACATTGCTCTTTATTGTTTATATTTACGTTTGAGAAAAACAAATCGTTCAGAACTGTTACAATTACCAACATTTTATGTTGACAATAATCCAAGCGACAACCGCATGCTATGATCGTTGTGATGTCAATAAAAAGTTTATATAGAATTCAACATTTACGCTATTCTATAGCTTCATATAAGGAATTTATTTGCATAATGTAAATATTGAGTAGCATTGTTGCATGCCTGGATACAATTTCATCAATATTATTTTTAAAACTTTATATGATATGAGTCAAATTTACCCCCCACCCCCACCCCCACCCCATAATTTGCAATCGTTTAACGTACTTCAGGTACATGTTTTCTAATTTTTTATGATATTGTTTTTAAGATAAGCTGATATAACACACATGCATATGTTTAAAACGTATCTATTTGCTTTGTTGCACAAACTGACAGTATAAGACGTCAGAGGTGATAATACTTTTGTAATTCAATCAAAATTAGTCCAAATCGACAGCTTTTTTATGGTTTTGTTCAATATGCGAAGAAAAAAATTGAATATAGCACGACGCTATAAACAAGAGAACACTTTTTGTCGCTTCGACCTCTTGGATAGATACACCTTTATAAATAGTATGTTTGTGTGAGTAAACGCTTAATGTTTTTGAAAGAAAACTTAGCTTGAAAACCAGCCGTCTCGTGCTAAAAATGCAAAAATATTGGAAAGATATAACTTTATGTATTAATTCAAAATTGTTGGCATCTGGATTAAATTTAAAAAATGAAAAAAAAAATCACATATATTTGTAGATGTACAAATGAAGTAAATTGATTGTGTTCATATGAATGGGCCATATCAGGGACACATTTTACATGTATATAGACCACACATGGACTTACGTTTGGTCGGCTGTCAATAGTACACGGAAAATTAAAACGTATATTTGTGGAAATAAATGTACATGGTTAATTAAGATAGAATATTCTTTAGAATTCAATGAACCATACCATGTGGCAGACTCCATAATTTTTTTTCCCATCAAAAACGTATATTTTGATCATTTTGATTTGTTCCATTACTTAATAGTCTTAATTGATATGATTTTAAAAAATAGATACTTTGTACCAATTCCGGTTATAGAATGTAATGAAAGAACGTTTGGTTACGACTGCGTCAACAACTGTAGTGGTCACTGTCTGAACAACTCCCCATGTAACAAACAGACTGGTCACTGTGACGAGGGCTGTAAACCAGGATATACTAACAGTGACTGTACCGATGGTAGGTTTATGAAGACAACAACATTCAGATTTGAAAATATTGGATTTTTTTATAGTATAAATGCTTACCTTACCGTCGCACACCTGAATACATTCATTAATATATTATTATGAATAATAATGATATATAATCTAATATTAAATATTTATTTCTTTGCAAAGAGTGTTCACCGGGACACTTTGGATCGAACTGCAAAGAACAATGTAGCGGACACTGTGCTAACAGAGAACCATGTGACCAATTTAGTGGAGTTTGTCATAGCGGATGTCAGGATGGATACCAAGGGGACAATTGTGAAACCTGTAAGTAATAGGAATAGTATTAGCTGCGAGGAATATTCTGCAGTTAATTTAATGGGGCATGGTCACGATTTTGGTTAAATTATATTCTTAAGTTTTTTTTTAATATTTACAATGCTTAAGAAATGATCAAATAACATTTGTTTTAGGTTTAAAACTGAATTTTTCACATCAACGTTCAAAATTTAAACAAACGCTTTCTTTACATAGCGAAGATTTTTAAGCACTGTAACTCGCTTATAACTCAAAAATGACACTCAAATTTGTGTTGTCTTTTAAAAATGCATTTTTAAAGCATTGAAAAAATAATGTCCGCCCAAAATCGTTATCATGCCCCTTTAATTTGGAAGTAGTTACAATGGTTTCACAAGGTGAGACCTTATCAAGTCTCAAAGTAAAGATTTGGCTATTCAATACTACGCAAATTAACTGCCATTGAAATTCACACCATGTTTCATATTTTTTAGTTTTAATCTTAATGATATTCCTCTGCTATGCCATAAGATACAGAGTATATGACTTTCGATGTTGACTAGCGGTATTTGCAAGTCATCAGACCGTTTTCCGAAATAAGATATCTCTGGTAAGGTACTCGAAGTTATTTTTATTTTTTTTAACGAGGCCGGGTCTATTTTGTTCTGCCCTAGATTTGTGAATGAATTTTTTTACATGAATCTTACTGATATAATTATTATTTTAAGATAATATAAGATTATTTTTTAAACTTCTGCCTTAGAGATTTCTTTTTCTGTTCTACATATTAAAGTTATTGCTAAAAGGCATCAAATGGACAAATCATAAAACCCTTTCACCTCCTGGTTTGGTCCAGGGGTCTTATCAAAGTTGTTTTTTGTATGCCCAATTTTCCAGTTTGTCAGATAATGGCTATTTTTTATTTGACAAAGGCGGAAATGGTGATCCTTATAGTATTAAAACATTCAGACATATTCAAGTGATAAAAAAATATATAACATCACATAATAAGGGTCAGTAATATAAAATATATGGTTACTGTCTTGAAATATATGAATTAAGCTATATCTAGGCGGGTTCAGAAAACCTGACAGAGGGCAAGGCTTGCTGAACCCTCTTTACGATTTCGACCCGATCCCAAATATAGCTTATACTTCGAGACATTTATGTTTATTCCACAATAAAATATCAATTTTACGCAACAAACGAGCTATTTCAACAAAATTTGCTGAATATCTGCAGTTGAAACTATCACGCCATGGCGTCAACAAAGCAAAAAGTTGACGTCACAATACAAATGAAACGCTGCGCGAAAGCGGTCGCGAAAGCGTGCGTACTCGTTCTGCTCTCGGCCTCGTTAAGGGATGTTAGATGTGCATGTATACCAGATCCTAGTAGAAGTCTGATAAAAATTTTGGGAGAATCAATTGTAACCTACGAATAAACTAGCAAACTATCACGATGAATTTGCAGTTTATTAATGCCTGACGTTTTGAAGGAAATAATAAGACTCTTTCTAACAAAAATTATATATTGTAGGAACTTACAAACATATCGACCATGTATACAAACACATGTATTACTGTGGGTCTTCTTGGCCGTCACGCAATGGTTTTTGTAAACGTGGATTTTTTCCTACCTGTTTGCATGCCCTGAAAAGTATACATGTACATTCATCGACTTTTAATATAGAGCACAACTTACCGTATCTAATTTAAGTATTTTTGGAAACATTTTGTTTATAAGGGGAGGGGGTGCCATTAAATCCGCGTATTCTTTTTCAGATATTACTTTAGTAACAATTGAAATGGCTAACATCATTTAACCTTATATAGCACGCTAGGCTAAAATCTCACTGAATATGTACTCATTACCTTCTTTGTTTTTGAAACAAATAGCAAGGTATTATGGTATCGGTTGTACAACTGAGCCTGACAACTCGGGATTTTCCGGGATGAGCTCGGTATATTATGGATATTGAAATAATTTTTCAAAATGTCGCACTTCTTTTGATTTAACATACTAAACAGAAAAAAATAAACAATTGATGCATAAAGCCGAGCAGGAATATTTTTTCTTACTTTTAAAACAAAATATTTTAACTCTTCCCCCTTAAATTACTTATTACGTTGAAGCAGCTTTTCGTCACTTGCCATTATATTTGGGGGTTTTTTCCCGCGGCTCTTTTGCAATAACCTTAAGGAAAAAAGCCTAATTTATAGAGTAAAATTGGCAGTGCGTTTGTCACATATACCGTCAAAAGAAAGTAGTTTTAATTATTGATTTTGTAGATTTTGGGACTGTGAATTGTGGGTATTAAATCCGGTAATCGTATGACCTTATTTAATTTGTTTATTTTTTTTTTGGGGTATACCTAATTTCATTGTGCATACAAAATGACCCAACATTTTTACATGGGCGTATTTAAAACTAACTATTTTTATAAAGTACCATTCCTACGGATTTTCAAGTTCAATTGCTTGTACACGTTTATCGTAATCGTTGTTTTTAAACATCTACTTGTTTTTTTTTTTATCGTAAATCAAGTTGACAAGAGTAAAAGAATGACATTTCTAATCATTGACTTTATTTTTCCATCCGGATTTTTTCTCTCGCATTTCATTATATGTGCATTATTACTATATTTTTCACTCTTTTTAAAATTGCTGGATTTTCTATCATTCAAGTTATACTCTAAGATACTGATTCCGACTGTTTTAAAGTCACTTCGTGTTAACTGGCAGTTTACATAAAGCAGGTGCGTTACCACCAATCAATAATGAAATCAAGTACTCAAAATTTGATTGACAGGATCAGCCAGTGAGGCAAAGTCCGATGTAATGTGGTTTTTGTACACAATTTAAAGGTGTAAAAATGCATGCTTATTACAATATCACAGTATCACATATCTAATTTAGAGTTTTGTTCTTTTTTGATATTATGTGTTTATTAATTATCATTGCTATATTGTTTTTGCAATGCATATTTTTCTTGATACTTCTGAGTCGTGGAAATTATATTTCACAGCCGCACTTTTACTTTGTTATCGTAAAAAGAACGAATGCCACCTGATGTCATTTCAGCCAATGAAAACGACAAAAACCATTTTCTTATGTAAAATTTTATTATGACTTTTGATACACGGCTGTACTGTACCGATACTGTAATTGTTCAAAAGCATATGTTTATCAACATTTTGTACATACTGAGATAACATTATTAAATTATGATAGTTTTTCTAGTTCTTAATAAGAAGAAGTAATCAGTAAGCAGTAGAGATACAACCCTTGAAATGACGTGTCGGTAATGATGTATAAAATTTCAAACACGATACAACTTTTACGATACTTTGATTTACATATCACAGTCCCTTTAAAATGAATATTAGAGTAACGTTTGCGTGTAAAAGTGATTAATTCGTTGTTTTACTTTTTTCTTTCACATTCGACGTCGACTTGAATTTAGCTTCTTAATGTTTTCTTTGTGGTTTGAATTTTTACATCACCAAGGACCTCTGTGTTGTTTTATCATCCAGTCTGTGAAGAAGGACATTTTGGCACAAACTGTTCACAAGTGTGTTCACCTAACTGTATAAGTGCCACATGTCGACCTGCGGACGGATTGTGTACATGTGCTACGGGATTGACGGGTCGTAATTGTACTACAGGTACTTTTCTCAAAATTGTACTATATAATCATATAACAGAGATAGAACTTTCGCAGTTAATTCATATAATTCTTAAACAGTCTTTAAAACACTGTAAACATTTTCTGTATTCATTTAAATCTGATTTTATATATATTTTATATAATTATATATATATTAAACGATGATTATCAAAAGAAAACCGTGCAAGAATCTGAACTATGAAACAAACGGTTTTTTAATTGTTTAAAGTTCTATATTTAGATTATTATTTTCCAAATTTGTGTTATAATAAAAAAATACACGTATACTTTATAAATCAACAATAGACATACATAACCATCAAAGCTAACCAAAAAGTGTGATAACTATAAGAAGCTACAAAAACAATTAAAACAAGCTAAGTAAAAAAAAAGAGTTTGCAGTACTGTGAAAATAAAGCGTTAAGAAAGAAAAAAAAGGTCGTCATACTTTTTAGGAAAAGTGAGTTATAACCTAATGTATTATACACTGGATGAAAAATCTGGTTTTATCGCTGCGGAAACCCTTCTGAAACTTTGCGGAATTTTAAGGTTACTTTAGGTTTCTGACAGGTTTCAGTACGGAAACTTCAACAGTCATTAAGTTTCCGCAGTGCTGAAACTTAAGCTGTCCAAGAATTCAAATGGTTTCCGCAACTGAAACTGACTGAATCTTGAAATGTCTGCATAGTTTCAACCTCTATATACGATTGGGATACCATTTGTTTACAAAGGGTTTCCGCAAATGAAACTTAAATTTTCTGCACAGTTTTAACCTCCATAAACCGATGACATACACATTGCTTATAAATGGTTTCTGCAACTGGAACTTGCAGAAATTTTATAATTTTTTAGACAAAAGCTCAATAAGGTTTCTAATACATGTAAAAACAACAAAATTTAAAACAGTTCCAATTCTATTTTGTTCACAGAACTAAAAGAGTTTCCAATAATAATAAAAATACAGAAAAGATACAATAATGGAGAACATTGATATGACAAATCCAAAATTAAAGACTTGTACTCATATGTGTTTTCTTCTCTATCAAATGCATATCAAACATCTCTTAAAAAGTGTAAAAGATCTTACTTTTTTTAAAAACAAAATGCAATAAACAAAATAACTACATGTTCACCCATTAACCAAAAAAAAAAAACTTAACGCTTATGGTACACGAACATGATACAAATAAATTGAATTGTCTCAAGGTTACTTCACTGTTATGGTACATGAACATGACACAATTCAATTAAATTGTCTTAATATTGTCTGGAACTATAGTAAATATGTACACGATAAAATATTTTCTTTAAATTGCTAAGGTGTCCATCTTTCATTACTTTTGAGACAAAAAAATACGTTACAAAATACGATTTGAATATGTATGTCCATAAATACCAAAATAAGGCCACAGTGACCTGCTTATGAGCTGGGACAAACGTTTTCGTTGAGAGTTATACAAATACAAACATTTTAGTGGCACAAACACAATTACAATAATTGGCAAAGGCCCAATGGATGTACAAGAACATTATTGTATGTTTACAATAACTGCATGTACAGTATATATATTTTTACTGATATATATAGATCAGTTTAACATTCCCTTAGACTAATTGACATCTGTGTTCAAAGCAGTCATTAATGGAATAACAGTATTTTTTTTTTAAATAGTATATATTTTACTATTTCAACATAAATGTAAAATGTATCTTTCTTTGTCGAAGTAATTGGCAGTATTTATTTTGATTATATTATAACACTTACTTAAATAGCTGTTCCTTAGATGAGGATAGGCTTTACATTGAAAAAGAAAATGAGTTTCATTTTCAATTGCAACAGTTTTACAAGCATTACAATATTTTTCATTCCTAAATGTGGCAATATATCTACCACTTTCTATTGCAAGTTTATGGGTTCTTAATCTTATTCTACTAATAAAGGATCTCTCAGATTTTTTCCTGGGTATTTCAACATAAGAACTTCTTTTTCTCATATATAATTTTTGAAAAAAATGAAAATTTCACTGAACCAAATTTTTTTCACGATTTCTCTTGGATACATTGATCAACGATTCTTTGCTTTATGCTTGGTAAAAAGTTTTGAATTGTGCTTTTATAATTACTTGTGTTTGAGAATCCAAGATTATCTAGGATGCCATAAATGTTCTTACTTCAGGAGTTGGAATTGATTGTTCATTGATATAATTTAAATGCCAAAGAATTAGACGTTATCAAGTGGTTCCAATATTTAATGCTTGAGAATGAGATTTTAGACCAAAGTGGTTACCTGTTTAATTCTGCCAACAACCAGCAGTAGATGCTTTGCAATGTAATCAAAGGTCTTTAAGAAAGTTAAAATGACATTTTCCGATAACTGAAACATCTTTCAATGAGAGATATAGAATTAGATAGAAAAATAGAATAAAAAGGTTTTTCTAAGAGCTTACATGGAATATCAATACCAATTATTTTTTTCATTTTAAAATATGCTTTTCTGACCTTTTACACAAGCACAGATGTTGCTTAATTAAGCTTCCCATTACTTCCTAATACAATACCTAAATAACAGTATTTTGATACAACTTGCAAAGTATTTCCATTGAAAGTGAAATTGATGCTTTGATGTTTACTATTTTAGATTTTAGACTTATCAACATTGACTTGTAATTTCCAATTTGAACAATAGTCATCAAGAATATCTAAACTAGTTTGTAAACGACTTTTGCTCTCTGATAAAATAGCAATATCATCAGCATAAAGCCAACAGTTTACATAGAAATTATTCACATGTACAGGTTCACATTTTACATTTTGTTTCAAGTCACTGACAATCCCATTAATAGATATATTTAAAAGTGTGGGGCTAAGAACACCCCCTTGTTTGACACCATATTCAGAGTAAGATATTTTACCTAACCCATCAGAAAGTTTGATTCTACTGGTTGTGTTGCTGTACATGGAAAAAAGAATATTTGAGAAGTTTTTTTAGAAGTATAGGAGTTAAGGAGCTTATAAAATAAACCTTCTCTCCATACAATGCGTTTCTAAGGTCAATGAAAGCAGCATATACTTTTTTACTTTTATAATGGTCAATGATAGTTTTTATGGAGAACAAGTGGTGTGATGTTCTACAGTTTTCTTAGAAGCCAATTTGATTTACACTTATAAGTGACATGGACTTTACAAATTCAAGTATCCTAGTATGTATCATTCTTTTGAAAAGTTTTCCAAGATTTGAGGTTACTGATATACCCCTGTAATTGCTAGGATCAAGCCTATTTCCAGATTTATTTAACAAAAACTAAATAACTCTCATTCCAGAAAATGTCCCAGAATTCAGTAAAAGATTAAACGACTTTTTCAAAGAATTTAACATTAAATACCCTCTATTTTTTACATTGCATTTGATACCATACCTGTGGATCAGCTTTTCCTATTTTTCAGAGATTTTATGGCAGTTTTTATTTTATTTATGTTGATTTCTGCTTCAAGGAAATTGCATTAATGTAGTTTATTTTTCATAGCATGGAATACTTTAATATGTCTTTATGAAACTCATTAAGATTGTTGTCAGCTTTATTGAGGTTTGCAAAAAAGAATTGGTCAAATTCTTCAGAAATAACTTCATGAGAAAAAACCTGTCTAGTGATAGATTTATCCAGTTTGTTCAATAATTCAAAAATGATTTAGGATTATTGTTATTATTTTTGTAAATAGCATTAAATATTTTGTTTCCATAAATTAGTTCCTCAAATTTACATAGTCTTCTGCATTTTGCTTTATACGTATAAAACATTTTCCTGTATTTACTATTGGATGGGTGTTTGTTTACAAGTTTTTCATAATTTTTAACAGTATTCCTGAGATCAGAACATGAGTGTGAGAACCACGGATTTGTTTTATGTTTTCCTCTTGATATTTCTATAATAAATTTAGTTGACATTCTGGCACATTCAACAAGTATTGAGCTAAAGGATTTTGAAATTAATTCACTATCAAGAAATTAATTATTTATAAATTCGGCAAATTTTATTTGAAATAAACTGCTTTGAATATTATTAGTTATATTTCAGAAAATCTGCATTACATTGTTTGGAGTGTTTTGAATATTTGTTTTATACTAAATTGAAATGAAGTACGGTAAAATATCATCAAATCAACAATGATATTATGATGGATCTATCACCAAATAGACAATTTGAAATAATCGGTTTTGTTACAATGAACACTGCATCAACTTAAACGTGAGGCAGTAAGGCTGTAAGAATGAAGATATTTATTGATGGTACATGCTCTCATTAGATAAATCTATATCCTAATATCTTTACTTAGGTACTCATCATAGTTTTTATGTTAAAGGTGCTCTTTTTAATTTCATTAGTTTCTTCGAATCGTACCAAATCAGCTTCACCTTCGCCGAACAATATGACTGTAACTGTTGGAGGAACGGTCGGCTCTTTCGTAATTGTTGCCATTGGAATTATATTAGCCTTTGTTGCTATACGGTATGCCTAAGTGACATTTAGTCAAACATTTATGAATCAGACAATGAATTCCTGGCAGTTTTTCTAGCAATCACTTTAATTAACATTTCTATTCTGAGTTAATTGTGCTGAACATTGCCGCCAATATCATTAAAGATGTTTACTAAACACATTGTACACCATTCTTTTCAATTCATATAGACTTAAACGGAAATCAACAAAATTGGCAAAAAGACGGTCATTTATGATGGAAAAAAAGACTTTTGATACAAAGAAATCGAAAAAGGACCTTCCTAATCCACCAAGTAAGCAACATTAAGTTTATGTTATTTTATTTTACAGCTATTTGTTTATTTTTCGGGGTTTTTTTGTTTTTGTTTTTGTGTTTGTTTGTTTGTTTTTTTGTTGTTTTTTTTGTTTTTTTTTTTTTGGGGGGGGGGGGGGGGGGTTGTGACATATTAAACTCACAATAACTTATAAGTATCCATAATAGGTTGTAGAACACAAATAATGGAAGCTAATGGAAGTAGAGAGACTACATATGCTTTGCCCGAGAAAACCAAGCGGGGTCCTCCAACCAATAAGAACATCCCTGTCAGGAATATGAAAGCACAGATTACAAACATGTCTCTAAATGAAAACGCTGGCTTTAAGAGTGAATACCATGTGAGATAAGTTTGCAAATGCTTTTTTTTTCTGATTGCTTAGCATATTTGAAAACGATGACATAAATTATGTTTTCTTAGGAAGTATAAATGTGTTTAATGTGAACATTATAGGACATACCTAGAGGAGAGCTTCACCCATGCGTTGAGGGAAAGAAACCGGAAAACAAAGTTAAAAATAGATACACTACCATATTCCCATGTACGTATTTAAACCGATTCAGAAAATGTAAAAAGTAAATTAGCATAAAGTAAATATACTTTTTTTTCTGGTTCTAGATGATCACTCTCGAGTTATATTAAAGGAAGCAGCCAGCAATCAAGGGGGATACATTAATGCTAGTTACATTGAAGCAAGTATTTGATTTCTGATGTTTTTTTATATAAACGAACAAATCATAAACATTAATTAATAAAATTTTTGTTTAACAATATTTCTTTAGAATTGAATGGATTTTGTTTTTTACTTAATAGGATACTAAAGAAAGGCGGACATATATTGCCACCCAGGGTAACCTTTCTAATAACCGATTTTTCATTTACAGTTTTATTATTTTAATTTTAATCAATACTTACATTTTTACTTTTTATTTTTTTAATCTTACAAAGGTCCCAAACCAAAAACAATAGCAGATTTCTGGACCATGATTTGGCAGGAGGAAGTCGGTAACATTGTCTGTTTGACTAATCTTACAGAGGGAACAAAGGTGAACACAAAATGTATACATTTACGTTCGTTTGTATTAGCATCAAAAATACATTGTCGCTTTGACAATCAAAAAATTGCGTGTCAGTCTTTTTAGGAAAATGACTCACTCAGGTGAGCTATTGCTATTAGTCTTCGTCTGTGCGTCGTGGGTCGCCTGTTAACCCTTTTTTTTTTTAAAAAAAAAACAACGTCAATTGTTTCTACTTTTAATATGAAGAAACTCCTCTTATACGAGGATATAAGTTGTAAAAGTTATTACCTTACCATCTACGGAGTCTCATTGGCGGAACAAAATATGCTACCCATTTGAGGAAAAAATGCATATAATGCCAGGATGCCCTCTACCTAAATTTTGAAATCCATGTCTCCTGGGTCAGAGGTTAAGACCATACGGTGGGGCCAATGTGGCCATTTATTGAAAATGTATACATGTAATATAAAAAAAAATTACTTTTTTAATTCCGTATATATCTTAGGAAAACAAAAAAAATGGTCAAGATTTGATTAAAGCTGCCTACTAATATTTTGAAATCTATGGCCATTTAGTCAATAATTTAGGCCGAAGGTGGGGTCAATAGGGCTTCATAGTGATATTTATGAAATCTTAGAAAACCTTCCATACTCCCATATACAATGCATCTTTAAAAAAAAACCAAATGCAGTATTATGTGATACCCACGGAGCCATATACCTGACGTTTGAAATACATGTCCCCTAGTCAGTTGTTAACAACCCTAGGTAAGGTCAATATGGCCATATTGTGAAAAAATATAACACTCTGTAATATTTTCATATGATGGAGATAAACTAAATACATTATTATTGTTCCCACTATGCCATCTTCTTAGATAGTGAAACTAACTGTTCATAAGGCGGAGTTTGTGGCTTTTCATTGATGAGTGACAAGTATAGTCATTTTGTAAACATGGTTTTTTTAAGTCCTTCAGTCTATCAGGTAACATATTGTCGTTATAGTCGTCTTGAATCGTCCGTTAAGATTTTCTTATAATTTAAACTTCATCTTAAAAACATTCATTTCATGTACTGTATGCTTGTAGCAAGAGTCTGTTTGCATGTTATTTGCTTTGTCAATTAAACAGTGAATATTTTGAATATAATAAAAGATTGACCATTAAAAGACTGCAGGTATCTTACAAAATGTTTACAATGTTTCGCGTGTGGAGCTAGGATATAGAAATTCCTCAACCCCACCCCAATTTATTAAGGTCTTCCGTTTCCAGCGGAAGACCTTATTGTTTTCGTACTGTTTCTTATTATTATTATTATTTTTTTTTCCAAATTTTGTGCACGAGATTTCTCGAAATCTATTCGACCGATCTCAAACATTTTTTCACAGATGGTTGGGCGTGATCTAAACTTTATACATTTTTCTTATTTTTTTCGTAGTCACTTCCGGTACCGAATTGTCGGCCATTTTGTAATTTTTGACGACCCATTTTGTGCAGCTATAAACTCGGAAACCATAAGAGATATGAATATGAAATTTTCAGGATAGGTAGACTAAAGTTTGAAGTTGTGCAGCATGTAGTTTTTTAATGCCTGTTGCGCCATTTCTTGGAGCTCGCCTGGGCACGAAAATTGGGCACGAATTTTCAATCAAAATTTTCACACGTTTTGATTTATATCTTTTTATCAGTTGATATTTTGTTTAGACATATATAACAAAAGTGGTAGAGAATCAAAAGTTCTTTCCAACAAAATCAATAAAAAGGGGCTGGCCCCTTTATTAAGGGGCCAAGGCACTCTTAAACTCTATTACAAATAACTTAAAAACGATAAAGATTTTGTAATGCAATATAGAAGCAAAGTTGTTGATCGTACCAATATCTATTAGAAAAAAATATTGCCACGCCCATTTATTACGTAATTAGGGATTTTTAGGGGCCAAAGTACTTAAACTTTGACGCAATATAACTAGAGAAGTAGACATATTTTGTTAGACATGATAGAAGACAAAATGTTTGAATTTATGATTTAAATCGATTCCACTTATCAAAACACGAATTCCTGTCCCCATTAAGGATCTAGAGGACTGGCTCCTAAAATATTCATACATTTGTATCTCAAAAATGATCAACAATTTTAGATGGGTGTAAGAACAAAAATTGTTAGTATTCTTAAGACCTTTTCAAAGAAATCAAAAAAAGGAGCTGGCCCCTTTCTTTGGGGGGGGGGGGGGGGGGGGGGGGCAAGAAACTCGTAAAGTCTATTACAAATTACATAAAAACGATTAAGATTTCGTAATGCATTATAAAAGCAAAGTTGTAAATTGTAGCAATATCTATCTGGAAAACTCATTGCCACACCCATTTATTACGTAATAATGGATTTGTATACATTATCTGAAAGTAGGGGGGATGAAAATTCTAGAATTGTATGGATTATTCATGGTATGATTTAAAACAGAAATTGCAAGGAAGACCTACTCGTTACTCGTAACGAGATCGTATCTAGTTGAATTTATAATTGCAAACGTCAAATAATAAAAGCGGGGGTAATAGTTAGAGGAGTCTTGAATAATTCCGAAACAAAGCCTAAAATGCAAACAAGAAAGATCCATTAAGACATGTTGACCTCTTGTGGAAGTACATCTTCAGGATATATAAATCGATGACAATTTTAAAAACAGCCCATGCTAGTTATTGTTAAGTATTTTCAAAATCAAATCAAATTTCTATGCAAAAGCCATGCCATCCTGATAGCTAAGGGTCAGTTTGATGTTTAAATGATTTACTGTACTGGACCAAATGTTGACCTCAACTTTGCATTGCTCTTAATTGGATATTCGCACTCTTTTATGCGCTTCCTATAAATATTTTTCATAATGACAGAACAAGTGTGCCCAGTACTGGCCAGATATCAACGACAAACTACAGGGCGGGACGTTGACTGTCAGACATCTGGAGGAGAAAACCTACGCTGAGTACATCATCAGACGATTCAAGATACACAACAAATCGGTAAAACATAAGAATTAATATGTAATGTTAGCAGTGTGAGATATGCATGGAAATTGCCGTTAATAGTATATATATATAGATAGATAGATAGATAGATAGATAGATAGATAGATAGATAGATAGATAGATAGATAGATAGATAGATAGATATATATATATATATATATATATATATATATATATATATATATATATATATATATATATATATATATATATATATATGAATAATCTTTTAAAACAAGACTGAAATTAAGTATATGTTATATTTAGTACATGTAATGTTTGCATATAGATTGTTATATAATAATAGAAACGTCTAAGTTTTAATTATGAAATAAGACACAACACAAACATCTTTATAATAAAAAAGGAACAAAACCACAATATTAACCAAACTACCAACCATTATTTTAAAACTTTTTTTTGTTTCTAGATTTCTGGATTTTTTTTTTTTTAATTTAAGTTTAATGTTAAAAAGTTATCAAGCGTCATTGCTGAAGCAAAGTTTCATCACATCCCTGTACATAGATAATCAAAAATTATTTTAGGTATAGGATATGTGTCATGTAGTAAAACAAAATGAACTAGACCTATTTTTGTCTCCAACAAAAAGGAAGGGCTTTTCGACAGCCCTTAAAATCCCTTATTCAAATTCATCATATTTTTCTCTCAGAATCTGTATATTCAAAATTAGGAAAATATAATGAGCATATACCCACACGTTAACATTTAAGAAGTTAAATGCCCAAAGAAAGACAACTTCAGAATTTTTTTATCCAACTATATCGTTTGTTTACTGAAATAAAAGTTCTAAAATTCATATATAAGAAAGTACTTATTTAAGATTCAAGAGTTTTGGTATGCCAAAAGCTCTAATGCTAATCATTTATTGAGCAAAGCGAGATAACTTCTGAAATTTAATTTTTTATAAATGTGATAAAGTTATCATTTTCAGGCCCTTAAAACCCCTATAAGGAGTCAAAAAGTGCCCCCTCGGACCATATTTTTTAAATTGTACTCTTTATTCTGAACTGTAAACCGAAAAGATTTTGAAAATCGGATAAACAATAAAAAAGTTATAGCTAAAGGGCTGTTTTTAATACTGACCCCTTCAGGTCCCTTATTTTTTAGAATTTTTTTTTCAGGACCTTTTCCGGTCTGTGCATTGGGTCCCTTATTGCAAATGCAAAATATAAAAATATTTGCTTGAAAACTCTTTGAGAAAACGTTACATGCGTGAATTCAATTTAACATAGAAACTCCCATAGACAATTTTCATCGGATCATAAAACCGGAAGTACTCGATACTTTTTAATGAAACTTTGAAAATATCTTACTTACATCTATCTGAACAATTTTTAAACGTCTTAGAACATTCCTAAGTTTTTCTGAGTTTTTTATTTTTTCATCCCCCCTTTTCTCAAGTTTGAGGCCTAAAATCTCAAAACTGATAAGAGATAGAAACTCGCCGCCGCTTAACTTTTTAAACAACTCGACTTGGTTGATCTAACTCTAAAATTACAACGAATTTCCTTTAAAAATAAAAACAATTTATTGATTCATTTAATTTCTAGTATTTTGCTTGTGTAAACCGGAAGTACCGGAACCGGAAATCCAAAACCTTACATACTGGTGACATTTAAAAATGCTATAAGATTATTGTATAGTTATTTCTCAAATCCTTTCCGTTTTAAAAATATCGCTGACGGAAATTCTGTCGAGAAAAAGAATAATAATAACTAGACCTATTTTTGTCTCCAACAAAAAGGAAGGGCTTTTCGACAGCCCTTAAAACCCTTTATTTAAATTTATCATATTTTCTCTCAGAATCTGTATATTCAAAATTAGAAAAATATCATGAGCATATACCCACACGTTAACATTTAAGAAATTAAATGCCCAAAGAAAGACAACTTCAGAATTTTTTATACAACTATATCGTTTGTTTCCTGAAATAAAAGTTCTAAAAATTCATATATAAGAAAGTACACATTTATGATTGAAGAGTTTTCGTATGCCAAAAGCTCTAATGCTAATCATTTATTGAGCAAAGCGAGATAACTCTTGAATTTTAATTTTTTTAAAATGTGATAAAGTTATCATTTTCAGGCCCTTAAAACCCCTATAAGGAGTCAAAAAGTGGCCCTTTGGACCAGATTTTTAAATTGTACTCTTTATTCTAAACTAATATCTGAAAAGAGTTTGAAAATTGGATGAGTAATAAAAAAGTTTTAGCTAAAAGGCTGTTTTTAATACTGACCCCTTCAGGTCTCTTATTTTTCGGATTTTTTTTCCTCAGACCTTTTCCGGTCTGCGCATTCAGTCCTTCATAACAAGTACAAAATATAAAAATATTTGCTTGAAAACTGTTTAAGAAAACGTTACATGCGTGAATTCAATTTAACATAGAAACTCCCATAGACAATTTTCATTGGCTCATGAAACCGGAAGTACTAGACACTATTCAACAAAACTTGGAACATATCTTAATTACGTCTATTAACACAATATCCATCTTAATCATTTATTGAGCAAAGCGAGATAACTCTTATAATTGAATTGTGATAAAGTTATCATTTTCAGACCCTTAAAACCCCTATAAGGAGTCAAAAAGTGCCCCCTCGGACCATATTTTTTATATTGCACTCTTTATGCTGAACTATAAACCGAAAAGATTTTAAAAATCGGATAAACAATAAAAAAGTTACAGCTAAAGAGCCGTTTTTAATATTGACCCTTTCAGATCCCTTATTTTTTAGAATTTTTTTCCCAGGACCTTTTCCGGTCTGTGCATTAGGTCCCTTATTGCAAATACAAAATATAAAAATATTTGCTTCAAAACTGTTTGAGAAAACGTTACATGCGTGAATTTAATTTAACATAGAAACTCCCATAGACAATTTTCATCGGCTCATAAAACCGGAAGTACTCAAAACTATTCAATGAAACTTGGAGTATATCTTAATTACATCTATTTGAACAATATCTATCCGTCTTAGAACATTCCTAAGCTTTTCTGAGTTTTTTATTTTTTCATCCCCCCTTTTCTCAAGTTTGAGGCTTAAAATCTCAAAACTGATAAGAGATAGAAACTCGCCGCCGCTTTACTTTTTAAACAACTCGACGTGGTTGATCTAACTGTAAAATTACAACGAATTTCCTTTAAAAATAAAAACAATATATTGATTCATTTAATTTCTACTATTTTGCTTGTGTGAACCGGAAGTACCGGAACCGGAAATCCAAAACCTTACATACTGGTGACATTTAAAAATGCTATAAGACTATAGTATAGTTATTTCTGAAATCCTTTCCGTTTTCAAAAAATGGCTGACGGAAATTCTGTCGAGAAAAAGAATAATAATAATAATAATAACTAGAACTTTTTTTGTCTTCAACAAAAAGTAAGGGCTTTTCGACAGCCCCATTATCCCTTTTTAATTAAATGTTCAAAAAAATTATTCTCTTAATTATTTCCAAGTGTTCTAAACGCCTTGGTATCCCCAGTTGCTTAAATAGGAATTTATGAGTACTGCAGTGTGAAAAGAAAGATAACTCCAGAATTTAACAAGAAGTTACACCTGTAATTTTCAGAAGAATATTTTCAAAAAATCATTCCAAAGTAAGTATTTATTTTTTGGACGCAATACTTGGTATGCTAAGAGCATTTGTGCTCTACATTCTTTGAGCAAAGTGAGATAACTCTTCCAAAAAATTATTTTGAAATTTAAACAAGTTGTGATCTTTAGACCATTCAAACCCCTATAAGGAGTCAAAAAGTGGCCCCTCAGACCATAATTTTTAATTTGTTCTCTTTATTCTGAACTATTAACCGAAATGATTTTGAAAATTGGATGAATAATAAAAAAGATACAGCTAAAGGGCTGTTTTTAATACTGACCCCTACAAATCCCTTATTTTACAGAAGTTCTTTTCCAGGACCTTTTCCGGTCTGTGCATTAGGTCCCTTATTGCAAATATCAAATATGAAAATATTTGCTTGATAACTGTTTGAGAAAATGTTACACGCGTGAATTCAATTTAACATAGAAACTCCCATAGACAATTTTCATCGGCTCATAAAACCGGAAGTACTCAATACTTTTCAATGAATCTTTGAATATATGTTAATTTTTTCTATCATAATAATATCCAGGCATCAAATAAATTTTTAAAGGTCATTTGAATTTTTTTGTTTTTTCATCCCCCCTTTTCTAAAGTTTAGGACTTAATATCTTAAAAACGGTATCAGATAGAAAGTTGCCTACGCTTACAATTTTGTACAACTATTTATGATAAAGGTAATTCTAAAATTTGAATGCTCTACATTAAAAAATAAACAAAGAATTGAGTTTCAAACAATTTTTGCAATTTTCCTTGTAAAAACCGAAAGTACCGGAACCGGAAATCGAAAACCTTACATTTCATAAATCGATATATTTGCTATAAGAGCAATGTATACTTGTATTAGTATTTCTTCCAGTTTTCAAAAAATCGCTGACAGAAATTTGTCTTAAAATAATAATAATAACTAGACCTATTTTTGTCTCCAACAAAAAGGAAGGGCTTTTCGACAGCCCTTAAAACCCCATAATTAAATTTATCATATTTTCTCTCAGAATCTGTATATTAAAAATTAGCAAAATATCATGAGCATATACCCACACGTTAGCATTTCAGAAATTAAATGCCCAAAGAAAGACAACTTCAGAATTTTTTATCCAACTATATCGTTTGTTTCCTGAAATAAAAGTTCTAAAAATTCATATATAAGAAAGTACTCATTTAGGATTCAAGAGTTTTGGTATGCCAAAAGCTCTAATGCTAATTATTCATTGAGCAAAGCGAGACCACTCTTGAATTTTAATTTTTTGGAATGTGATAAAGTTATCATTTTCAGACCCTTAAAACCCCTATAAGGAGTCATAAAGTGCCCCCTCGGACCATATTTTTTAAATTGTACTCTTTATTCCAAACTATAAACCGAAAAGATTTTGAAAATCGGATAAACAATAAAAAAGTTACAGCTAAAGGGCCGTTTTTGATATTGACCCCTTTAGATCCCTTATCGTTTAGAACTTTTTTCCCAGGACCTTTTCCGGTCTGCGCATTAGGTCCCTTATTGCAAATACAAAATATAAAAATATTTGCTTGAAAACTGTTTGAGAAAACGTTACATGCGTGAATTCAATTTAACATAGAAACTCCCATAGACAATTTTCATCGGCTCATAAAACCGGAAGTACTCAATACTATTCAACGAAACTTGGAATATATCTTAATTACATCTATATAAACAATATATATCCGTCTAAGAACATTCCTGAGCTTTTCTGAGTTTTTTATTTTTTCATCCCCCCTTTTCTCAAGTTTGAGGCCTAAAATCTCAAAACTGATAAGAGATACAAACTTGCCGCCGCTTTACTTTTTAAACAACTCGACATGGTTGATCTAACTCTAAAATTACAACGAATTTCCTTTAAAAATAAAAACAATAGATTGATTCATTTAATTTCTACTATTTTGCTTGTGTAAACCGGAAGTACCGGAACCGGAAGTCCAAAACCTTACATACTGGTGACATTTAAAAATGCTATAATACTATTGTATTGTTATTTCTGAAATCCTTTTCGTTTTCAAAAAATCGCCGACGGAAAATCTGTCGAGAAAAAGAATAATAATAATAATAACTAGACCTATTTTTGTCTCCAACAAAAAGGAAGGGCTTTTCGACAGCCCTTAAAACCCCTTATTTAAATTTGTCATATTTTCTCTCAGAATCTGTATATTAAAAATTAGGAAAATATCATGAGCATATACCCACACGTTAACATTTAAGAAATTAAATGCCCAAAGAAAGACAACTTCAGAATTTTTTATCCAACTATATCGTTTGTATCATTAAATAAAAGTTCTAAAAATTCATATATAAGAAAGTACTCATTTAAGATTCAAGAGTTTTGGTATGCCAAAAGCTCTAATGCTAATCATTCATTGAGCAAAGCGAGATAACTCTTGAAATTTATTTTTTTTGAATGTGATAAAGTTATCATTTTCAGGCCCTTGAAACCCCTATAAGGAGTCAAAAAGTGCCCCCTTGGACCATGAGTTTTAAATTTTACTCTTTATTCTAAACTAATAACTGAAAAGAGTTTGAAAATTCGATGAGTAATAAAAAAGTTAGAGCTAAAGGGCTGTTTTTAATACTGACCCCTTCAGGTCCCTTATTTTTCCGAATTTTTTTCCTCAGACCTTTTCCGGTCTGCGCATTTAGTCCCTCATTACAAGTACAAAATATAAAAATATTTGCTTAAAAACTGTTTGAGAAAACGTTACATGCGTGAATTCAATTTAACATAGAAACTCCCATAGACAATTTTCATCGGCTCATTAAACCGGAAGTACTAGACACTATTCAACGAAACTTGGAATATATCTTAATTACACCTATTAACACAATATCTATCCTAATCATTTATTGAGCAAAGCGAGATAACTCTTGAAATTGAATTGCGATAAAGTTATTATTTTCAGACCCTTAAAACCCCTATTAGGAGTCAAAAAGTGTCCCCTCGGGCCATATTTTTTAAATTGTTCCCTTTATTTTGAACTAGAAACCGAAAAGATTTTGAAAATCGGATAAAAAACAAAAATGTTACAGCAAAAGGACCGTTTTTTATATTGACCCCTTTAGATCCCTTATTTTTCGGAATTTTTCCCCCAGGACCTTTTCCGATCTGTGCATTTAGTCCCTAATTGCAAATACAAAATTAAAAAATATTTGCTTGAAAACTGTTTGAGAAAACGTTACATGCGTGAATTTGATTTAACATAGAAACTCCCATAGACAATTTTCATCGGCTCATAAAACCGGAAGTACTCAATACTTTTCAATGAAACTTGGAATATATCTTGATTACATCTATTTAAACAATATCTATCCGTCTTATAACATTCCTAAGCTTTTTGTAATTTTTTATTTTTTCATCCCCCCTTTTCTCAAGTTTGAGGCCTAAAATCTCAAAAATGATAAGAGATAGAAACTCGCCGCCGCTTTACTTTTTAAACAACTCGACATGGTTGATCTAACTCTAAAATTACAACGAATTTCCTTTAAAATTAAAATCAATATATTGTTTCATTTAATTTCTACTATTTTGCTTGTGTAAACCGGAAGTACCGGAACCGGAAGTCTAAAACCTTACATACTGGTGACATTTAAAAATGCTATAAGACTATTGTATAGTTATTTCTGAAATCCTTTCCGTTTTCAAAAAATCTCTGACGGAAAATCTGTCGAGAAAAAGAAAAATAATAATAAAACATCAGAATAACAATAGGTCTTTTCGACCGAAAGTCGAAAAGCCCTAATAATAATAACTAGATTCGATCTCGTTGCGAGCAACGAGTGGGTCTTCCGTCCAATTTTTGAATAGATAAGATTAAACCTATCAATTCAAAGATAAAATCGTAGATCTAAGCGAAAAAAAGAGAAATTTTTTTTGCGGCACTCGAGGCTTGAACCCGGGTCGCCTTGGCCATGTCCACGACTATAACAACTGAGCTACTCGGACTCTCGCTTCAGGACTTTGACGCTTAATTTCTCGAGAATGCCTTGGTCGATTTAAAAACAAATTACATATTATGAATCAGTAAAAGGGTCACTATAAGATGTATAAATATCAAAAAAAAATATTAAAAAATAAAAAAGTCGAAAAATTCAATTTTTGAAATTTCCTTCCGGTGACGACCGGAAGTGACGGCGGACCTTCCCTTGACCGAGGTACATTAGAAAAACGGTAGATCTATCATCTCTGAAAATTTCAGCTCTATATCTTTGCTCGTTTTTGAGAAACCCGACAGACAAAATTGACTTTTTAAAATCGTAAACGGACGATAACTTCCGACCGGAAGTGAATTTTCAAAAAATAAAAATTATATATCAGCTTTAGATAAAAACACATTTATATTAAAAATTTGAGCGAAATCGACCCAGCCATCTCCGAGAAATCGTCTGCACAAAATCGGTAAGAAAAAAAAAGAATAATAAGAACTAGATTCGATCTCGTTGCGAGCAACGAGTGGGTCTTCCGTCCAATTTTTGAATAGATTAGATTAAACTTATCAATTCAAACATAAAATCGTAGATCTAAGCGAAAAAAATGAAAAAAATTTTTGCGGCACTCGAGGCTTGAACCCGGGTCGCCTGGGCCATGTCCACGACTATATCGACTGAGCTACTCGGACTCCGCTTCAGAACTTTGACGCTTAATTTCTCGAGAATGCCGTGATCGATTTTAAAACTAATTACATATTCTTAATCAGTAAAAGGGTCACTATAAGGTGTAAAAATTTCAAAGAAAAATATTAAAAAATAAAAAAGTCGAAAAATTCAATTTTTCAAATTTCCTTCCGGTGACGACCGGAAGTGACGGCGGACATTCTCTTGACCGAGGTACATTAGAAAAACGGTAGATCTATCATCTCTGAAAATTTCAGCTCTATATCTTCGCTCGTTTTTGAGAAACCCGACAGACAAAATTGACTTTTTAAAATCGTAAACGGACGATAACTTCCGACCGGAAGTGTATTTTCAAAAAATAAAAATTATGTATCAGGTTTAGATAAAAACACGTTTATATTGAAAATTTGAGCGAAATCGACCCAACCATCTCCGAGAAATCGTCTGCACAAAATCGGTAAGAAAAAAAAAGAATAATAATAATAACAACTAGATTCGATCTCGTTGCGAGCAACGAGTGGGTCTTCCGTCCGATTTTTGAATAGATAAGATTAAACTTATCAATTCAAAGATAAAATCGTAGATCTAAGCGAAAAAAAGAGAAAAAATTTTTGCGGCACTCGAGGCTTGAACCCGGGTCGCCTGGGCCATGTCCACGACTATATCGACTGAGCTACTCGGACTCCGCTTCAGAACTTTGACGCTTAATTTCTCGAGAATGCCTTGATCGATTTTAAAACTAATTACATATTCTTAATCAGTGAAAGGGTCACTATAAGGTGTTAAAATTTAAAAGAAAAATATTAAAAAATAAAAAAGTCGAAAAATTCAATTTTTGAAATTTCCTTCCGGTGACGACCGGAAGTGACGGCGGACATTCTCTTGACCGAGGTTCACCAGAAAAACGCTAGATCTATCATCTCTGAAAATTTCAGCCTTTTATCTTTACTCGTTTTTGAGAAACCCGACAGACAAAATTGACTTTTTAAAATCGTAAACGGACGATAACTTCTGACCGGAAGTGTTTTTCCAAAAAAAAAAAATTATATATCAGCTTTAGATAAAAACACGTTTATATTGAAAATTTGAGCGAAATCGACCCAGCCATCTCCGAGAAATCGTCTGCACAAAATCGGTAAGAAAAAAAAAGAATAATAATAAGAATAAGAAAAGTGAAAAAGAAACAATAGAATAATAGAAGGGTCTTCCGCTGAAGACGGAAGACCCTAATAAGAAAAGTGAAAAAGAAACAATAGAATAATAGAAGGGTCTTCCGCTGAAGACGGAAGACCCTAATAAGAAAAGTGAAAAAGAAACAATAGAATAATAGAAGGGTCTTCCGCTGAAGACGGAAGACCCTAATAAGAAAAGTGAAAAAGAAACAATAGAATAATAGGAGGGTCTTCCGCTGAAGACGGAAGACCCTAATAATAAAAGGCTGTTTTGTCTAAATCTTAAAGGAAGAGTGTTTTTCAACTTGTACTATAGTCCAACAGCCCCTTTATGTTGAGTACTTTAGTTAGAAAATCAAAAAAAAAAAAAAAAAAAAAAAATGGAGAGAAAGAAATAGAGAGAAAGAAGAAATTTTAGCTCCGGCGAGCCTTTTGCATGTGTCATAACAGTATTTCAGCAAAGGTTCACGTCAAAACATGGCTGACGCGAAATAATTCCCGAATTTCTCTTTGAATTTGGGGCGTTTCCGCCCGGGACAGGAGCTGAATTTTTGTATGAGATGAGGAACGATGTGTGAGATGTCTGACTACACAGGTTTGGTAACAGTGCGAAGTCATTTGAAATATTGATGCGTGTTTTTGTCTGGAGGGGGGTGAAAAGACCCGAGCTTGATTTTCGTCGTAAATAAATCGAAAGTAGAATTTTGAGGTGTGGATCTCGGATTCGGTTAACGACAATTAGGGGAAGTAAAGTCCTAAAACAATGACTGATGCATTTTACACATGTATTTCAGTGTTGAGATTTTTTTTCGTGTCGTTTATTATTGTGTTTGACTGTTTTATTTCAACAGGATTGATAAAATCATTATAAATGTAGAAATAACGAAATCAGTAACACGTAATTTTATTCGGTAAAAATTTGATGACAGTAATTTCCACAGTTCTAACATTCATAAGTAGTTCACACGCTATCGTAGATACAGACTAAACGGAAAACAAGAAATATACATGCAACAGAAATATTACGCGGCTGCTTACATCCCTTGTACTGTGTGCATTTTAAGTCCTCGTACAGGCTATACTTGCCGCTTGATCTCAGGAATTTCTTCTGAATTGTTCAATCCGCTGAATATTTGGCAGATAATAAGAATGGGGTCCGAGGTACATTTACACAAAATTTCATTAGGATTGAGTGAAGGGCTCGGGAGTTAGAATTTTTTTCTACAGTACATGTGAAGCACGCCAATCGAAACTCAAATGTCAAAAAATTCATAACTCTCTTAAAAGTGAACGAATTGGTCTGGTAATTAGTACAGTAATCTAGAATGGTACCAGGTTGAAAATAAAGGTCCAAGATGAAAGATTCAGTCAAATCAGTCCAGAAAAACTTAATGATTTTGTGAATAGGGGGGGGGGGGGGTCGGTGCGTGTAGTGTGTAAATTTTATTTCCGCGTATAGGCTATAAGCGACGTTTGATTCTTCTTAATTGTTCAATCCGCTGCATATTTGACAGACAATAAGAATGGGGTCCGAGGTTTATATTCACGAATTTTCATTAGAATTGAGTGAAGGACTCGGGAGTTAGATTTTTTTTGTACAGTACATGTCAAACACGACGATTGAAGCTCAAATGCCAAAAAGTTCATAACTCTGTTAATGATGAACGAATTGGTCTGGTAATTAGTACAGTAATCTAGAATGATACTAAGTTGATATTAAAGGTCCAAGATCAAAGATCAAGTAAAATCGGGTCAGAAAAACTAAATGATTTTATGAATGGGGGTGGGGGGGGGGGGTGGGGTCGGTCAGTGACTTCTATATTAAACGGAGAATATTAAATTCTAAGTATCACATATTACACAATTTTTAAACAAAATACATATGTTAGAACAATGTATAAGCGTTGTTTTAAAGATGTAACTTTTGATTTTTTTCAACATGTTAACTTTATTTCAGTATGAATACATAGCTATGGATCTCAATACTCAAATACGGGGAAAAGCGATATTATTGTAACTTCTTTTACTAAATCAAAACAGAAAAGAACAGAATCCATCATTTTAAAGATAAAAAAATCAGATCTAAGCACAAAAAGAGGGGGAAAGAAATTCGGCACTCGGGGCTCGAACCCGGGTCGCCTAGGCACATGACCACGACTCTAACGACTGAGCTACTCGGACTCTCGCTTCAGAACTTTGACGCTTAATTTCTCGAGAATGCCTTGATCGATTTTAAAACAAATTACATATTCTGAATCAGTGTAAGGGTCACTATAAGGTGTAAAAATTTCGAACAAATATATTAAAAAATAAAAAAGTCGAAAAATTCAATTTTTGAAATTTCCTTCTGGTGACGACCGGAAGTGACGGCGGACATTCTCTATACCGAGGTGCACCAGAAAAACGGTAGTTCTATCATCTCTGAAAATTTCAGCCTTTTATCTTTACTCGTTTTTGAGAAACCCGACAGACAAAATTGACTTTTTAAAATCGTAAACGGACGATAACTTCTGACCGGAAGTGTTTTTTCGGAAAATAAAAATTATATATCAGCTTTACCTAAAAACACGTTTATATTGAAAATTTGAATGGAATCGACCGAGACATCTCTGAGAAATCGTCTGCACAAAATCGGTAAGAAAAAAAAAGAATTATAATAATAAGAATAAGAAAAGTGAAAAAGAAACAATAGAATAATAGGAGGGTCTTCCGCTGAAGACGGAAGACCCTAATAAAACATCAGAATAACAATAGGTCTTTTCGACCGAAAGTCGAAAAGCCCTAACTAGACCTATTTTTGTCTCCAACAAAAAGGAAGGGCTTTTCGACAGCCCTTAAAACCCCGTATTTAAATTTATCATATTTTCTCTCAGAATCTGTATATTAAAAATTAGGAAAATATCATGAGCATATACCCACACGTTAACATTTAAGAAATTAAATGCCCAAAGAAAGATAACTTCAGAATTGTTTATCCAACTATATCGTTTGTTTCCTGAAATAAAAGTTCTAAAAATTCTTATATAAGAAAGTACTGATTTAAGATTCAAGAGTTTTGGTATGCCAAAAGCTCTAATGCTAATCATTCATTGAGCAAAGCGAGATAACTCTTGAATTTTTATTTTTAGAAATGTGATAAAGTTATCATTTTCAGACCCTTAAAACCCCTATAAGGAGTCAAACGGAGGCCTTTAGACCATGATTTTTAAATTGTACTCTTTATTCTAAACTAATAACTGAAAAGAGTTTGAAAATTGGATGAGTAATAAAAAAGTTATAGCTAAAGGGCTGTTTTTAATACTGACCCCTTCAGGTCCCTTAATTTTCGGATTATTTTTCCTAAAACCTTTTCCGGTCTGCGCATTTAGTCCCTCATTACAAGTACAAAATATAAAAATATTTGCTTAAAAACTGTTTGAGAAAACGTTACATGCGTGAATTCAATTTAACATAGAAACTCCCATGGACAATTTTCATTGGCCCATAAAACAGGAAGTACTAAACACTATTCAACGAAACTTAGAATATATCTTTATTACGTCTTTTAACACAATATCTATCCTAATCATTTATTGAGCAAAGCGAGATAACTCTTGAAATTGAATTGTGATAAAGTTATCATTTTCAGACCCTTAAAACCCCTATAAGGAGTCAAATAGTGCCCCCTCGGACCCTATTTTTTATATTGTACTCTTTATTTTAAACTATAAACCGAAAAGATTTTGAAAATCAGATAAACAATAAAAAAGTAACAGCTAAAGAGCCGTTTTTAATATTGACCCCTTGAGCTCCCTTATTTTTCGGAATTTTTTTCCCAAGACCTTTTCCGGTCTGCGCATTAGGTTCCTAATTGCAAATACAAAATATAAAAATATTTGCTTGGAAACTGTTTGAGAAAACATTACATGCGTGAATTCAATTTAACATAGAAACTCCCAAAGACAATTTTCATCGGCTCAGAAAACCGGAAGTACTCAATACTATTCACTGAAACTTGGAATATATCTTAATTGCATCTATTTAAACAATATATATCCGTCTTATAACATTCCTAAGCTTTTCTGAGTTTTTTATTTTTTCATCCCCCCTTTTCTCAAGTTTGAGGCCTAAAATCTCAAAACTGATAAGAGATAGAAACTCGCCGCCGCTTTACTTTTTGAACAACTCGACATGGTTGATCTAACTGTAAAATTACAACGAATTTCCTTTAAAAATAAAAACAATATATTGATTCATTTAATTTCTACTATTTTGCTTGTGTAAACCGGAAGTACCGGAACCGGAAATCCAAAACCTTACATACTGGTGACATTTAAAAATGCTATAAGACTATTGTATAGTTATTTCTAAAATCCTTTCCGTTTTAAAAATATCGCTGACGGAAATTCTGTCGAGAAAAAGAATAATAATAATAATAATAATAATAATAACTAGACCTATTTTTGTCTCCAACAAAAAGGAAGGGCTTTTCGACAGCCCTTAAAACCCCTTATTTAAATTTATTATATTTTCTCTCAGAATTTGTATATTCAAAATTAGGAAAATATCATGAGCATATACCCACACGTTATCATTTAAGAAATTAAATGCCCAAAGAAAGACAACTTCAGAATTTTTTATCCAACTATATCGTTTGTTTCCTGAAATACAAGTTCTAAAAATTCATATATAAGAAAGTACTCATTTAAGATTCAAGAGTTTTGGTATTCCAAAAGCTCTAATGCTAATCATTCATTGAGCAAAGCGAGATAACTCTTGAATTTTAATTTTTTTAAAATGTGATAAAATTATCATTTTCAGGCCCTTAAAATCCCTATAAGGAGTCAAAAAGTGGCCTTTTGGACCAGATTTTTAAATTGTACTCTTTATTTTTAACTAATAACTGAAAAGAGTTTGAAAATTGGATAAGTAATAAAAAAGTTATAGCTAAAGGGCTGTTTTTAATACTGACCCCTTCAGGTCCCTTATTTTTCGGAATTTTTTTCCTCAGACCTTTTCCGGTCTGCGCATTTAGTCCCTCATTACAAGTACAAAGTATAAAAATATTTGCTTAAAAACTGTTTGAGAAAACGTTACATGCGTGAATTCAATTTAACATAGAAACTCCCTTAGAAAATTTTCATCGGCTCATAAAACCGGAAGTACTAGACACTATTCAACGAAACTTGGAATATATCTTAATTACGTCTATTTACACAATATCTATCATAATTATATATTAAGCAAAGCGAGATAACTCTTGAAATTGAATTGCGATAAAGTTATCATTTTCAGACCCTTGAAACCCCTATAAGGAGTCAAAAAGTGCCCCCTCGGACCATATTTTTTAAATTGTGCTCTTTATTCTGAACTATAAACCGAAAAGATTTTGAAAATCGGATAAACAATAAAAAAGTTACAGCTGAAGAGCCGTTTTTAATATTGACCCCTTGAGCTCCCTTATTTTTCTGACTTTTTTTCCCAGGACCTTTTCCGGTCTGCGCATTAGATTCCTAATTGCAAATACAAAATATAAAAATATTTGCTTGAAAACTGTTTGAGAAAACGTTACATGCGTGAATTCAATTTAACATAGAAACTCCCATAGACAATTTTCATCGGCTCATAAAACCGGAAGTACTCAATACTATTCAATGAAACTTGGAATATACCTTAATTACGTCTATCTAAACAATATATATCCGTCTTAGAACATGCTTAAGCTTTTCTGAGTTTTTTATTTTTTCATCCCCCCTTTTCTCAAGTTTGAGGCCTAAAATCTCAAAATTGATAAGAGATAGAAACTCGCCGCCGCTTTACTTTTTAAACAACTCGACATGGTTGATCTAACTGTAAAATTACAACGAATTTCCTTTAAAAATAAAAACAATATATTGATTCATTTAATTTCTACTATTTTGCTTGTGTGAACCGGAAGAACCGGAACCGGAAGTCCAAAACCTTACATACTGGTGACATTTAAAAATGCTATAAGACTATTGTATAGTTGTTTCTGAAATCCTTTCCGTTTTCAAAAAATCGCTGACGGAAATCTGTCGAGAAAAAGAATAATAATAATAATAATAATAATAATAATAATAATAAAACATCAGAATAACAATAGGTCTTTTCGACCGAAAGTCGAAAAGCCCTAATAATAATAAAACATCAGAATAACAATAGGTCTTTTCGACCGAAAGTCGAAAAGCCCTAATAATAATAACTAGAACTTTTTTTTGTCTTCAACAAAAAGTAAGGGCTTTTCGACAGCCCCATAATCCCCTTCTGATAAAATGTTTTAAAAAAATATTCTCTAGTTTATTTCCAAGTGTTCTAAACGCCTTGGTATCCCAAGTTGCTTAGATAGCAACTTATGTGTAGTGCAATGTGAAAAGAAAGATAACTCCAGAACTTTACAGGTAGCTATATTTCTAATTTCCGGAAAAATATTTTCAAAAAATCATATTGAAGTAAGTATTCATTCCCCGGACACCAAATTTGGTATGCCTACAGTATTCATGCTCCTTATTTTTACAACAAAGCGAGACAACTCTTTCTAAAAAAAAATTTGAAATTTGAACAAGTTCTGATCTTTAGGTCCTTCAAACCCCTATAAGGACTCAAAAAGTGGCCCCTCGGGCCATAATTTTAAAATTGTACTCTTTATTCTAAACAATAAACTGAAAAAAAATTTAAAATCAGATGAAAGGTAAAAAAGTTACAGCTAAAGGGCTGTTTTGTACGTTGGCCCCTGCAGATCCCTAATTTTTTCGAGTTGTCTACCCAAAACTTTTTCAGGTCTGCGAATTGTGTGTGTCATTATAAAGATGAAATATTGTAGCAATTACTTGAAAACCTTTTGAGAAAACGAACCACGCGTGATTTTTGTTTAACATTGCAACTCCCGTAGGCGATTTTCATTGACCTATAAAACCGGAAGTAGTCATAATATTTTAATGAAACTTAGAATATATGTTTATTACATCTATGTTAGTAATATTTAGGCGTTAAATAATTTTTTAGAGGTCATTTGAATTTTTTTGTTTTCTCATCCCCCCTTTTTCAAAGTTTAGGACTCTATATCTCAAAAACGGTAAGATATAGAAAGTTGTCTACGCTGACAATTTTGTACAGAGAGACAAGATGCATCTAATTCTAAAAGTTGAACATTCTAATATAAACACTAAACAAAGCATCGCGTTTTAATCAATTTTTACATTTTTCCTTGTTAAAACCGGAAGTACCGGAACCGGAAGTTAAAAACCTTACATTCCGTAGATTGATAGATTTGCGGTAAGACCGTCCCAAAACTGTATCAATATATCTTCCAGTTTTCAAAAAATCGCTGACAGAAATCTGTCGAGAAAAATAATAATAATAATAATAATAACTAGACCTATTTTTGTCTCCAACAAAAAGGAAGGGCTTTTCGACAGCCCTTAAAATCCCTTATTCAAATTCATCATATTTTTCTCTCAGAATCTGTATATTCAAAATTAGGAAAATATAATGAGCATATACCCACACGTTAACATTTAAGAAGTTAAATGCCCAAAGAAAGACAACTTCAGAATTTTTTTATCCAACTATATCGTTTGTTTACTGAAATAAAAGTTCTAAAATTCATATATAAGAAAGTACTTATTTAAGATTCAAGAGTTTTGGTATGCCAAAAGCTCTAATGCTAATCATTTATTGAGCAAAGCGAGATAACTTCTGAAATTTAATTTTTTATAAATGTGATAAAGTTATCATTTTCAGGCCCTTAAAACCCCTATAAGGAGTCAAAAAGTGCCCCCTCGGACCATATTTTTTAAATTGTACTCTTTATTCTGAACTGTAAACCGAAAAGATTTTGAAAATCGGATAAACAATAAAAAAGTTATAGCTAAAGGGCTGTTTTTAATACTGACCCCTTCAGGTCCCTTATTTTTTAGAATTTTTTTTTCAGGACCTTTTCCGGTCTGTGCATTGGGTCCCTTATTGCAAATGCAAAATATAAAAATATTTGCTTGAAAACTCTTTGAGAAAACGTTACATGCGTGAATTCAATTTAACATAGAAACTCCCATAGACAATTTTCATCGGATCATAAAACCGGAAGTACTCGATACTTTTTAATGAAACTTTGAAAATATCTTACTTACATCTATCTGAACAATTTTTAAACGTCTTAGAAAATTCCTAAGTTTTTCTGAGTTTTTTATTTTTTCATCCCCCCTTTTCTCAAGTTTGAGGCCTAAAATCTCAAAACTGATAAGAGATAGAAACTCGCCGCCGCTTAACTTTTTAAACAACTCGACTTGGTTGATCTAACTCTAAAATTACAACGAATTTCCTTTAAAAATAAAAACAATTTATTGATTCATTTAATTTCTAGTATTTTGCTTGTGTAAACCGGAAGTACCGGAACCGGAAATCCAAAACCTTACATACTGGTGACATTTAAAAATGCTATAAGATTATTGTATAGTTATTTCTCAAATCCTTTCCGTTTTAAAAATATCGCTGACGGAAATTTTGTCGAGAAAAAGAATAATAATAATAATAATAATAAAACATCAGAATAACAATAGGTCTTTTCGACCGAAAGTCGAAAAGCCCTAACTAGAACTTTTTTTGTCTTCAACAAAAAGTAAGGGCTTTTCGACAGCCCCATTATCCCTTTTTAATTAAATGTTCAAAATAAAAAATTTCTTTCTTATTTATTTCCAAGTGTTCTAAACGCCTTGGTATCCCCAGTTGCTAAGATATGAACTAATGAGTAGTGCAGTGTGAAAAGAAAGATAACTCCAGAATTTTACAGGTAGCTTCATTTCTAATTTCCAGAAGAATATTTTCAAAAAATCATATTGATCTAAGTATTCCTTCCTGGGACACAAAACTTGGTATGCCTATAGTATTTATGCTCTACATTCTTACAGCAAAGCGAGATAACTCTTACTAAAAAAAAATTGAAATTTAAACAAGTGATGATCTTTGGACCTTCTAAACCCCTACAAGGAGTCAAAAAGTGGCCCCTCGGACCATAATTTTAAGATTGTACTTTTTATTCTAAACAATAAACTGAAAAGATTTTTAAAATCAAATGAGAAATAAAAAAGTTACAGCTAAAGGGCTTTTTTGTACGTTGGCCCCTGCAGATCCCTAATTTTTTCGATTTGTCTACCCAAAAACTTTTCCGGTCTGCGCATTGTCTGTATCATTATACATCTGAAATATTGTAATGTTAACTTGTAAACTTTTTGAGAAAACGAACGACGCATGATTTAAGTTTAACATTGAAAATCCCATAGACATTTTTTCATAGGCTCATAAAACCGGAAGCACTCAATATTTTTTATTCAAACTTGGAATATATGTTAAATGGGTCTATCTAAACAATATGTTGGCGTCTTATAAAATATCTAAGTTTTTTTTTTTAAATTTGTTTTTCATCCCCCTTTTTTCAAGTTTGAGCCCTAATATCTCGAAAACGGTAAGAGATACAGAAATGCCAACACTAAAGATTTTGTACATCTATATAAGATAAATCTAATTCTAAAACTTGAATGCTCTATCTAAAAAAATAATAGAGATTTTGTGCTTCAATGGATTTTTAGCATTTCCCTTTTCAAAACCCTAAGTGCCGGAACCGGAAGTCCAAAACCTTACATACGCGTGTCATTTTAAGGTCCTTTAAGACTGTTTCATAATTGTTTCAATATGTCTTTTGGTTTTCAAAAAATCGCTGACGGAAATTCTGTCGAGAAAAAGAATAATAAGAAACATCAGAATAACAATAGGTCTTTTCGACCGAAAGTCGAAAAGCCCTAATAATAAAAAAAGACAAAAACAATAGGTCTTTTCGACCGAAAGTCGAAAAGCCCTAATAAAACATCAGAATAACAATAGGTCTTTTCGACCGAAAGTCGAAAAGCCCTAATTATGCCAATATTTGACATTACATTGTAGGTAATAAATCTAATTACAATTTAAGGAAACCAAATAATACTTTTGAGATACATGCTACATAAATTTGATTATATTCATACCAAGGAAAATAGAATATTGAATATTTTACTTACTTTGACTTTTACTTAGTTGAGTCTATACCATGTATCGTATTTCTAATTACACGCGCTGATTCGATCTTTACATGATCCTATGATGACGCACTCCGACCAGAAATGTCTTCTTTGCATGAAGTTTTAGAACGGGAGAATGAAGTTCATTTTATTTCTAAATGATGTAGGCTTAAAATGTTTAGCACACACCCCTGAAGAAATTCGTAGATGTCAGTAAAGGAGACATAGACTTAATTGGCACAATCAAACTCAGCCCCATAACGCCCCTTGTGTCTAAAAACACCAATGAAATGATATTTTAAAGAAGAACGAAACATTCTGGTACACGTATTTCTTAGCAATATAGTGACGTGCATGAAACCTTCTTTAAAAACGTAACAAATTTAAAAAAGCAGGCAGGGAATGAAATCGCACTGTTATAATATATTCATAGGGAATAGTATTTTGATTTATAATGCGTATGTGGCTGTTTATACTCTATGAAGTGATTCGTTGGTAATTTTATAAAATCTCTGTAAAAATCAAAATTACAATTTGTTCTTAAAAGCATTATAAAAAGCATTATACCGAAATCGGTATCAATCTGTCGTTCAATCGTGTTTTTAATTCTATGAAAAAAACATTAAACACAATATTCTCAATAAAAATATTATCACATTAAAGTGAGTCATTTTGAATATTGTTAGATATTAGTAAAATCAAAAATTACCTTGATTTACTTGATGCAGTTTGTCATATACAAGTGTATCATGATTAATTTCATATCATTGTTGCAGGTCGTATATGACCGTAATTTTTTTTAATATGGTTTACATTATCAGATTAAAATCAGGGAAACCCTTGTAGTAGGGATTACGAATATAGCCAAATATTAAATATAGCGAAGTTTTGAAGAGTCTCTCGACAAATTCTTTTTTTTAAATCCCTGTAATAAATCTACGGTTATAAAAAAAAATTCAGATATAGCGTTTTACGGATATAGCAAATTGATATCGAGTCTTGTTTATAGCTATAACTAAGTTCTCTACAGTTAACATAACCAATTTAAAAACATACATTTATATAGCATTCCACACATCTTTAAGGGGGGTGTGCGGCCATCTTGTACATTTGATAAGAATGTAAACATATCTTGAACTGGCTTGTTTCTGCCCTAAACTGACTAAAGCTGTTGCCAAAAGACACAAAACAGTAAATATGAGATTCTACATGTTGTTTTGTATGCAATTTATTCATACAAGAACAGAACGATGCCTTTTTAGTCTATTGAAATAGCTGTCGAACTGCGCAACAACAGCCTTATTTTGAATTTTAGAAGTCTGAAAAAATATCAAGGAGATTCCCCAGTGTCCTCTCTACAATCATATATTGAGAAAAAGTCTAAGCTTTCATATTTAAGTTGTAACTTTGTCGTAAAAGAGGGCAACCTTTTCGTAAAATGGGCCTCAAAAACCATTAGATTCAAATAAGTCTGTAGCTGCGCAGTTTGATAGCTGTTTTGATAGATTAAGAAGGCATTGTCCTGTTCTTGTATGTATACCTTTAAAACAAAATGATATGTAGAACTTCATATGTATTGATCTTGAATCTGTTGGCAACATTTGGCTAGTCTGGGCTGAAATAAGCCAGTTCAAGAAATGATTACATTCTTATCCTCAAATGTACAAGATAGCCGCACATCCCCCTTAATCTGTATCTGATTCCTTTATGGTTCAAACAAAATATTTTAATATTATTCTCATTGTGCTTTTTTGCAGTCTTTTATAAGAAAGCGTATATAGAGCGACTTTCATCTACTTAATATTTCTAAGGACTATGTGCGGTATCGTCAAATATCTGCCCCCGATTTCAACTAATTTTAAGATAGTATCGTATTAAAATAAAATCTTCACAAATCATTGTATAGAGGATGTCTATAACTTTAATAATGATTTTAGTCATCATTGCTAATTCGCTGTGTATCTATGACGTCACCTAAATGGCCAAATTCCCGCAAATTTGCAATCAAATGAAAATATTCTCATTTTTGCTGTATATTATGCATTCGGAAGTATAGAGCGCAGGTCTGCTCAAGTGCGATTTTAACATATGTTTTTCTTCAGAGAGTTATACACATTATTCTAAAATATGGTACTAGAGCAAGCCTGCGCTCGAGGTTTCCCAGTCGAAAAACCATCGGAAAACACCCATATTTCGCTACAAAACATCAATTTCTCAAAATAATGCAATCTTCATGACGTCATTTCTACATTATGACGTCACTGTGGTGATAACCTTTTACACCTTTATTTCTAATATGATTTCAACTATCTTTCACCTTATTTTTAAAGCTCTTTCTAAAACTTTGATTTTGGGGGCAAAAAATGCATAAAACCGCACATAGTCCTTTCTGTATAAAATAAGACGAATTACGGTGTTGCGGAATACATCAACTTGTCCATAGGACTTCGAAATATCTGAATTATACCGTGCTGTCTTTTATACATTTGCTGACATTTTGAGCTGTATTTTTTGCATTCAAATTTTCATTTTAACACAAACATTAAGATTAACATTATATACATTAATCAACTGCTAGGTCGCAAATGGACAGCCATAAATTTGAGAATCCATATTCGAACACACTTTCAATAAAAACTACACAAAATCCCTGACAAAACAAATACACATTTAGTTCCCTTATAATTGCAATCCATGATTGGTGGTCAAACCATTTTTTCAACAAATGGTTGTAGAGAGGAAACTTCATATTAATATTTTTCATCAAAATAAGTCTGTAGGTGCACAGTTTTAGAGCTGTTCCGAGAGATTAAAAAAGCGTTGTCATGTTCTTGTATGCATACTGTTCAAACAAAATGACATGCAGGATCTCATAATTTTGCTTTTGTATCTTTTTGCATTATCTCTGGCCAGTTTAGGGCTGAAACAAGCCAGTTCAAGAAATGTTTACATTCTTATCCTTAGATGTACATAATGGCCACATAGGCCCCTTAAATAAAATGTGGAGAGGTATAAAAATATATATGTTTTTAAATTGGTAATGTAAACTGTAGTAAACTTTATAGCTATTAACAAGACTCGATATCAATTTGATATTGTTATTCTAATGTTATTCCTCATTGCAAATTTGTTCGCAGTCTTTTGAAAAAAAAGCGTATACTTAATATATTCTACAACATATATACTTCATATACTTAATATTTCTCTTTTTTGGATTAAAATAAGACGAATTACGGATGTAGCGGAATATATCAACCGTAGGACTTCGAAATATCTGATTTTACTGTACTGTCCTTTGTACAATATCTTTCATAACATTTGCTGACATTTTTCCCATTCCAATTTTCTTTTTACTTAAATATTTGAAAATCAGATACATCAATCGACTGTTTGGTCGCAAATGGACCACCATAAATGAGAATCTATATTTGAACACACTTTCAATGAAAAGTATAAACATGTGCTATAAGGATTTAATCAATGTATTTCTTTTCTGTCCCACAATTCCTGACACATCAAATACACATTTAGTTAGCTAATACTTTCAATCCATGATCGGTGGTCAAACCATTTTTACAATGAGCATTTATTTCAATTTCCAATATGTAAATCATTTATAACGCGTTGTTAAACATTTTTATTAAAGAAGCTTGCTTTCATTATTGTTTTAGGGATTTTTTACTTGAATTTTCATTCCTATAATTAAGGTTTCTAAAGAAGGATTTCATCTTTAATAAACATAAAAAAATGGGGATTTTTAAAGACGTTTTTAATTCCGATTTTGTATTAAGATGCATTACAAATGTACATGAATTTGCAGGCTCCAAAAAGAAAACTAATCAATTATCTGTAAATTCGTTTTTTTAAGTGTTCCTTTTTTCACAAACGCTAAATCTCAGCTTATTAGAAAATACCAAACTAAAATGTAAAAAAGTATTCTCAAATGAGTTTAAATGCCTTACAGCTGCATCGTACGATGTCTCCGTTATTACAGTATCAAAAAAAAAAATCCATACGAAGCAACAATCTTTAAAAGTTAAATTTTTTTCGCCTATTTACACATGTAGAATCGGTCTCCTTTAAATCTTCGAAATATGAAAAGTGGAGAAAAAAATTCCTCATGGCCTTACAAGAAACAAACAAAAATGCATCATTAAAATGTTTAGAAAAGGGAACCGTTTGGTTACTTTCCCCGAATGATTAGTTTTTCTAGGAGCATGTTATCCATCGTTTGTTAATAAAGCCAACTTCAGAAATTTTAGTGAACAAAATGTATAAAGGGTTATTTCTGAGGTGCCAAAACTATGACCTTTTATTTACAGCAATGTCAAAGTCGTAATAGAAATATAGCCGCCTCGACGTCAGGGGCGAATTTTGATATTAAGCAAAAATTACACGATACTCGATTGTGTCCTCCTGTTTTTAAAAAAACAAATTTGTGTACATCATTTATGGCTTAATTGACTGAGAAACCTTCTGCAAGGTCTTATTTTATACACATACTTAGCATAACGAAGTTTAATGTCAAATCGGACCAGGCAGCCTTTAAAAACTGATGGATGTGTATGCGAACGCAACAAAGTAAATCTATATGAATATTGGTATCGATTGTGTTCTATTAAAACATGTAATTATAGGGAAAAGTCGGAGGTAAAATATGCCAAAACACGAATTATTTGAATACTTTATGATTTTAGCTTAACTCATTTTTATAGACCAAAACAGACCGTCAAGTGACGATGTTCCACTTCACCACGTGGTCAGATCATGGAGTGGCTGACCCCCTCAGTCTGGTCGTGTTTCATCGTCACGTGATCAGAGCCACTGCTAACTCTGCTGGGAAATACACAGTGGTACACTGCAGGTAACAGTGTGGGGGATTTATGCACTCAGCAGGAGATAGAAATGACTACTGCCACTTTTAAAATAAAAATTAATATTTTTCCACGTCTAAGAGATAAAACAAAATACTTGGAATTTCATAAACATGTTACCGGTTAATTAAATTTGCCTTACATTCAACACAATAAAATATATACCAAACGACAACTGGTTTTATTTCTTGGGCGGGGGGAGGGGGTAAAATACATCTTACATTGATTGAACACATATTTCATAGTTAACAACGACTAATAGGATTGAAAAAGTCTTATAAAAATTTCAAACAGTTAACACTGAAAAATGTTTTTATACGAAATACTGTGTATGTTGTGTCAGAATGTTTATGTTAAAGGTTTTGGTTGTTTAATTATCAACCAATTGTTCTTATCAACATTTGAGTTACATCACCAATCAATGTTGTATAGTTTTCAAAAAACTGAAAAGTTAGGTTTACCAGAACAAAATCTCCAAAAAATATTCATTGTTTGAATTGATTTTAGTGCAGGAGTTGGTAGGACCGGGACGTACATTGCCTTAGACGCCCTCTACCGAGAAGGGGAGAGAACTGGTAAAATCAACGTACCGATGTACGTCAGAACAATGAGGAAGGACAGAATGAACATGATTCAGGGAGATGTAGGGTGTTTTTATTAATTAAAATATATACAACATTTCACAGTTTTACCCCACTTTAAAGTAACACACCAACTAACAACAAGTGTTTTTATTATACTTTCAAGTTAAATATCGAATTCTGTTTGGTTTATATAACCCTCAGCGTAGGCAAAACACATGACAACGGGTAACACAACGATCTGTTACATGCGCAAATATTATGGTCAGCCGTAGAATTCACCTTATCAGTAAAGTTTTCTTTAAAATTAGGACATTTAGTAAAATTACCTAAATAATGCTTGTTTGGGAGGGCAACAGTTGAAAATAACATCCCTCGAACGTTATGTTTGTTTATTGTGTCATAGCTATATATGTATTTAATATTATTTATTTCATTACTTTGCATCCATCATCTCGTTGTGACTGCCAGATTGTCATTGTTATATTTTTATCAAAGACACTGTAATTTAATTACTAGTAAATCTCGCTTGTATTACTGTGCATTTATGGTAAAATTGAGAAGGAATTTAAAACATTATTAGTTATGGTCGTTCATGGCATTTAAAAAAAAATAAAACTAAATATCATTTTGATACATGTTCTCTACAACCTTTTTTTTCAATTTGATATTGAAGAAAAAAGCAGGCAGGTTTTTTGTTTTGGTTGCTTAAAACCGCATTTGTGCATGTTCATGAAATGATTTTGTTATCGCGTGGATAAAATTTCCTTCTAAATAATATCCTCAATCCAGGTTTTATTTAATTTGCTGATTGATTACAGAATTTTAGTTTCCTTAAAAAATAAAGCATCTTATGTAATCAAGGTTTCGTATTGAAATTTAACATCTTGATTGGAAGAAAATTTAGTATAATAAATCTTATTTGAAATCAAGGAAATGACATTTGACTTAGAGGAAACAATTTTTACTCTTTCAAAGCACTCTTTTGTCTTTGTTTACATGGAGTGATTCAAACAGTCTTTAATGGTCTTTTCCCGGGTCTCTTCCTTGAGCAACATGTTTTCCTCGTGACAAATATCTCACCCAATACGTCGAATGATGTTTTACAAAATACAACCTAAACAAATTTACAAACTCCATCAAACATTTATTTTTTAAAATGTATACCGTTTAACATACTGATATTTAATACAAGTACATTTAGATTATTTAAAATCTTCATGAAACGATCATTATTGTGGTTTAAATGCATTTCAGAAGTTTTAAAAAAAACACAACCTGAAAAAAATTACAACGTCGACAAAATCATTTTTAAATGTTAAGCGTTTCACGTAATGATATGTTATTCAAGTAAATTTATGCTTTTTTAAATTTTCTTGAAATATATCAGTATACCTGTGTATGTGGTGACATGTATTTGTGAAATTATAACTTTCTTTTCCCAAAGGACCAGTACAGGTTGCTATATCTAGCACTAAGAGACGCCTTCAGTGGTCGGTCCAAATGTTTGAAAACAGAAAAGTTCCTGAGTCACTACCAAGAACATTCCTGTTATACCAATTGTGGAGATGTAGAACAAAAGCAATTATATTCTTCCGATATAGAGGTAAAAACACCTGAACATCGCACTTTTGGTTTACACTTAGTTTTCTTTTTTTGTGGTTTTTTTTTTGTTATAGTGTTTATTACTTACTCATTTGTTACCCTTTTGTTCCACTGTCAAGTTGATCAATGATCAATTAAATGTATGCAATTTTTGTTCTGTATTTGTAGGAGTTACTGTCCTTGAGAAAGGAGTATACACAACAAGATTTCATATCTGGTCGGGCTCAGATATCAGCTAACTACACAGAGAGTGTACTTCCTGGTAAAGAATATCAAATCAATACTTCAAAAGTTTTCATCAAAGAGTAAAATGAATTTCATATTTTTCAAACGTTTACAGATTATATTTAAGGTCTTCCGTTTCCAACGGAAGACCTTACTATTATTCTGAAAAAATTTCAAATTTCTTATTATTTTTTTTTTTCTTCTAGACGCCAACTTTGATCCTTAATATCTCGCTCGTTTGTTCACCGATTGTTTTGAAATTTTTAGGACTGATAACATGCCGCGTGATGTTGTCGTTGCATATTTTAGTTGAGGAAAATCCCCATTCGGTTTTGAGTTATTCCCCTTTTAGTAAAATTTAACGACTTCTTTTGTCCAGGGGGGTTTAGCTATAACGATGGCTGACAGAGTCTCAAAGATGGGCTGGTTTGGAAGCTAATACATTGAATTTGTGCGAGATATATTTTATTTATTATTTAAATGCAAATAAAAGGGGTGGTATAGATGTTGAAACAAAGGCAAGAAAAAAATTCAAAAAAATTCGCGTATTTTCCGTGTTAGTTTCCTTCCTGATAAAAATTTGTTATAACATGTAATTTAAAAGATCTTGGTCTTACCAAGACCTTTCATTCGGTATACAGAAAAGGGGGCTGGCCCCTATAATTAAGGAGTTAGATGCGTCAAAAGTTTCTTGTCAATAACTTGTAAAGGAATAAAAATTTCTAATGCATTATTGAAGCAAAGTTGTAAAGAAATTAATTTTGAATCCTTCCGTGGTATTCAATTTAATGTTTTCGTAATTTATAGCCAGTATTTGCAGAAACAATTGTTGTCAGTTCGGTCCATTTTTGTGGGGGTGCGCACGTTTAGGAGGTTATGAAAGGGCTTTTTGTAATGCACTAACTGATACATGCAGCGCGCAAAAATAATTCTACATAACATTCCCAAATGTTTTTATTCATATGTACATATTCATTTCATAAAGATGAACGTCTTTGACCTTATTTTTGTTGTTTGTTTCATAACTGTGCCCCTTTCTATATTTAGATGCATTACGAGACTCAGGTAACCGATCGATAGAAGAGTCGCTAGCTGTATTCAGGCCGTCGCCTTGACGACAGTGCATATGCTTGTAGAGCTGGACGTACACATGTTTAACGCCCCACTGTGTTACTGTAACAGAGACATTTTGAATTGTTTCAGTACTGGGAGATGTGTTAATTAAATGGTTCGAATGCATGGTAATTAAACTCAACTTTTCTACAGTACGTATACACGGCCGTCATATAAAGCACAATGTGTATTACTGACATGACAAATGTACGCTGGCAATTTAAACGAACGCGGGATTGCTCCCGATAGAACATTTCTTTTAAAGCAAAACAAAATACTGATTTCCGATGGATATAATATTATCATCGTGGAAATGATTTTAAAAAGTGAACTTAATATTCGTATACGATAATATTTGAATCCAAAGCCGCTATTTTTAAGTAACGGTTATTAGGGATACATGTATTAATTATGACTTGCCCCGCGTTTCACGTTTTTTACTTGCAATGCATCTACAAACGAAAATACCAAACAACCTTCGGCAGCAATTTATAAATAATTTATTACATACTAGTACACAATATTAAAGAGATAATTAAATAAATTGTGCTTTATAATTGTACTCGCTATCTTCCGTGGAAATAATGGCATGGAAAAAATGTTGTTCAATGTTCATCAAAAACGATGTAGCCTTAGCAATCGAAAATAATTAACAAACTGTATATTGATAGATTGACACATTAACAAACATTCAGACCCGCAATGTATTTTTTGCAAATTCTATAAAATGTAGACTCAATAAGTTAATTTTTCCGTTTGGGGTATTTTGAATCACATGTGTACGCTATGTGTACATGTACATATAGATTAATAGCCATATAGATAAACACTTTCAGTGTTGAATTTTTAAAAGATATTTTGTACATGCAAAGCAATCCAATGCAAGGGCTATTAAATTCGAACAATGTACATACGATAGGGATCGAACTGATACTGGTTCTGCTTGTTCTACAAACAGCGAATGAAATGCGAAGTATTAGGGTGTTATTTTTTAAACAAATAAGTATTGCTCTCTTAAAACCTTGCATTACTAAACAAAGTATTTCATCGGAAGCATTATTAGTTACCTTAGCTGCATATATGTAGCTCTCCTTCTGGAAAAATTGAGTACCATCCGAAATTTTTCATAGCAATAGCTTTCCAAAAAGCTTGCCTGACTACCCAAATTTATTCAATGGAAGCATGCATGTATCAATTAGACTATCTTATAAGAAATGAAATTTAATTTTCGCTGCGGATCATAAATTATTAAACTGAACGTGCAGAGTTTAGAAGCAATTTCAATCTTTTTCTTCGATCGAGTGCATGTACCTGTATATCACTGGAAATTAAATCATTTCATTATTTTAAATCATTTTAGGAATGTACATGTATCGAATAATCTCAAACAGCCAAATTGAAAATTGAATTTGTTATATATTAGATGCAAAATCAAAGACATTTTGTTATTTCTAACCATATAGGAAAGGATATTCAAACACGTACATGTAGCATCGTTATTTGAAAGTGTGTGTGTGTGTGGGGGGGGGGGGGGTTTAGGTGGGCAGCTTCATCAAAAAAAAATCTTGACAAGGAATTTAAAAAATGGGGAATTTTGAAAATCCTAATCCGTAGGTGGGAGGGGGTATTTACATTTTAACTTCAATTTAATTCAATTAGAATTACTTTATTTTTTGGTTCCATTTATTACATGCTCCGACAAAAGTGAAAGATCCATGATATCTCTATTTATTATATGACCAGTTAAGAAAATAGAGTGGGTAAGACCATCTACACATCATGTGCTCTGGCCTAACTTGGACTCGCCCACTAATCGGCGAGCCAAAATTATGAATGAGACGTATTATGGCGCGAAGTCTTTCTTTACCATTCACGCAACAGCTGAGATCTCAGATAGATCCATCGGCATAGATCCACTGGGAGGGTGTCAACTAATAACTACATATATTATACTTTGGATTGAATGTTTTAGAAGAAATCTATCGAATTAACATACACACTTAATTGACTAGCAATTGTTAGATGTACATTTACATTTGTACACGCGAGTGAAACCCTTTTCCAGATGAATGAAATCGCCCAATTGATCGAAAATCGGGTCACACGTACCCCACTTCGGCGAATTACTTGTACGTAGCCCCTCCAGTAAATATTCCAATTATATGAATTTATATTTGTTTTAATTAATCCAAACTGATGATTCTTTGTTAATGATGATAATCCAACACCAACTATTACTTACATTGTACTACTTAGACAATGTGTATCATCTTGCGATGACACCACCCTCTTTTTTTTTTTGACCTTTCAAATATGGCAATCTATTTTTAAATCCGGATTACACACGTGCAATGTGAAATGCCCTTTTAATTGAACACTCTTGCTCATTGTGCTTATTACATCCCATATAACGTTTTCATCAATTATGAATATAAATGTTGACACATTAAAGATATCGATGCATCCTCAGGCAATTATTAATTCAAGCTTGTGGGTCCCCCCCCCCCACTTTTTCTCACAGCAACTAATTTTTTTAAAATTTGCTTATAAAAATTTATATAAAAATAAGGAAATTAGGATTGAAATTTGGAGTTTTTTTTTTTTTTTTGCTTGTCACACTTTCAAAAAGGATGCTACGTGCCTGCATAAAGATAACAACATTCAAGGGCCTTCCGTCATTTTCAAGCCATGATAAACATGATAAAAAGGACTCTCAAAATAAGAAAATAGACGCAAAGTAAACTGCATTCATGGCATATGTTCACATTCTATGATGTGTCTCAAAATTCCTATTTTGGACTCGTCCACTATAACTACGAAAAAATTAATGAATGAGACATCCTGATTCTGGCGCGGAGTCTTGTAAATGAAATTTCCATTGATCTGAATGGATTTTTCCGTGAGGGTCGGGGTACTAGGTATAAAAACAAATTTAATCGTTCAAAGTTTTGAATTGTTAACAACGATATATTAGATCGAATGTTTTAGAGCGATTTATAAATCCAAAATACAGTCATTTTTAATCTGTTGACGCGTGAGCATATGTATTAAGTAGGCGGGCATCTCTACACCCTATTAATTGAAGACAAATGAAATCGCGTCCAGCAGAACTCCCTGGCATTTTAGTGTTTGTTATTATAAATTTATGATTTTGTTTGTTAATAACAATTCAACATCAATTATTAATTAACAATGTACACTCTAGTACGCTTATACACAGTTTTGTTGCGATAACCCCCCCCCCCCCTCCCCGGACATTATACCTATTTTTAAATCAGGATTACACACGTGCTTGCATGTGCAGAAGACAATCTGGAACTTAACTGATAACTATATCATCTCTTTGGAGATTTATTTCTCCGTAAGCAAATACGTGTAGTAACTGATACATGCAATTGTGAAAACCATAGAGGAATGCATAATCTGCGCATAATAACTAACTGCTTGATGCAATATTTCTTTTTTCCAACATGTTTTAAGTCAATGATAATATGAAAATATATGCTTGACTTCATATCGGAAATTACTCATTTTCTTTATTCCCCTTTTCAATAAACAAAACAAACCAACAGACCAAATTGATCCAGATAAATAAATTATCAAAAATAAACCTAAAAAACAAACTACACTTTCATCCTTCACCCACAATATTGCCTTTTCGATATTTGTCATCGTGGTAGATCCGTGTAACAATCTATTAAGTAGGTGCTTGCACGACATAGAACCGGCCCTTGCTGATCAACGTTTTCATTAACACATAAAGGGGAAAAAAATATTTAGATTTTTTCTTGGATTTATTTTGATGTAAATAAAAAAGAGAAGAAATTAGTTCTATAATATATATGCGATGTAAATCTTTTTTCCACGCAATATTTCGTATAAAACAACGAAGAGTAGTATCTTGAAACTTCATTCAAAATTTGATTAGACCTTTAAATTGTAAAATGCTAACATTGAAAATTGTGCCCGATTCCTTTTTTTTAAGATAAAACTTTATTTAAAAAACTGATTCTTTGAGACAAAATAAATAAACATAATCAGTTTGATATTCTCTAAGTGCAGTTCTGTAGCTCTTAGTCTGAAAAAGAATCGGATGGACGACCTAGGACCCAGATCGTCCATCCAAATTTCTTGAATATTGCCATTTCTTTCGTACGCGGACGCATGTTGGCCGAATACTCACCAAGACTAAATGGTTCGTATTTTACGTATTTTAAGTTTTAACTGCGTTTAAAGGTAATATTGGAATTCCGATAATTTTGAAAATGATTAATTAAATAAAAATGGTTAAAATTACCGTCAAATTACCGGCATCGGCCTTCCCCATGCGCGAATCAAGAAGAGTAGGGTGAGGGTTCCAGACCCCACCCCAACCCCCGCAAAATTTCTTTCCATTACATGTACAATATAAAATTACAAAAATATGCCTCGGACATCCCCAGGCAAACTCAAATAACCGTCAGACACTCAACCCCCACCCCAGGAAAATTTTTCTTATCTGCGCATGCCCTCTCCCCCCCCCCCCCCCCCCCCCCCTCAAAAAACAAAATTATTCTTCAGAACCCCCTGTAAAATTTCCAGGATCTCCGCATACATTCTAAAAGATTCATTGGCCCTTGCTTTCGATAAAAAATGCGAGTAAAATGTTTGGTCTTTTTACGTTCAAACCGGGCATACCCACTTTGTTTTGCCTCGGACTAGAATGTCGCGACGTCATTGGATGAAACGCGTCACGTGGCTGCCTTACAAATTTCTTTAAAAGGCAAGCGTCAAAATTTATAGCGCAACATGGCGGACGTAACGTTATTTGAACTGATTTTCTACACAAACGTTAGTTTACTTATCAAACTTTAGGTCCTCGACAAAACAAAACACTTATTAGGTTTGTTACTGACTGTTTAAAGAAATTTGTGGGGTCGGTAAAGTCCATAGAAGGCTCGGCTCCGCCTCGCCTTCTATGGACTTTACCGACCCCACAAATTTCTTTAAACAGTCAGTAACAAACCTAATAAGTAATAGTGTGATTATAATCGTCGTCCATATTCTGTGTATATTGAGTCAATTATGATGATTCGATAAGTTTCTCAAAATAAAATGCACATGCAAAAAAACAACATGCGGCGAATCAAACTTTTAAAGATCTGTATTTGCTTATTATACATGTACTTTGTTTCTTTTACACAGTGTTTATACATCTAATATTGCACCATGGTCAGGTATCAATTTTTATATTACGTCACAAGTATGACGCAGCTACGACGGAAGACCTAATCGTTGCTTGCAACGAGCTCGTCTCTAGTTTTTTTTACTTTTGTATATCGTAGTTGAAGAGTTCTTGTGTCATCTGTCTTACATAAAGGGTCATAATACATACTACAACGCAGTTCTTCTCCAGGTAGAATATAACAAAAATATACACCTTTGATTTTGATTTTGACATAATGATCATGAGGTTAATTTCAACATGACCTTTTATATTTTTCCTATTAACAAAAATTCCCTCCAATTTCAATAAATAGTATTTCTTATTTAAACATCTTTTACGCAAGGCAAGTCAAATGAAGTGTCTGTCATAAACTAATGAAGTTGAAGTTACTCGGACACAATATATTTTTCTCAATTTATGTGTTTCATACAGTCGTACCTGGAGAAGGACTCCCTGATCAGCGCCCAGTATCCTCTACCAGACAACACCGAGGACTTCCTCAGACTGATCAAGGACTTTGATGCACGTGTTGTCGTTTTCCTGTGTCCACTCAAGGACATCGAATCTGTATGGAAAATCTTGTCTCTGTTTAACATCTTTTATCTACTTATCTATTTATCTATATATCTATTGATCTTTATATCTGTAAACCTCTAATTCGGAACATGCTGTATTTTTTTGTTACAGACATCCAAATGGTATCCATCGGAAGGCCAAACAAAATTTGATGGAATGTTCTACATTAAGAACCTATCCTCCTCTAAGGCCTCAAACGTTACAATAAACAAATTAAATATACAGCCAACGGTATATTTTTTTAAAGGAAAACTAAAGTAAAGTTTTGAAAAAAGGAATAACAGCATTCATACAACAACTTTATTTCAGTAACAACTAAGCACTAGATATACGAACATTCAAATAATATAAATATCTTAAGGAATCGTGCAGCAACTTACACTATAATTATTCAAACATAATAAAGCATTGATGTTTTTATTATGTTTAGGGGTTTAACCAAATGGACATAACCGTTTTGGAATGCCCAAAATGGAGAGAAAAACAAAAAAACTTCTGATAAAAGAATTCTTTTGGATGTGATCAAGTCTGTCAAAACTGAAAAGACGAACGAAAAGGGACGGGTTCTAGTTCTGTCAAGGTACATTATAATACTGAGCGTTTAAAGTGCTATGATCGAATGGGGTACTTTCCTTATATTTAAAAAAAACCCTGTTATTTACATTAAGAACAATACAATCATATAAAAGAATTTAAAAATGAAAAGCGATTTTCCAATTTATATAAAACTTTAATAGAATAAAATTGTGACATTAAAATTAAATGTTATTTACGCAATGCATTATTATAAGGTAAATGAGCATATACGGTCTTTGTAAGGAGTAAAGAATCATTGTTTGGGTATAATGAGGTGATACTTTTGGTCGGGGTGCGATCAAGTCCAATAAAGCCCCAAGGGCGTAATGATAAGTTTGACCACACTCCGACGGAAATTATCATCATAATATTCAAACACTGGTTTCTTATTGCTTATATCTATTGTTTTCAATTTTTACACTTTTAAACTACATTTTAAAACCACAAATGTTTCATGTAGCACATGCTATGTATTGCTACGAAGCGTAGCCAATGCTGTTTATCCGTTATGCTATATTACACGCACATGTTGTGTCGCTAATCGTTTATGAAAATATTGGGCAATGTGGTTCAAAAGTTGATTCGTAATGCAATCACAGACAAGTTGAAAATGTAAATATTTCCAAATAACAAGTACTTTAAATACAAATTTTCAAACATGATCTTATTTATTATCCACATAAAACATCATGCATTTTAGGTAGGGGGTACAGGTGTGCTCGATTATTCTTTTGAACAAATTAACTTAAAGCATTATATTTTTTTTACTACTTAGTGATGGAGCTACACGCTGTGGTCCTTTCTTTGTTGTATACAACGTGTTGGAACAGATCTCCGTAGACAGAGAGGTGGACATCTTTACAGCTGTACGTCAGATCCAGATACGGAGACCAGAGTGTGTCTCCACTGTGGTAAGCAGTTTTGGGTTTTTTTTGTTTTTGTTTTGGGTTTTTTTTATCTGTTTTCAATAGCCGAGAATTATTACGTTAAAGATATGTTGTCTTTTAAACAAGATAATTATTGTTCCGATTTTGTTCGTAGCTAAAATCAAATATATATGTTAAATGTTGATCATAGGTTATTTTTACAACATTAGTAGCATGCACTTATTCTATACAGTTATATACACATGAATGCATGAATCACAGTATCTGGTAAATAAATGGAGTGTTTTGGGTTTTTTAAGGAGGAATACCAGCTTTGTCATGACGCCGTGGCAGAGTATCTCCAGAATGACTGTGTATATGGAAATCGTTGAAGATACACAATTGAGCAGTAAACAATTGTAACCATTGAAAACTTTAGTTTTTACAAAAACATTTTCTTTTTTTGTACAAATATGATCACTTTTTTTGGCTGATATAAAAATGTTATTGTCTTTTTTATGCACATGTAATTTTTTCGTCCCTAAAACTGTAGACTGCATTTATATTGATTTTGTGGTTTTGTTTATAAGAAAAGCAATTTATTTTTTTAACTTGAAAACCTATTTCAATTTCCTACTTTGATATTGAGTTTGACTATTGGTTTAACTTTGTGTAACTCACTAACTAAACTATATGTGATCTGTTTTATTCATTCATTCTCATTCAATATTTTATTCCTCTTTTCAGAGAGTACATGGAATGTATGTTATTGAACAAAATCAAACATGCATATTATACAACAATTATGAAATATTTATAAAGAGATACAAAAAAATATATATATATATATATATATATATATACATGTTTTAACAAGTGTGAAAATGTGAATATTATAATTGAAAGGTGAAATATATCATGCTAAATAAATTCAATGAGGTGGTTACAGAAAAAAAAAATTACAACGATAGTAATAAATATATATATATATATATATATGTACAGGACTACTGTGTATCATTGACTGTTCTTTTATATAATGCAAATACCTTAATAAGATAGTTTCCACATAAAAGTATGAGTTCTTTTTCATTTTGTTCCGATAATGGGGTGGCTGGGATTTTACCCAATAGATATGAGTACAGTTCCTCCTCGTCAAGAGCGCAAAGTTCAGCACAAATGCCCAGATCGAAGTTAATTATATCACTCCAGAAAATGTCCCTGTTTGTGGAGAAGTACGCGCAACTACAAGCAACATGCTTAAAAATGTCTGTGTATTGAGTGTTGCATAGTTGACAGGTGCTTATATTTCTTGTAGGGGTAATAGTAAACGTTGAATCATTGTTACTGTTTTAAAACTGATTAATCCAATTTAGTAGGTATTAAAAAAATACAAAAGATAACCAATTATTTTTTCAATTATCTTATAAATTGTTCCAATTTTTATTCAAACTGCATTTTAGGTTCTTTTCAAAATCTGTATTCAACATATAGGCCGTTGACATTTCAGAGTCATTCAGCAGTACATAAATGTAAGAAGCAATCCTTAGCATTGTAAACAATTCACGAAACATTTAAGTTAAACTTCCTTAATTGATATCTTTGTACTTCTTTATTTGGTAGTAAACTTGTCTGGTATATGTACATGGATTTTGCTGTTGTTTTTCCTAACACACAATGTTTTTCAGTAACATTACAGTAGCAAGGTTTTATATTTCTATCAATATTTATCCAAATTGATGCTTTTGAAAGAATATATCAGTGTTTGACTGAAGTCCTTTTCTCTGTACAACGACATGTGATGCTTTCGATTTCGTTTGGGTTTTTATCTGATTAAGATTTTTCACTGTAATTTTTTGTTCTCATACAAAAGATGATTTGTTCCCAAAAGTATGATATACATGCATATTATATGTTTATGTTAATGTGTACATGCGTATATGCTAACTAATGAACATCGTTTAACTAGTTGACTGGTTCTTTTAATAGATAGTTGATTTTTCAGCAACGTAGCACGATTCGTTGCTTTGTGAATGGCAACGCTAATTTTTGTAATATGTTTATTATTTTCTTTGTTAATCTTCTATTTATCAAAATAAATTTAAGCCTAGTTAATAATTCTTTGTAATATGTCTTCAGTTTCGTTTTTTCACTTATAACATTCTCATATAGAGAACGTTTGCAGCTAAATAAAAAACAAAAACACATCAATAAACAAACAAACAAAAACCAAACAAACAAAAAAGAAACACCACTACATCAGCGTGTGAATTAGTTATTTTCAAAGCAATCAACCGAGAATTTATTGGCACATTTTATTTTGGATTTTTACTGTTGGTTTGAAAATTCAATAGACTCTATCTAGTTTTGCACAATATGCAATGCGTGTCAGTTTGCTAAACCTCTAAATGAATTTGTTTACATTTTGTTTCATCATCATTTACTGTTCGAAACCTTACATTAAAAGGTTGGCTGGTCGTAAGGAAGATATGGCATAAAAAAAAATTGAAATATTAAAAATTATATAAAAATTATTTCAGTTTATCACAAACATACTATGACGTAAGTTTACGTTGTGGCAATGTGTTTAAGCAATCGCTTTCCGAGCTTAATGCTTAATCTCTAAATCGAAATGCATTAGGTATATTTTCGTATGACTACATAAAAAGTTCTGTCATATACAATCGAGAGGATTAACAGCAATACTATTTGGGGAGGGGGGGGGGTACAATCGAGAGGATTAACAGCAATACTATTTGGGGAGGGGGGGGGGGGTTAAATGTGAACAAGAAACACACAGGTGTCAAAGTTTACTAACGAGTTTAACACATTTAACTGTAAAAGAATAAAAAAAAAATATGTATATATGGTGATAATGCTCTACATCAAAACGAGAATTAATGCACAGTGATAATTCTTTATAAATAAAACCACTGGCAATGCTATGATATACGGACTGTTGCCTCCTTTAAAAATGCTCCTTTAAAACCTCCCACAAATATTTGTCAATATACTTTCAGCTTGACAACGGGATGATCGAGGCAACAAGTGTAAACAGTGTATTTCGCCGCTCAGCAACATTAAATTGCAAACTCGAAGTAATATTATTATAACTGAGAAAAAGAGTATAATGTTATGTTTAAATATATTAGATGTAACTAAAATGACCAAATGGATGTTATGCACTCCATGTTCTCTTTTAAGTTGGAACTACATGTATGTACTAAGAACGATTTCAACAGTTCGCAGGGGTGTTAAGGAAGCATATGGGCAATTTAGCGTCTTATTTTGACTGTTATATTCAAAATCGTGAAATTAAATAATTATTTTGAATAGGATCAAAAACTAAGTATTATCCTTTAAAATAGCTGTCAGTGCAATAAAATCAGGTAGTACATTACTACCACATTGGTACATTATCACGTGACAACTATAAATAGCTTACGTATATTCTTTAACATAAAATGAGATAGAACAACACTACCCCGCGTTTTCCAAAATATGATAAGCATACCAAGTGAAAGCAAACAATCTCAGTTTAATCAAAACCGCTGCTAGAATCCTATGTTTGTCCTTATGAAAAAGTTATTTATCCGGTTCTAGTAAAACCTTCCCAATTTTAATATAGTTTGCGCGGAAAACGGCAAATTGCATCAATTCAACACACAACATGGGATCCCTTTCAATATAAGCATTGATCAAACTAACGATACGTATAAAATTTAAAGTGCAATATATACGGGGTAGTGTTGTTCTGGTCGGATTTTTACATCGTAAACAATGGCAGAGGAAAGCCTGGCTGAGAAATAAAAGCAAATTTACATACCTTTTAGCGAATGGTTGATAAAACTAACATCTCCCCCAGTATTCTTATGTTCAATTCTCAATGAATCACACCACAGTAATTTATTAGAGTTCTTAGATTAGTTATATTTTGAATATGTTTACAATGCTTTCCGATCAAATTCACACGACATTCAACTTTTAGTCATGACGTCATCTATGTGTAAATCTACGTAACACAAACTAATTTCTGGAAAAAAAATTGTCTTCAGTATTTTTACTTGTTTTTGATCTACGTTTCGTTGCTTAGATATTTGAATATGTACATAATAATTAACATTTGTAATTTCACGGAATTACATGCAACACAGATTCCATATGCTTCCTTAACACCCCTGCGTTGTTCGGTCAACATCCGGTACCATGCACCGTAACAATTGCCTGACCATTTCTTACACAATGAGCCCGGCTAAAAAACGAAAGTTATATAGATATACTTCGGGTTAAAGTTTGAATAATATTTGTCACAAATGACATGATTGTCATACATGCAATGATTTAGAAATCTTCAGAAAGCTCTTTGGTATTTAATGTCTTTAGGATATCAGCAATTTCAATACATGAAGGTGATATCATCTACTAATAATGAAAAAAACATTTCCGCGAAAAGGTTATTTCAAAATTTTAAAATGACGAGTAGTATAAACTATTCACATACATTATAAGCCCTATTTAAAATGACATGACCAAATAAAAAGCTGAATAGGTATCACTTACTCAATTAGTGATATAGCTTAATAATTACTATAAATTGCAAATCATGACGCTCAGTCATATCTAATAGACAATGTCACTGATATATAACAATGTTAAAAAAACATTGTGGACGATAGTTTAAGAATGCGTATGATTATTCATGTGTGAATTTTTTGATTTTGTTTGATGATTTAATTTCGGTCTGAGGAAACAAATTAAGGTATACGTTTACTCATAATGAAAAAAAAAATCCACTGATGATAACGAAAAACCATCTATTGTGTGTTAAAAACATTTCATGGTAGTGCTATTTTTTACTTTCAAAAAAGTAGGTCAATAAAAATGTAATACAGTTAATGAATGGCAGTGACACTAAACAGACACAAAGCATTAAGTTTTCATTCACAATTTTTATGAGTTTTCAAATTCCTACCCTTTTTTGGTTTAATTTTACAAAAAAAAACCTGAATGATGATAATACTAAAACATTTATAGCATTAAACTAGGTATATTGACCTTACTCTGCAGGCATAAAAGTTATATGAGGTCAATAAACAACATTTTGAGATATGGTGTCTTTTATTGTTTTTAAGCATTTTTAACCGGGTTTTCCAACAGAAAAATCCGGTTATTGAAATGGTGAAAATGGCGGGCGGGCGGCTGCCAAAAGGGTACCCTCATTGTACGGATAACTCGTCCTACAGTTTTCAAGATAGGAAGTTGTTCTTTTGCAGATCAATTGGACATATATCAGAGGTGTGCATTTTGCTAGGATTTTGATTTCTGATAATTTATTGAAAAAATACCAGCTTTTAAACTTAGTCAATTTTTGGCAAAATATTGCATTTAGAGTACCCTCATTGTACGGATAACTCCTCCTACAGTTCTCAAGATAGGAAGTTGTTCTTTTGCAGATCAATTGTACATATATCAGAGGTGTGCATATTGCTAGGTTTTTGATTTCCGATAATTTATGAAAAAAATACTAGCTTTTTAACTTAGTCATTTTTTGGCAAAATGTTGCATATACATGTAGGGTACTCCATTTCACTGGATAAGGGTTGACGTGGATTATGGATACAGTTTACATAAAAGAAAACCCGGTTTGCTGTCACATTGACAGCTTTTCACTTGTTCAATATTTTTGTAGCGTGTGCCATTCGAATATCTAAACGAAAAAGTGAGATAAAACCAACAGAAAATATGCAAAATTATGTTGACTTGTTTTTTACTGAAATATTTTTGGTGGTACTGTAATATTCAATCTTAACTTTGAATATTACAGTACCACCAAAATATTTCAGTGAAAAACAACATTTGAAAATTGTAGTCCGAATTTCCTCTGTTTTGAGAAAAGTCCAACCATTGTTTGAGCTTATTTCCATAATATAGTAAAAATATCGAATGGTGTGTCAATAATAAATCATTTCATGAATACTTTTAGTGTTTAGAACAAATTTTACTCATGACCTTGAACTTTGTAACAATCGAAATTTGAGAACTTAAACCCTGAGTAAACAACGTCCTTAATTGCAATTAGAAATAGAGGAGTGGGCACAGTGAGAAAAGAAAGAAATGTCAAACATCACGTACGATGGACAGATTGATGGATGATTGTAGCATAATGTAGGAATGTCGAAACTTTATGAACCTATTAATTTGTTCTGAATGAAATTAAATCAATTCAGTTTTTGCGATTCAACACGAATAATAGCGTTAACTAAAAAAATATTTCGTTTTATCGTAAAAAATTACTTTCGTTTTTGAAATGGCTTCCTTTGTTCTTATTCGCATGTACCAATATTTTAATATTGCATTCTTAAAATTCAAAATTAGCTCTTTTTGTATGATTTTTTTTTTTCAAAATGGTATTACATGTTTTCTCACATAATAGACGTAATAGCTGTATGTTTTACATGTTGATATTTGTCTCTTCTTTCTTATCTGAAAAGTATTTATTGCTTCAGTAGCTAATTTACTTTGTTTTTTTGGCTTTTTTTTTTAAAGATGATTTATCTTACCAAAAAAATGCCACCCAATCAGTGACTTACGCTGATGCTGAGACGCTGTATGGCGCAGGCAATGCCGTGGATAGAAATACACTAACGTGTATGAGGACGAGAGAAATAGGACGTAACTCTCCTCACAAGACAATGTGGTGGAAGGTGGATCTGGGTGGTCTGTACAACATTTACAGCATCAACATTATCTTTAAAAATTACGACGGTTTTCGTAAGTGTTTAATATAGTCTAAATGTTAAAAGAGTATGATTTTTTAGGAATAAAATTTAACCAATTTGCTTCCATGCTTATCTTAACAACTCTAATAATGTGTCAACTAAGACAGCTACAAACGCATTGGAAATTCCGAACGGATTTAAAGATAAAAACGCATCGCTTTGTGCAGGCGTGCATGTACGATTATTTGTCCGTAAGCTTATTTTTAATTGTGACATTTGTAACAGAACCAATTGGTCAATTTCAACACAAAATAGCAAAAAGCATTCTCGAAAAAGGGGAATTGAAATCAGTAAAAAAAAAATGGTCACGCTTTTTTTTTAAGAGAGATAATTTTAAAAATATTAGAAACACGTTGGCAAATTAAAATGAAAACCTTTATCTCAATAACAATTTGGCCAGAAATACTTAGTAAGCATCCTTTTGTTGTGTAGATTGAAATTTGATGAAATCATCCTTGCTCATAAAAGGGCAGTTCCACGACGGATGTTGACTGTTTACAGAGAGAACAAGCAAACTAGCTATTGTGCTTAAACGTTTGACTTGTATTTTAAGTCAACATATTTTTGTAATCACTCAATTTCATCGCAAAATCAGTGCGTTTAAAATGAAATATTTTGTTGCAATGAAACGCAATATTAACTAATGTGCGTTTAAATACAACATCTATGCGTTTAATCCCAAAATTCAGTACATTTTGACGCAATAGATTGCAATAGATGCATTGCAGCTCCTAAGCATCTTGTTTATACAATGCAAATAAAAAAACAGGTTTAGTACTAGATGTTCTGAAGGACGGATGGCTTGGGATTTCACTCAGTGACAGAAACATGTTTTGTATAGGCTGACATCTTTATTTGAAACTGGCTCTGAACTGGGCACACATATTGTATTCGGCAACATAAAATACGGTTAAAAAATTAATTTTTAGATTACATATAATATATCAATACAATTAGTTTGTGTATAAATGGCATGATTGTTTAGATTCATGCGCTGAATAACTGCAAGTGACGTAATGAGCAAAGTTCAAAGGGGGTTGCCATTGGTTGGTAAAATAATTAAAATATGACCAACTTAACAAACTATAATGTTGACAACATTTTGTATATAACAAATATTCATAACGAATTACTTTTCAGTTCAAAACACACTAAAGGGTCGCAACCCATAAAGATCGGTGGCTTTAATAATCTTTATCCCATTCTGTTTCCAGCACCCTGTATTATGTATCTACACTACTTCCGGTATATCAAAATAATAGACTCAAATTTTGGAGCTTTAATACGGAAAAAATCGGAAGAGTACTATCTTTGGTTAAATATATTTTAAAATCATCGGTACTTGAAGATTACCAATCTGTTTTTTATATTTTTCTCAATCAAGCTTCGCTAATTGATAATCAACGAAAAATCCTTTAAAAAACTGGAAATCATCTGGATTTTTTTTATTTTACAATCTAAATACGCATGCACATTACATTCACGTTGGATCACGGGATGCTCTATAGTTTATGTTTCGACAATATCACATTTGCAAGGATAAACTCAAAAAGGATAATCCAACTACGTGTAAATTTTCATTGGAAATCTGCTTTTTATTCTGTTCATCAAAAAAAAAAAAAAAAATACGGGAGATAACTCTAATTTAGCGCATACAGTAATACACTTTTTTGAAACATAGAAAGTTAGAATCAACTGAACAGATGAAAGTCAACATACCTGCAATCTTAACAAGAATCCATACCATAGTCTCAAAGATCTGTCATAATGGCGTGAAAGAAAGTTATATCAGATGCATTCAATGTTAAATTACAGCGTACAATTGTAATGTTGAATCGTCTGAACATGCTTTTTTTCTAAAAAGATGATCACCAGAAAAACTTAATTAGTAAGTTCGAATATTTTACAACACTCAAAACACTATATGGATGGCATCATTGAAGTTATTATATCCTTTTAATAAAATATTTGTAGAGAATAGACAACGTGGTCGTTTTGCTGGATTTTCTCTGTATGTATCAAATTCTGGTGACATATCAGGGTCTACTCTGTGTTACAAAGACGACCAACACTTACCGCCCCTGAACTTTTCAACAGTATGTATAAAACGTGGACGATACGTCATCTTTTACAACGAACGACTTGATGGAGTTATCTACCCTGACGGATATGAACTGCAAAATGTTTATATTGAAATTTGTGAAGTAATAATACAAGGTACACTACCTTCTATGACTTTTTTTTATTTAATGACATTTTCAAAAATAAACCAGTATTGAATTTCGCGGCAGCATGGACCCTTACTTGACACAAATCACAAGTAGACAAGCTATTAAGTAATTATTGGGTTATAGTTGTTAAGCATGAGTTTACTCAGTTTGCAAATACATCCCATTAATGAGAATATAATATCTTTTGAGTAGCCCTTTAATTAAACTTGATTCAAAGTTTTTGGGTAACAAATATCGTTACACAGGTATTGATATTATCGTTATTCTTTTAAAAATATTTCATAAAAACTATTTGATTTTTAATATTGTGTCTATTATTGAATTATATACATGTGTATACAATCACGAAACAAAATAAGGAGAAGATTTTGTTTTAAAAGTGAACTACGTCATTAGATAACATTATTTTCATATTGATGCTGTCTTTGGGAGTAACTGTTACAAACATCGAATTCTCCATATTACGTAACAGCTACTTACGCTTATTGAAGAATCGCTCATTACACAATATGTAGCTGTTTTACACCATGCCATCATTTGATATAGCTTTTTAAATGAGATATTTTTGACGTCGTCGTCTCAATAACTGCCTGCAGGTGATCATAAAAATTGAAAAACGCACGAAAGAGCTATATGATTAATTGTCCGCTCGAGTGACGGCAGTTATTGACACGACAACGATAGAAATATATCATTTTATACTCATGTTTACATTCCAATATTGATGAAATTATCTATTTGATTAAATATATATTAGTAATATTGCACATCAAGGAGTTAGTAAATAAGTAAAAGCGAGAACAGCAGTTTCTTTTTCGTTTTTAAACCGATATAAACTGGTTCACACATAGACTGTAGAAAAGAACTTTCAATACATCATCCGTGAAATTCTGCTTTTAACAACAAAATAACTTAATTGTTAAATAATTGTAAAACATGGTGTTTTAACAGCATATATGAGATACATTTTTGGTCGATAACATAGGAAACAATGGTTGGGAACAACTTATGGTAATTACATGTAAATTTATCAGCAGCGATTAGGTTGTTGCATCATATGTTTGATATTCAATAATGATTTTTACTTTTATCATACGTGAATTGTAAGTTAATTTGTTGTTTAACATATCCATATTTTTTTCATAAGAATTTTTTTCCATATTTGGTTCGATTGAAAAATAGAAGTAGGGCAAACAATTTTCTGAAATGGTCCTTACTAAAAATCTTTTATTTATCGTTTTATTGATATAAATATATCTTTAGTAACTCTAGCTTAAAACAATTCATTAAATCACTATTGTATAAGTAAAGTCGTCCTTAAGGAGGATAGAAAAATTATGGAATTTTTATCTGAGGACATTATCAACAAATTTAAAATTCTCAAATATCCTAGAAATGTATACAACAATTACATGATGCAATATCTTAATGAACCTTATCATAATTTTGATAAAGGGTGTAACAAATTTGGAGTATACGGTTTTAACTGTAACATGACCTGTCCCACCAACTGTAGAAACGACACATGTCACATACAAAATGGGAAATGTTATACATGTAAACCCGGATGGACTGGAATATCGTGTGAAACAAGCAAGACCTTTATCGATTTCAAGTAAAAAAAAAACCTCATATTTAATAGGCAAAGTGATAGTTTAACGGTGTTTTAGAAAAAGAGTTAATAATTAATCTTATTTTTTCTGTAAAATACATTGGCTTTTTAACTTTGTTTTTATACATGTTTACTACCAGGTAAAGTTTTGACAGAGGGCATTTTTTTTTATTAAATAGAGTGCCAAGGAGGGTGGTTTGGTGAAAATTGTAGCCAACTGTGTTCAGGACATTGTAGAGATGATGCTTTCTGTAATCACGTGACTGGTCGATGTGACAAATGGTGTAATTCTGGGTGGACTGGATATATGTGTGAAATGGGTAATTATTTATAATCTCTTTTTTATCAATCACTATAAAATTTAAAAAGTTTTTATTACTAAAATAAAAAACAAATATACATTGAAACAAAAGTATGTACTTTTTAATTTAAAAAAATAATAACAAATATATTAATAAATATCTATGTAATCGCTTGTTGTCTACATTTGTCGTCAAAATGTCATTTTGCTAGATACTGGACCCTAAAGCAATACATTATCATCCGCTTTTGTTTAGAGTATAATTAGTAAACAAAATTCAATTAAAACCCCATATACTTGTTCATTAATAAGGAGAGTGTTACAGAATAATTTAAGATACATGAATGTTATTTATAGGCCTATATACTTTTGTGCTAAAACATGCTTTAATGCTTTTATTTACATAAACATTATATTGTGAAAAGGGTAATAATTTTAAAAAAATATCCCCGTACAGTTTGTATATTTTTAATGCTTACATCAAATAATCATATACATTAAGACAAATTTATTTACTTTTTGATAAAAAAAAATCCTATAACAATTATATAGATAAAATTATACGTAATGGCATTTTGTCAACATTTGTCATCAAAATTTAATTTTGCTAGAAGCAAAAGCAATATGCTATCATCAATTTCGTTTGGAGTATTTTAAGAACAAAAAAATCATTCAAAACCCCATATACTTGCTTACTAAAAGGGAGAGTGTGACCGATCTACTAAAGATACATGTATGTAATTCTTATATACATGTACTCGTGTGTATAAAACACGGATTATCTTTTTAACATACACATTATATGTGTGAAATTATATATACCGGTTACAGAGTGTGTTAACGGTACATATGGATATAACTGTGTCAACAGCTGTAGTGGTCATTGTCTGAATAACTCTCCATGTAACAAACAAACTGGACACTGTGATATGGGATGTACTCCGGGATATGCTAACATGGACTGTAGCAAAAGTAAATTGTTTACATATTTTAATATATTCAGGGGTTTCTATGAAAAATACCAAAGATAACTGCTGTGGAAAATGAATTTTTTTTTTACTTTATCTTAATTTGTTCATTATGTTTTAGTATGTTTATCTGGATATTACGGAACAAATTGCAGTGAACGATGTAGCGGTCATTGTATAAACAATGAACCCTGTGATCACGTCAGCGGTGTATGTCCTCATGGTTGTGAAGACGGTTACACGGGACAACTATGTAACAATTGTACGAAGTTCATTCACATGCATTGATCAGGACAGTGTTTTCTACTGTTTTTTAATATGAAACATATCATAAGCTAACAAACAGTTCATCATTTGAACATAATTATCAAATAAGAATTCAAATAATTTGAAACTTAAAATTTGTTTTAGTTTTGCAAGTTTGGGTTTAATTACATTAAAAGAGCATCGTCATGTGTTCTTAAAGTCCAATTCAAAAACTTCAAAATATATTTGTGATGGCTTATATCTTTTTTTTTACTATTTAGCATGCGTTGAAGGCTTCTACGGTACAAACTGCACCTTGGGGTGCCCTCCTAACTGTATAGTATGTCGACACACAGATGGCCATTGTTTCTGTAAGATTTTTTCTAATTATAAGTGGCTTTTTGCAGATATTTGCATACAATGTACATTTATTTCTTTCCTCGATTAGCACTTTACATACAGTATATATAAGTGGATGAAGTTACATTTATTAGAAAGTAAACACATGTGATTTCAAAGAAGTATTATTTTTTATTTGTTTGCAGATACTCGTTTTTACTTGAACACACCGTTATAACAACAAGGGAAAAAAAGCCGAAAACACAGTCACCACCATCTGTTGCTTTAAATGGTTTTATATTTCAGCTTGCAAAGAAAGATATCATGGCAGAAATTGTTCACTGGTTTGTTTTCCTAACTGTAAATCTGACACATGTCAACAAACAGATAGCTTGTGTATGTGTGATGCAGGTTGGAATGGAGACAATTGCACAAAAGGTAGATAGTATATTGTATTTATAGTAATGTAGCGGAAATACATGCCATATTCACGATGGAAAGTGTTTATCATGTAAACGTATAATAACGGAGACATTCTGCTTAAATATATACATTTTTTTACAAACAGTTAACATCAATTCGACTAAAATACTCATTAGACCATAAATAGTTTTAAGTAGTGATTTCTTTATCGATATTTGGCAATAGCTTGGTTTCAATTTCAAAACATGAAAAAGTGATGACGTTTTGTTTTGGGGTTTTTTCCTAACAGAATGTGAAAAAACGTGGTATGGTGTAAACTGCAGTCAACGGTGTGCAGGTCATTGTAAAGACAATGATACTTGTGATCACGTGACTGGTCAGTGTGCCGGAGGATGTGATGCAGGTTGGACAGGGTCTCTCTGTAATAGAGGTACAATCTTTATATCATTCGGAAAATATTTGAAACAGCGAGGATGTCAATTGGTTTTTTTAAATGCGCCAGAATTTTTGTCAGTTAAACAGTTATAAAAAGTGCAAATCTTTAATTTTTGGCCAACACTATTATAATTGTGCAATTAAGTATTTAAATATAAAATTGAGAACTGTTGCTATGGTAACAAGCTTGTAAATAAGGAAAATTATAATATTTTTTAGCATCTTTGAATGGATTTTATTCACTTAAAATGAATAAATATATAAAATCAAATGGTGAGGAAAAAAAGTATGTTCTTAACTTAAATGACACTTGAAAAATATCTGAAATTTTCTAAAAATAACTGCCGTTGTTATGGACTTTTCAAAAAGTAAGAATTTATGTGTAATTTTTTTACACAACTTATTTTTTTCATAAAAACAACACTTCTCTATTGCAAAACAAAGCTTGTTGTGGTATATAATGAAAATTTAGATATTCATTACAAGTTCAAACTAAACAATTGCAATAAGATTCTAAAATCGGGAATTAAAGCATATCAAAATCAGCTTCATTTTCTCAGTTTTTCCTATTGTTTTGCCTTGTTGCTATAGCAACGGATGTCAATTTTCAAAATAAAATTTATATAGCATGGACATTGATATAAATGTAAGAATTTAACGGTTTCCTATTTCTGCTTATAAAAAAAACCGCAAAAAAATGATTTCAAAAATTTGTAACGGTTTTCATGGTAACATTAGTAAAGTATTTTTTTCTCCGTCGATTTTTTGATATAATTAAATAATTGAAAATAGAATAAAGGCTGTTTAATGTCTTTGATTGTTTACAAAACCTTCTAATATGGGTAAGTTTTCCTAGTTTTTCATCTTTAGCCTAGGTTACTATGGCAACGGCTACCCCTAGCAACCAACTTTTATTGGTTCTTTGCGTTTTACACCTAGGTGTGTCCATTTATGAAATATAAGGAAATTTTGTGATTATGCGTGGCCACCACTTTTATAAATCTTTGATTCTTACATAGAATTGATCTTAAAAGAAAAAGAATATTATGAATTTCATGTTTCAAAGTCTTTTATAACAAAACTTTTGGTTCATAGAAAGTTTGAAAACTTGCTGGTTTTGATAATAAATATTTTAACGGAGTAAACATCTCTCGATAGTGTGAATAAATGTAAATACTATTATTTAATCATGAATTTTTAAAACAAAGCACTTATGTATATAGTTAAAATGAAAAATGTCAATATAAAAACTGTCAATCATCTAAAAAACATAACACGAAATACAAATTCAAAGAGGTAGGATCAGGTGCGTAGGAGGAGTGACCAACCTCTTCTGACCGGTTACACCTGCCGTGTTTTCTTTGTCGTAATCGGGGAAAAAAAGTAGTCCGTGGACAAGTAGATGATTAATTATGGTCAAACAATTAGTATGAAAAACGTCAATCAGCATGCGACCCGGAAAAAGAGTTCTTTTAAATTAATTATTTTTTTAAAAATAAATACATTTATTTGTCAAATGAAAAGATGTAAATATAAGATGTAAATAAAAACAATAAAGTGTTGTTTTTAATGATTCATCCGGGTTATAAAGGTAGCAGAAAAAATACATTACACGCTAACGCGGATTTTGTATTGTTTCTACAATGTTGGAACTTCCATATCACTCAGGAATCACTAAAGAAAACATTTTATTATTTTAATGAATATAGAAAGAATAAGGTTATGTAGGAATTGCTTTTTGTCACTGCATGAAAAAACGTCTTAAAATCTTTATATTGAACATTAATTCAAACTTATTAAGAAATGATCATGACACCCATTTAGCATACTAAGAATTCAGAATGATAACAACAGAAAATGAAGGAATTTTTTAGCCCATAAAAATATCATAAAACGACATGTAATTCAAAGAAAAAGGAAAAAACATGCGATATAATAAACAGGAATAAATTTTAATATTAATTTTATTTTGCATAAATTTTGAGATCATCTACCCCGATGTTATTGTATATTTTAAACTATAAGAGCATTTTCCTATATTTTAGTTACCACATTAATACATAAGCTCGATATTTTTTTTACAAATAGTTAAAATGTACGACATACACACTTTAAAGGATTTTTGAAAACATTACCAAGGGTTGAATATCTTTTACGTTTGCATTGAATTTCTGTAAACAGATAGCCATGCTATGACCTTGAATTGCTAGTATTACATAATGGTCACTATGATATTTATGTGTACCTAGATGCTGCGCACTGAATGGTGTTAATGATAATTGACAGAATGAACTCTGTGACTCTTGTAGCAATGCGTAGTATTCCTAAATGATGTTATGAAACCAGGTGCATAATACGGGCAGAATAATATCCAAATTGAGAGTTTAACAACATGTGACCTATTTGGCGATTCTGTGTCTGCAACGAATGCTCTAGTATTCTATATTGAGTCATGTATTGTGTATTCTATATATTAACCTTTGTAACCTTTTATGCCGTGTATGAATGAACGTATTGTGAGTAAGTGATGCCTCATACTAGGTGGGGGGCTCCGAGACCCAGGACTCGGAGACCCACATCCTGCATCCAGACTCTTTGATTGGCAGTTTTGACGGTTTTGTTACTTTATTTAGGAATAAAATATTAATCTTAATTTTGAACACTAAATGTTCACTCATGATCGTCGTATATGGGCCGAACTAGTCAAAACTGTCCATCATAAGTAAAACCTTATATATACCCATATGAAATGAGATTGTGCAGACTCCTGATTTGGGCTGCTATTAGCTGATGTTATTGTAACTATACGATCACGCTTAATAAAACCGTTTGAGAAAGAAATACTGGACTTGTCATCCATAAGCTTGAGCTGACCCTCAATAGGATCCTGTAAGACAGAAGGCTTACATGAACTTTCTTGGTGCCAGTGACCAGGACTGAGCGAAGTTCAATACAGAGTAAGGTAAGAACCATTTCTATATGTCTCTTATAGCTATCTCGAAGTAAACAACTTTGTCTAAGCAACCAATATGGCGACAGGTGATGGGTTTGATAAGAAAGAATTTAAAAATCAAATGGAGCAATTAGAAAAACAATTCGCGGGGTTGGGTCAGAACAAAGAAAATAAAGGGCAAGAAACAGGTCAAAAATCCCCAGAAAAAGAGCAGATTAAACAAAATACTTTTGAAACATATCATGATGCTAGGCCGTATGAAACTCGTGAAACTCGACACCGAGTCCCAGATCAGGATGATGAAAAAGATTTTTTTATTGGTCAAGTTAAAGCTATAACAGCTGCACTCTCAGTGCCCCTATCTTCTGTGATAACTCCTTTTGAGGGAGATGCTCAAAAATTTAAACAGTGGATAAAGGAAGTTGAAAAGTACAGTGTTATGTCTGGGAAACAAGGTCATGAGATCCCCATGCTTGCATACATAACGAGTAAGGGTTCAGTTGGGGATTATATTAAAAGGTATTTAGATGAAACAGATGCGTCTGAAGAAATCCCATCTTGGAACGATCTTAAGGAATCCCTTAAAAATAGATTTGCAGAAATAACAGACCCCCAACACGCGTTAGCAGTAATGCGTAAGACTCGACAACATTCAAATGAAAGTGTTCAGTTGTTCGCCGAGAGACTATTGCAAATCGCGGAAGACGCCTACAGTAATGACAGACTAAAAGACCCTTTGATACAACAACAGTTAGTAGATATCTTTTGTGACGGGTTGACATTCGACTACCTCAGAATGAAAATTTTGCGAGAAAACCCTAAAGATTTAGAATCCGCAATTCAAATAGCAATGCGAGAACAAAATCTGAGACAGAGGCTAGCGATAAGAGGGTCAAATATGACAGAAATTGTACAAAGTAATGACAACAGACGAACTCTTTCAAATTTTGATACTACTCTTCCCTTATTAAAGGATAGAGCAGATAATCTTACCTCAGTAGAGACAAGGCATGTAGAACCAATGGAAATTGACCATGCGCGTAATAGTAGGTGTTTTAAATGTAAACAGACGGGTCATAGGGCTCGATTTTGTACTCAAAATAAATCCCAAGTCAGGTCCCGTCCTCAAATAGATAAACGACCCAGTCAAAACAAACCCGTCCATAATATAGAGCAGAGACCCCGTTCGCCTGTGGAATGTTGGAATTGTGGTAAAGTAGGTCATGTGCGTGCAGATTGTTGGGGCTCGCATATGTATCAAAGAACGCAACAAAATCGGGGCAGACCATCAAATCGTCAAGGCCGAACATATAAATCTAGCGACCAAGTAAATAGGGGATCGTCTCAAAATTTCAAATCGCGCTCTTATTTTGACAAACAAAAACAGGAAAACTAAGACGTTCTTCCTTCGTTGAAGCCCGAAGAAAGAACTTTAAACAAAGACCTACATATGAAATTAATTTTACTAACAACCCCAGTAGCTGTTTATTAAAAGTAGGTAAAAATAAATTTAGAGCTTTGGTAGATACAGGTGCAGCCGTATCTCTAATTAGTAAGAAAATGTATGATAATCTATTTCCCCGCCCCAAGTTGTTTAATAATGACATCCCCTCTTTACAAGCAGCAAATGGCAATTCTTTAATTGCGATAGGGTATGTAAATATTTCCTTTAAGATTTCAGGGTTAACTTTAGACCACAAACTTTATGTGACAAAGGGACTCAACCGAAACATGATTCTCGGCCGTGATTGGCTCAAGAAAAACAATGTTCGTTTATACTTTGATCTTGGACTCATGCGTATTGATGGCAAAGTATACGCGGAACTTAAAGAAGATTTACACATCTCAACTATTGTAAGAACTCCTAAGAAACTTATTATGAGACCAAACACGGTGACTGTATTCTATGGAAAAATAAATAACAATTTTCCTCTGGAAAAAAATGATTTGGTTGAAGTGAACAGCATAGACAATAACTGCATTATGGAAGACCCAGGACTATATTTAAAAGACGCCGTTTGTATAGTTCGGAAAGATAAGAAAGTTCCAATGATATTCGTTAACCAAACTAACAAAAATTATAAAATTCCAAGAGGCTACATAGTAGGACGAATTACCGCATTAAAACAGAAGGAAATCTCAGAAATACAGACTACTCAAGACACAAAAGAAGAAATTGATGTACCTAGAAGATTTGAACACTCAATCAAAAGACTTGTGAGCAAAAACAATGATTTATTTGCAAAGAAAGACAGTGACCTTGGAGTGACTGATACTGTTAAAATGAAGATAGAAACTGGAGATCACCACCCAATAAAGAACAGACCCTACCGTGTACCCTTAAATAAAAGACAGATAATTGACAAGGCCATACTGGAAATGATGGACGCAAAGATAATTGAGAGATCACAATCGCCTTGGTCATTTCCCTTAGTAGTGGTGAAGAAAAAGGACGGATCAGACCGGATGTGCGTTGACTTTAGAAGCTTGAATAAGATAGTGAAACCCGTATCATTCCCGCTACCGTTGATTGATGACATCCTATGTTTACTAGGTAAGGCAAAATATTTCACTGCACTAGACTTAAAGAGTGGATATTGGCAAGTGAAATTAGAAGATTCAAGTAAAGAAAAAACGGCCTTTGCATGTCACAAAGGACTATTCCAATTCAACCGGATGCCATTTGGGTTGAGTAATGCACCAGCAGTCTTTCAAGAGCTGATGAACATAGTTCTTCAAGGACAAGAGGAGTTTGCCATCGCATACCTGGATGACATTCTTATATTCTCAGAAACACCGGAAGATCATCTTCGTCATATTCAAGACGTTTTCAACCGCCTAAGGAAGCATGGACTTAAAATGAAGCTAAAGAAATGTAGTTTCTTCAAGGAACAGACAGAATATCTTGGTTTCATCATTGATGAACATGGCGTTACACCTGATCCAAAGAAAGTCGAAGCTATAAGAAAGTTACCAGCGCCCACTACAGTCCGAGAAGTTCGTGGCTTTATAGGTATGTGTAGTTATTACAGGAGATTTATACCGAACTTCTCTAAGATTGCGGAACCATTGATTGACTTAACCCGAAAATATGCAAGGTTCAAATGGACACCATGTTGTCAAAAAGCGTTTGACTTTATTAAAGAAAGTTTAACGGTAGTGCCTTTACTAGCATATCCAGATACTAATAAGCCTTACATCCTGTACACCGATGCCAGCGACAATTGTATTGGAGCGTGCCTTACTCAAAAGACAGATGAGGGAGAAGATAAGCCAATATATTACTTATCCCACAAGCTGAGTAAAACTCAAGAAAAGTGGTCAACCATAGAAAAGGAGGCATTTGCAATCCATTACGCCCTTCAGAAGTTAGACCATTATTTACACGGTGCTCAGTTTACTATAAGAACAGACCATAAGCCGCTCAAGTACATCTTAGAATCTCCAATGCAAAATAAGAAAATTCAACTATGGGCATTAAGTATTGCAGGATATAACTGTAAGGTAGAGTACATAGAAGGAAGATTTAACTGCTGTGCAGATCTCTTATCCCGATTACCGACAGTCAACCTCGAGTGTGAAGAGGAAGAACAATCAGAGCATGATGAACCAGATGTTAAGGACAATTTCTTTGAAGTGAACGTACTTAACTCCAATGCCTTTTCGCCTAAGAGATTAGCCAGATGTGAAGTTAAACAACACGACGAATTGGTCAAACCCTTTATTGATCTACCAGAAGAAATCAACATCAAAGAAAGTCAACAACACGATGAGCAGATCAAGAAACTGAAGAATCGGTTAAATAAAGGAACAGCAACGGCAACCGAAGAAAAGAAGTTTTTGGAAATTGATGGTTTAATGTACTATCTTTCAGATGGAGACTCAGAAGGCCCACAACTTCGCCTGTATGTACCACGTGAGTTAGAACTTTTAGTAGTGCAGCAATATCATGACGGACTTGGACATATGGGAGTGGACAAAACATATGACGTAATCAGACAAAAGTACTACATACCAAATTTGTACAAAAGGTTATACTCTTATATAGAAGGATGTGTAGTATGCCAAACGAGGAGCAATAAGAAAAATCAACCTCCACTTCAAGAGACAGATATACCACCTTTTCCAATGGCTAAAGTAGGACTTGATCTATCAGGACCATATCCAACATCCTTGTCGGGAAACAAGTACATAGTTTCTTTTATTGACATTTACTCTGGTTGGCCAGAAGCTTTTCCCGTTCCTGATAAGTCAGCTGACAACATAGTACATCTTATCTTAGAAGAAATATATCCAAGATATGGCTGTCCTCTTCAAATCCTCACAGACAATGGAACAGAAAATGTGAATAAGAAAGTGGAAGAAACTTTAAAAGAATTGAATATCAACCATATCAAAACATCTTATTACAGCCCTCAAGGTAATGGTAAAGTAGAACGATTTCATAGAACTCTACATGACGTGATGGCTAAGAAAACAACAGACAACGCTCAAACATGGGATATTCATCTTAATCAGACGTTGGCAGCCATTCGTTTCCATCCTAACGATTCGTCAAAGTTTTCTCCATATTACCTTATGTACAACAGAGATGTCGTATTACCTCTTGATACGTTGATGAAACCTCGAAGGAGATATGCGGGGGAAGATCAACACAAGATCGCCCTTCAAGAACAGCATAAAGCTTTCCTGCTAGTACATCGTAATATGAAGGAAGCCAAGAAGAAACAGAAAGCTCAGGCCGATAAGAAAAGCAAAGACGAAAATTTTCAGGTAGGTGACCCTGTCTACCTTAAGAACAACAGAAGACAAAATAAGTTAGATAAAAAGTGGCTACCATATTATCGAATCATAGAGCAGAAAGGACCAGTTAGTTTCGTGGTGAGAGATCAATTGACTGGATTAACCACCAAATGCCATGCACGACAATTAAGACTGGCAGACATTTCGCACTGGCCCCTTTCATCAACTACTGAAGATGGTGGAAGAACTCTAAGAAAAACTAACTATGTGGTGCCACCGGAAGATGAATCGTCGTCAGAAAATGAAGACATGCAACCAGAACCACTTGAAAGAGCCATACAGTCCAAACAATGGGAAAGAGAAGGATCTTCAGACGAAGAGGATATTCCCCTAGCAGAACTTCAAAGACGTATAAGAGCTAAGAAGATCATGGATGATCAGCAGTATAAACACGAGAATGATCCGACCGTAGATTCAGAATCGGATGAGACTCATGAGTCAAATCAATGTGGTGAAAATAGTGGTCAAGACTATGAAATACCCTTAGATAACCCAAATGTACCCTTAGATGAAAATATGGAAATAGACGAAATAGCCCCTAAAGTAGGTCTAGGCTTCAAACCAATCCCTAAACCGCGTAAACTAATCCCTAAGCCCCGTAGGGAAAATAGCAAACAAAAGTTTGCTGTAGATTGTTTGGCTATTATGAAGGAATTAGCCAAAATAATAAACTAAAAAAGTTTTATTATCGTATAATGTAGATGTAAATAATCTTGAATGAGCTTAGCTTTGTATATATTGCACGCTTTTAAAACGACATGACAGGATGACCCCCTGTGACATCAAAACATGCGCATGAATTGATATACGCCGACTAGCAAATGCGGACTCAGCACATCGGTTATTTGTATGTATATGCCGAGTTATAGAGAGTTTATCATATACTCGAAATACATGAAACAGCGACTAAGTAAGAAACTAATTTTTTGTAAGTGTAATTTTTGTAGTAAATTAAGATTATTGGTAAAAACAATCATATATTACAATCGACATCTTGAGTATGGGACAAGGTTGCTCAGGTTTTCATGGTTTTATGTCTTAAGACTAAAGATATTAAAGTTTTCCCTATGAATTCGCTTATGGCGGAATTGCCAGTAATTAATTTGCAACCCATGAAATCCTCGTCTTGGGTGGGAAGCCCCTGGTTTCATGTGTGTTTAACTTTGGCAGTAACAATAACGATAGGACTTTGTATTAAGAAACGCAAAACTATTAAAAAGGTGGGGTGGTATATGCTTTGGTGGTTGCTGGACAGGTTGTCGAAAAAGGGGTAGTGACGGAGATAAGAAAGGTTCTTCCAAAGACACTATATTTTGTTGTGAGAATCCAGAGAAAATGACCTCTAGCGACATTATTGAACTTGAACCAATCCCGAAAGACACTAGGATCCAAGAGAAACCCCGACGGAGCGGAAGAATCGCAACTCGCAAATTGGCCAGTAACACGGGGACAATTTCGACTAAACTAGCACAACAATTTCTTGGAGAGGAGAAAAATGAAGACTATCCATGGACCAAATACTATAGACCGGACCCAGAGCTGGCACCTTAATACCTGGAAGAGAAGGCCGCGATGTCTACGCAACAGAGGAACGCAGGAGACGCTCCGCGAGAAGTCGACTCGCCATCCGCGCTGACCCTCTACCCACGGGTGCCTATGATGGATGAATAATTAAGCTGCAGCCGCGAAGAAGTTGTGTATTCCTTATAAAGGAATTGTGAAATCTAGTGAAAATTAAAAATGTGAATTATGTAAAATCTTGTGCTAATATAAATCTTGTATTTGGTGATTCACTCTGGAGAACTTCAGGAAGAAACCGATGGACTCCGAACCTATGACGCTAACCTCGCCCCTAAGAAGGAAGAGATATTTTGTGAACTTATAAGCATGCACTGACTTTTTATATATATGTGACATCAAGCTTAATCATACTTAGTATTACTTTGATGATGAATTACGATTATATTCAACTATGGTTATTTCATCTTGGTCATTATTATCATACTTTATTCATTTTTGTTTTCATGATTGTAATGCGATATAATCAAGCTATATGATTTTATGAACATGTATACATCCTGGTTATAGATTTGTTTTTATAGATGAATGATGTTCCAAGCCGGAGGTGGAAACATGTCACTTGTTACTATCTCTTAACATAGATGTTCTGACTGGTATGTCACTAGGAAGTTCGTCTGATCAAGGGTAGATCAAGGACGCTTTCCTATTCCGGGCGCCAGGCATGAGAAATCTCCCTTCGGGATATTTCTTTTGTTTGGGGGACGTATGTAAACAGATAGCCATGCTATGACCTTGAATTGCTAGTATTACATAATGGTCACTATGATATTTATGTGTACCTAGATGCTGCGCACTGAATGGTGTTAATGATAATTGACAGAATGAACTCTGTGACTCTTGTAGCAATGCGTAGTATTCCTAAATGATGTTATGAAACCAGGTGCATAATACGGGCAGAATAATATCCAAATTGAGAGTTTAACAACATGTGACCTATTTGGCGATTCTGTGTCTGCAACGAATGCTCTAGTATTCTATATTGAGTCATGTATTGTGTATTCTATATATTAACCTTTGTAACCTTTTATGCCGTGTATGAATGAACGTATTGTGAGTAAGTGATGCCTCATACTAGGTGGGGGGCTCCGAGACCCAGGACTCGGAGACCCACATCCTGCATCCAGACTCTTTGATTGGCAGTTTTGACGGTTTTGTTACTTTATTTAGGAATAAAATATTAATCTTAATTTTGAACACTAAATGTTCACTCATGATCGTCGTATATGGGCCGAACTAGTCAAAACTGTCCATCATAAGTAAAACCTTATATATACCCATATGAAATGAGATTGTGCAGACTCCTGATTTGGGCTGCTATTAGCTGATGTTATTGTAACTATACGATCACGCTTAATAAAACCGTTTGAGAAAGAAATACTGGACTTGTCATCCATAAGCTTGAGCTGACCCTCAATAGGATCCTGTAAGACAGAAGGCTTACATTTCATTCTCAATATTTTTTTCAAACCTTGTTTAGAATTTAATGGATAGAATTTAAATCACATTATTGACCATGTTCTTTAATCAATCAAAATAAAACTTTTTGCTTTAATCTGTATACTTGTTTAGATACCGTCGGGTAATATCTTCCGAGTTATTCTGAACTAAATGTTCATCTCGTCTTCTGTGCGTTCACCGTTCACTTTGAATTTGCGTGTGCACACTATTTGCGTGCTAAGTGCGCCCACCGTTTACCGTTCGACAATCGTTCGACAAATTCCGTTCAGTGTACTGGCACTGCTCATTCTGTAATTGCTTTTCTTTAGCTGAACGTTTGCTCAGGGACTTTATAACTCAAGGAACATCATCTTAAATAATCTGTTTCTGTTACAGAGTGTATTGACGGAACATACGGATTTGACTGCGTTAATAACTGTAGTGGTCACTGTCTGAACAATTCCTCGTGTGAAAAACACAATGGACAATGCAAAAATGGTTGTAATCCGGGATATACTAATTTGCTATGTAGTGGACGTAAGTAATAAACAATACATGTAAATTATTCATACAAACTTCATCTAATGTTTTATGAAAGTAATATCAGTATTTTTATATTGATTGACAGATGTTCTACATAATTCAAATGATGATAAAGACATATCAACATCAACCATATTTCTCCTAGTATCAGTAATAATAAACGCTGTTTTGTTCACTGGCTGCTTTGTACTTATATGGTGAGTCTTTCTTCAGGTAAACTCACTGTTCAAAGTATTCGACATTTATCGTATTCTTATGTTTTAGGAATGCGATGTTCTTTTACAATATGTAGTTAATTGATTAAACTATAAAACTAAAAAATTATGTAGTTATTCTAATAAGCATCGCTATCATTGTGTTACATATTTGTTTAAGGGGAATTTATACCAATAGGGTCTCTATTCTTGGTTTCAACTCTTCATGCTGGAAAAGGTCCAAACACTACGCAGACTCAGTTATAAAAACTGATGAAGATCAACACTATCAAGAACTTGGTCCACCAAGAGAAGACATTTCAATAACCTATCAAAATACTGTACTGCAATGATGAAATAACTTTCAAAAATTTGCAAAAAAAGTATGTGTAATAACAGATATTAAAAGATGAATATTTATGAAATCAATAGAAACGCTTTAGGGGACAAGAGACGAACAATTTGGTTACTGACCAAACATGTGTCGGCTAAACCATATTTGTTATCGTTACAAGTGAATAGTTCAACATTGATTATAATGCGCATTTCTTAATATTGTAAAATATGCCTTTAGCTTATAAGAATTCCATATAATTAATTTTAAGCCAGAGTTAAAAAAGATAATATTTACGAAAATTATAACTCAACTAATTACACTCTAATCTTGATTGCCTAACAAAAATGCTCTACTGAAGCATTGTAAATATTAAAATCGGAAAACTAATTTTTGAAAAAAAGAAGTTGTCAATATGACAGCAAACCTGTGTGAACAGTATGGATACTGTGGATACTTATGGGATACTTATGAGTTTTATGAAAATAAACAAAAACTTTAAAAAATCTAAACCCAAATTGTCGTTTTAATTCATTAAACTCATTTAAACTGTCATTATACCTTTAATCAGTAGCTTATATGAGACAAAGAAAGAAGAGATAGGACCTCAATATTCAAAACCACTTCTTGTTAACATATTTGGATTAATTACATGTGATTTGAAATTATGAAATTTGAATAAGTCGTGCATTTTTAAAAGATATTTTCTTTCTAAACTTATAAGTTTAGACATTTTGCCAATAACCTACGAAACGCCTGCACCAGATTAACTGATTATGTATTTGATATTTCAACACGTGTGTTGTGATGTCCGTAAGCTATCATTGGATTTTACCAGATAGATAATTTTTGAGAAGTAACTTTAAAACCTACTTTTATTTTAGATAAACTTGGCCGAAATAGCAAAAATGAGAGTACGGTGGTAGACACGCTTTGGCGGATCAAAGTCAGTGGGAGTTTTCATAAAAAAAAATATGCTTGCAATGAAATAATATTGAATGAATATGTTAAAAGTTAATATATATTATACTCGGACCTTATTTAGGGTATACATAAAAATAAAGATTTCAAAAATATTGAATAGATAAAATGAGTCGATTGTTTCTCGAAAGCGCGATTTTAGTTTTGATGAATAGACGCTTGGGAAGCACGACCTCTGATGAGAAAACCGGAGAGAACTTTCAAGAACGGTGCAATCAAGGACGCAAGTTGACAGGACGAGTTAGTAGATCCATGCATTGCAAACTGATGCCTTTGATTGGCAATCCATGGTTAATAAAAAATCTTAATAAATGAAATGAAAGAATTTGATGCGATTTTAGTTATGATGAAAAAAAAAAACTTTCCAGAACGGGTGCTGACAACTTTGGTTTAAAGTATGCAAACACATAAAAATGAATATGTTTTTGTTATTTCATATATTTTTTAACATGACATATTAGTAGTAAACCTTATAAATAGATTTGTACATAATGGACATACAGTCGCACCTGTTTTAAGAGGCCACAAGTGGGACAATGACAAACTGGTAGCTTAAGACAAGTGGCTTTTTATTCAAGGTTTCAAATTAATTAAGGAAAAGCAGCGAGTATATTCATTTTGGCTCTATTTCACAGATCTATTAATAACAACTGTAAAGGCGGCGTAAACAGAGATGGTGAATGCATAGCTCGCGTCGCCAAATAAACAGTTTATATTAATTTTAAATGGCCGTTTTAATTCAATTAATCGCACAGCGGAATAAGAGCAAAACATTTTCTGCTTAATACGCTCAAACAATTATTTTCATATGTTTGATGCGGTAAACAAACAGAAGTAGTGTTTCCGTACAAAGGCTGTCTACTGAACTACGATAGTCAATGCTTTACCGTGAAAAAAGTGCCAAAATTCCATTCGGGTGTATAACATGCACCTCTTTCTCACGAAGAAATTTAAAAAAAAAAACGGTGCGGACATTATATTTAAATTGCGGTACATGTTCAGCTGTGAAGCGCAAGACTGGCAATCTAATTACTTTGTAATGAATTAAGTACATAAATAAATATATGAACAACACAAAACTGTTATTATAATTTATTATCTCAATAAATCTTAGCAGAATTCATATTACACACTCAAATATTAAAAAAGCGAAAATAATACTGGAAACTTTTCACATTTTCATCTTCTTCTCAAGAACCACTAGACGTATTTAAACTAAATTTGGCACAAAGCACCACTAGGTTTGTTCAAATGAAGGGCCACGCCCTCTTTAAAGGGGAGATAATTCAGAAATATTGAAAATTTGTTGGTATTTTTCAAAAATTTTCTTCTCAAAAACTATTCGGCCTAAAAAGCTTACACTTGTGTGGTGGCATCCGGAGGTAGTGTAGATTCAAGTTTGTTCAAATCATGGTCCCCGGGGGTAGGTAGGGGCCACAATGGGGGATGAAGCATCTTCAGATAGTGTAGATTCAAGTTTGTCCAAATCATGGTCCCCGGGGGTAGGGTGGGGCCACAATTTGGGGTTAAAACTTTACATAGGAATATACAGAGAAAATCTTTAAAAATCTTCTTCTAAAAAATTATTGGGCCGGGAAAGCTCAAATTTGAGTGGAAGCATCCTCAGGTAGCGTAGATTTAAGTTTGTTCAAATCATTGTCCAAGGGGGTAGGGTGGGGCCACAATTGGGGGATAAATTTTATACAGGAATATATAGAAAAAATCTTAAATAAAAATTCTTTTAAAAACTATTTGGCCAAGAAAGCTCAAATTGGCGTGTAACCATCCTCTGATAATGCAGATTCAAGTTTGTTTAAAAAATAGTCCAGGGGTAGTGTGAGGCCACAATGGGGGAATGAATTTTTACATAGAAATATATAGAGGAAATCTTTTAAAATCTTCTTTTTAAAGACTATTAGGCCACAAAAGCTTAAACTTATGAAGAGGCATCCTTGGGAAGTGCAAATTCAAGTTTGCAAAATCACAGTCCCTAGTGGTAAGGCGGGGCCGTGATGGCGGTTTGAATTTTTACAAAGGAATATATAGAGAAAATCTTTAAAAATACTCTTGGAAAGTTTTCGGTCGAAAACTCAGTACTTAGCGTGAAAGCACGGGTTATGCAGACTTAAGTTTGATGAAACCATGATTCCATAGAGAAAAGTGGGGCCACGAAATGGGGGGGGGGGGTATATAGGAATAGAGAATTTTTTTTCTTACAGGTACAGCAACAAAAGGGGTTTGGTATTTACCAAAAAAAGAGGTGTATAAAAATTGGCAGATTTTCATTTTTTTTAGCAACATCTACTGTACTTAACTATCAAGATATTTTGATACTGTAATGCTAATTAGATCAGAATTAGGGCAATTGTTGCTCAGGTGAGCGATGTGGCCCCTTGTTTTAGTTTAATCTTAGTATGTAAAAAAAAGCAAATAAGAAAAAAATGGACATAATATATATATACATAAATAAACAAAAGTGTGGTTCGACATATTTAGCATTGTGTCAGTTTAATGTGTAAAATGTTAATCGCACCTCTGGTTACTACACCTTACCCCTAGGAATCATGATTTGATAAAAATAGAGCCTACACTACGTGAAGATGATTCCTCACAAGTTACAGTTTTTCTTGCAAAATAGAGTATATTAAGAATACGATTTTAATTGACTTTTCTCTATATATTTCTAGGTAGAATCCCCCCCCCCCCCCCCAAAAAAAAAAAATCTTTGCATAGGAATCAGAAATCATACCGTCACTCTAAATATATACAAATTGTATGTCATGTTATAGCATATATTATTTATCATACTAGCAAGTTTTTAGGGGTTTTTTTGGTTGTTGTTGAAATAAAAACTGGAATGAACGCAGCGCAATTTTAAACTGTGTGATTTTTTTATTTAAATTTTTTGAAATTCGTATCCTTATTTCCAATGGTATGTGCATCAATATTGTTCCTTAATCTCAACAGCGCTTAAAGAGTGTGATGACGGGACCTATGGATAAAACTGTGTCAACAACTGTAGTGGACACCAGGCTTGGGGTAATGCTAAATGTAATGGTAATGCATTGCAATGCATTAAATGTTTTCAAAGTAATGCTAGTAATGTGTAATGCCACAAAATTAGCATTACAAGTAATGGTAATGTAATTCATTACTTTCCAAAACCTAGTGTAATGCTGGCATTACATGGCATTACTCTGCATTACTATGCTTATTTATGCATGTTCACTTTAAAAAAATGTGATGAATAAATGAATAATTGAAATTGAATTTGATTAAATTTACTTTTAAAGATGAAAGAAATAATTCTTGAGATAAAAATGTTTTTTAAAATTATTTTTTGAATTGTTAATATTACTAAAATTAACAGCACAATTTCATAACATTTTAAGAGTGTTGTTATTAAGAGTTTTTAATCATTTAAACAATTTACTACAATCAGTTTGCACTTCAATAAAAAATGTGTCAACAACACACTATGCCCCCATGATAATCCAAGTATCAAAACAATCTATTGTTATAAGAAGTGCTAAACACCCCAATCCCCTTCCCTTCGCTATGTCTTAATAGAATAGGAGACAGACATGCACCTTTAAAAGCAAAATGAATGCACTGTCCATCCATGATGCAAATCAATATTACTTCCAATATTATAACCCATTTGAAAATAATTTTACTTACTTATATTCTCTCTCTCTCTCTCTCTCTCTCTCTCTCTCTCTCTCTCTCTCTCTCTCTCTCTCTCTCTCTCTCTTGTATGTTAAGTACACTGTACTTTAGATTGAACTGATAGAAAATACAAGATTCATGTATTTTTTTCTATCATTGCACTTAATATATCCTAAGATAAAGATCGTCAAACAGTAATTTTTTAGTCCAAGCTTCGACTGCTCCTGTAAAACATATATTAAATATAGCTGGGAAGATTTTCAAACTTACAGGATGCAGTTAAAAGATGAACCCTTTGAAACTTCGATCATTAAGTGCAACAGCAATCTTTTGTCCTTAAGTGTCTTCAGTAGAAAGAAATACGATTAAAATATATTAAGAAATATAACTGAAAAAAAAAATCTGTATATGAATTAATACAATTAAGTGCCCAAAATTATAAAGATTTGTGTAATCTGGGGAACTATCTCTTTTCAGCTTTTAATAACCGCAACATTATTTATTAATTTATCATAGGTACTAGAACACATGTTGTATGTTTTGGTTTTATATATATTAAACCTGTAGCCATTGGCTACTATTTATAGCGTATAACCTGTAGAACAGGTGTTCAAGTTAAGCACGATGTTCACTCATTCGAAGGCTTTTCTTTGCCGCATTTGCACAATCCCCACCCACCCACCCACTTATCTAGTGAGATTTAAAAATCAAGGACTGTGCACTATGTAAAATGTTTTATTTCAGAAAGAAGTTTGAAGAATATATATGTATTTGTACGTGTAAATAAATGCAGCAAAATAAGCGCTTCCTTCACTAATCATGTGTTTTGTTAATATTGTAAATAATTTTTGTTCGGTTGAGTGGAACGAATCAGAACATAACCATGAATTGTTTTTTGTTATGCATGTAATTCTGTGTCTCTATTTCGTATCTGACATTGTATCATGCCAAATGTCTATAAATATAATATTACTTATGTAATATGTTGTTCATAAGATGATTATATATTTTGCAAATAAAGAATGACTCTTGTATAGTCATTGAATTTGAACCTGATACTGAGCATGAACCTGTAGATATGTTAAAGAGTGTTTTTTATTTGAAACATTTGCAAAAACTCTTTATTAGCTTTACTTTTTTTAAAACAAAGTAATGGTAATGGTGATGCATTACTTTACTCATGTAATGGTAATGTAATGCATTACTTCAAGAAAATCAAGTAATGGTAATGGTAATTTAATGCCCGAATTCATGAAGTAATGGTAATGTAATGCATTACTTTACAATGTAATTCGCCCCAAGCCTGGTGGACACTGTCTGGATGGCTATCCCTGTAATAAAGAGACAGGTCGCTGTGACGTAGGAAGTAAACCGGGATACTACCGATAATTGTAGTTAAGGTTATTTCATCATTATTCATACGTTTCTGTTTAACAGCTTTACTGTTCTAACACCTAACACAATAAATATATTTCATAGATGTGCATGGACTGGTTTTTTTTCACTAAATCTTTTTCACCTCACTTATTCTTAATGATTTTTTATATACATTTATCTTAATACAGAGTGTTCACCTTAATATTTTGGAATGAAATACAGAAAACGTTTTAGTGGCAAGTGTGTAAACAATGAACCATGTTACCATGTAAATGGAATTTGTTTAACTGGGTGTCAAGACGGTTTTCTGGGAATTTTTTTTTAACAATGGTGAGACATATCAGTCAATTTATTAGTGTATAAAACAAAACCTCACGTCTCCTTTTCCGAAAAAAATATTCATACATTTATCCATTTGATGTATATATTAGACTGGTGTCAAAAACAAATAACTGATTAGTCAAAATGTTGTCAATATAACTACTTCTTTGTTTTTATGAGTTTCATTGTTTAACAGATATGGCAGCATCAGATTCTTTACATTATTATATTAATTTTTTTATATAATTTTCTTTTCTGGCCGCAAAAGTACAGGAAATATTGTTTTTATTTTAGCTCGATGTATTATATATAGTAGTATGTAGTATTGGCTTTTTTCATAAATGTTCCCATATTGATACATTTGAATAGATGAGAGTACCGCAACAATTATTATTAAGTTATATTTAAACAGTTGTTGGTTGTTATTCGGTGTAACAAATGTTGTAGCTTTCAGTATTGACATATTTGTTTCTAAAATTTTGCTCAATGATTATCTTTGTTTTGTTTTTTCTTTTTGACCGGTAGCTTGTAAGGAACAAACTGCTCCCGAGTAACTGTAAACCTGACACATGCCAACACACGTTACAGGCTGGCACGATGTGAAATACTGGTGTACTCAATTTGTGTTTGATATAGATAAGGAAGACTTGTCGAATTATCAAAAGCCAAACTTTTCCTTACCAGAAAACCTGTACAATGCATATTACAATAGTCACTGCATCTGGATGAAAATATTTATTTACAATATAAATGCAGATTTATCACTTCATCATAAAAGTTAAGAAACCTTGAAAGATGTACACATTGAACTGAATTGAGTTTATTTTTTTTAAACGGGAGAAGTGAAATTTATTTAATACTTTATCGGCATTAGAAATGGACAGTATTGACATGTTTAAATGTAAAAGTGAACGCAACTAAAATATAAATAAGATAAGAAATACTAGATTTATGACTATAACTATGACATTTATACTATCACTTGTAGAACATTCTAATTCTAACTTAGTGGCGTATTTCATTGACTTAATTAACCATATTTACCCCTATATCAATGTATGCATCGAAACAAAGTTCAATGTCCTAGACGTAATTGCTTACTGATATTAGGGTGATATTGACACCTAGAGGTAACAGTTGAAATGAAGGAAGCCGTAAAAAGTGATTAAATAAACTTTCGTATATCCAAAAAATAGATGCGCTAAACGGAGTTTACCTACATGCATAATATATGTGTAAGTCGGTTAGCTTGATTCCATCGAAAAAGTATTTGCCTATTAGATAATTCATATCCGTTTCAAATCGGATTGCTCTAATAGTGTTATATTAGAAAATAGAATTGCACCTACAAATATTGAATAATAAAGGTAAATGATATTTTTGTTCAATAACTTTTAGGATTCTTTATACCAGAAATGGCGCACCGTAATGCAAAGACACCAACCCTTGAATTACACTTCCTGATTCACATGCAGATTGTTTACATGCACTTTTGTGAACAAGTATGGACTTGAAAACGTCAATCGATTTTTTATCAGGACTTTTTACGGTACTTGCTTATGGTAGGTTGTTTAATTAAAAGGTAAATGTGAAAGAAACGAATACACAAAAAAAAATGAACGAAAAAACGCCTTTTAATAACGAAATTCAATTAGAGAATGCATTCTTAGTTGCAAATTACAGGTTTTTCCACAGCTTATAAAATATATTACACGTCACGTAGCATCAGAATGCTATGCTGACTGTTAAAGTTACACACTTTCGCAATATAAGATACCAGTGATTACCAGCAAACAATCCCCACAAAAAACAATGACGTAATATGTGTAAAAAAAGTTGCTTAATATATCTAGTTTCAATGAGGATTGGTCATACATTGTGTCATGAATTATATATTTGTACTAGAGGTAGATGTATTAAGTTGGTATCGTTATAGATGTTTGCCAAGTATGACTTTAACAAGGCTTGTAAAACATATTCTGTATACGCTATTGAGGCTGTAATAATTATTACTTTGCTGTTTCAATTGGTGTTACGTTATGGAGGTTTTTAAATGTGATCCACATTAGTGTTAAAGTATGGGTAGCTTTAGGTAAAAAAAATATATTTTATCAATTTATAAACTTTTTTCTTTATTTGAAGAATAATGAAAATTAATGTTAGTGTTTGCATTTCAAGTTTGTTTTTCTGTGAAAACAAGATTTTCTGAGTTAAATACATGTGTTAAAGTATTGTATTGTCGTGATCATGTATAACGATTTTGTGATTATTCAAAAATAAATTTTATCTAAACAAATTAAACCTTCAATGCTGAGGTAGATCTGTTTTAATTGTGTTTACACCCCGCCTTCCTACTAATTAAGTGAATTTTTTAAAGAAATATCATGATTGATTTCATTTTAACATATTTTTTTATATATGTAAAGATACAACACAATTGGTATATGCCACAAGTTTCAAAACTTAGCCTGCCTTTTCCCAATACAAATATATAAAACAATAGAAATCAATGTGTACACACCATCAATAAAGGTCAATAAATTAAACGACAGTTTAAATATATATCACGACTATTTGCTTCAATTTGTTTAATCTAATGATCGCATTCTTTTGAAAAGATGATCTATCGTATGGTAAAAAGGCAATTCAAACAGACAGATTCAAAGGCTATCCAGTACCAGTTTTTTCTGCGCAAAATGCATTAGACAGGAATGTTACAACTTGCACACGAACAGCAATTATTGGCAATACAAGCCCTGACAAGAATGTATCGTGGCAGGTGGATCTTGGTGGAGTTTACAATATCTACAGCATAGCAATCCTGTTCAAAGAATATGAGGGTCACGGTTAGATTTATGATTTTCATGTTTAAAATAAGAAAAAAATAATGATGAATAAAATAAGAAGAGATATAACAGCTAGTTTTCCACGCCTTGGCTTTTTAAAAACTTAGCTTGATACAATAATTAAGTATATGTGTTAAAAGTTAAAACTGTTTATCTGTATCAATATGCTTTCAATTACATGTGATACATTTTCCGAAACTCAAAATGTATATCATGAAGTCTTGAATCTAAATCATATCACGTGATGTATAAATGTTTGACACCAGTCAACAGTAGAATTCGATTTCGTTTTTTTAAGGATACAATTTGTTGTATAGAATTAAACAGATAGTAAAAATGTTGCATTTACAAGACAAAAAAACCTTCCTCGCACTTGTTTCTCCATCTCTTTTGTTTGAGAATCTAGCAAAATCTGTCAAAACTTAACTATATCTTAAGTCTTAAGAACAGAAATAGATTACAGATAACTGCTTTCTTACAGCGCACTTTAATTAATAAAATAACCACATAATTTGTTTTAATGGACATTAATTGTTCGTCCAAGTCAATGCAATGTAATATTTGAAGTTGTCGATAATAACAACATGTGTAGTGTTTGTTTAAAAGACTTGACAGTTCAAATTATGACAACTATTTACATTCACATTACATTGCATTGATGTTCCCATCAATTAGATTTTAAAACAGAGGTCATATGTAATATATCTTGCCTAGTTAACACTTATATCCTTCAAATAACATCATACTAAATCTATTTTTTGCAGCTATTTTTGTCATTTGGATCTTTATTCAGTTTATCTTTCTTTATTTTGAACACACTATATTTTGTAGTTTGTTAACGTAAACAATATTTTCTTTATATTATATCGAAGGGTACGTACGGGTAAGGGGTATCATTCCTTGGGTCAACTTATTTTTAAAAAAAACCCACAACAACAGATAGCTCAACTGTATATTTCGTTGCTCCCTCATCCTGCTCAATAAGTTCGATCGTATTTAATAGTGTTTAAATGCTCAGGTTCTATATACTTGTATATTTGATATGTACATGTATATATATATATTTTTTTTTTCAATTGCATTAAGAGTCGCTATGATAAAAATCCTGTTTCATAACGAGTTTTAAAATGAAATCAAAATGACTTTGTCCAAAAAATGCGTTCTTTAAAGTGCATTAAATCATCCTTCAATTTAACAAACTTTGAAAAAAAATCATTAAATTGTATATTCTCACTCACTGCTGCCACACTGGTTTCAGGGTTGCTTGTAATTATGAAAAGGTATGTCTTTTTAAGGAGGAAGAAAATAATCAATATTTTTTTATTATTTGATAAATAAATATAAATGATATTTGATGAGAGTTAATTGCGGTGCTAGTCAGAATGTCAATATGGCTGAATTCCATGTTGGTTATACAAGTTATATTTTCTGTGATTCAAAGAGACTCGACAAAGAGGCCGCTTTGCTGGATTTTCATTATTCATATCCAACTTGAGTACTAAAGAAAAATCTACCCTGTGCTACAAGGACGGCCCTTTGTTGCCATCTCTTAACTTCACAGCAACTTGTGTTAAACAGGGACGTTATGTCACTTTTTACAACGAACGGGTAGACAGGGTTCATTATCCTGTAGATTATCGGATCAATGCAGTATACACTGAACTTTATGAGGTTATAGTGACAGGTAAGAATTTATACCCCTCACTCAAAAAAAAGAAAGAAAAAATTTAAAAATATATAAAACTGCAAAAACAATTACATAGAATTTTAATACTTTTTAAAATGCATCAAAATTAATGTGAAGAAATTTGAGTATACCTTAATTTTAAGGGTGTTTTAAATCTGGTGTATATGGCAGTAACTGTGACACACCTTGTGCAGCACATTTTGCAGACAACACATGTTTTATACACAATGGAACCAGTTTATCATGTAAACCTGGCTGGAGAGATGCAATTTGTACAAAGCGTACTTTTTTTTGTTTTGTTTTTGTTTTTGATAAATTAATGATAAACAATCCGTCACTTAGCCTTTTTACAACATGCTTAAAATATATCAATAAAGTGAATGCAAACTTTCCTTTAACAGCATGTTCTCATGGGTGGTATGGACAAGATTGTGAACAAAGATGTATTGGGTACTGTAAACGCAATACTTTCTGTAATCACATGACTGGTCAATGCGAAAAAGGCTGTGACGTGGGTTGGTCAGGATCCTTTTGCAACAAAGGTAATTGTTTCTTTGTTTATATTAAATGGTTTGGTTAATAAGTATGTCAATATCTTTAAATCAACAATATGAAAACAAAGGTATACTTTTTTATTGAAGTAAAAAAATTAAACAAACTTTATAACGATCGTTAGATACATTATACCTTTGATCTTTAGAAAACTGAATAAGATTATTGTTGAATGCCATTCTTGAATTTAAACATTTTGCTGCAATTCTATCTGACGTGCGCATTTTTTTGAGTATTTGACAAACAATATCCACAAATTGCTATCAATGATTCATTTATACTTTGAAAGATAAGAATATTTTTAACAGTATGATATGCAAAAAGATGTAATAAATGTTCAAATAGTGCGTCTTTGTCACAACGTTTACGTTAAAAAAACCCCACAACAACAACAAAAAACAACGTAACTGTTCAAATGTCTCTGACATTCTTTAGAGTTGTTACTGACTATATTTTTTTATACCTCATTTTTTCTCTTTGGTGATGAATACCCTGTTTTTCCAGTTTTATAATGGAAAAGACAACTCACAATTTCCTGAAAATACTGACAGTCAGTTGTCAAGGCCTTGGTCACCCCTGCGAATGTTATTGTCATTTAAATTTTAGACCACGTGGTTTTATTTGACCCTTTCAGTTTCGCAGTAAAAATCGTACCTCGTGTTTATAGTCTAGTTCATAGAATCTATAGGTACTATAGTAGTCAGATATTAAATCTAGAGGTTTATTGATTTTAAACTTTATCTTTATTAATTGGTGAATAAAATGTGTTCTAGAAATAAATGTGACAATACAAAAAATAGTTTTTGTCAGCTGTTGCAACAATTAACATGCTAAGTAGAGATCCCCCCTAAGGATTAATTTTCGATCCGCGCCTGACCTAGTAACAGCATCAATAGTGAAACAGACTATACAATTTTATGCAGAATGTTCCTTGAAAATGACTCGATATACTAAGTTTTTATGCAAAACAGACATCCATTATTTTTTTTAAAACATACCACAAGCATCAAACATGGATATGATTTTATTAAGGCACGCAATATTTATATTTTCAACCACACAACACGTGGTTGAACACGAACGATAACTCTGTTCTGAATATCATCGTTTAATATTAAAAACCCCTAAATGGTGAAATAAGACGAACTTATTAAAAGAATTTCATGTTTTAACATAAACCAAAGTAGGATACGATATGAAAAACGACCAGTACTTACGTATTTTGAGAATATAATCCGAACACTTATACTTCCGCTCGAAATTTCACAGGAACTGAACAAATCTTGGTGAAGTCTCGTGAACTTTCATTCGAGCACCTCTGGATTTATTACATACTTAGCAACGATGAAGAAAACATTCCGAACACATTCGCAGGGGTGTTGGTGAGAATAAAAAAAGGAAGTGATGTGCTAAATTACCTAAGAACATTGTTTACTCAGAGTTAAAGTTTTCAAAGTAGGATTGTTATAAAGTTCAATTTTATAAGTAGAATTTATTTTAAAATTCAAAAAAAATATTATGAAATAAATTAATTTTGACAAAACATTCGATATTTTTACTATATTATGGAATTAGGCTCAAACAAAGTTGAACTTTTAGCAAGACAGAGGACATTCGGACTGATGTTTTTTAGATTTTGTTTTTCACTGAAATGTTTTTGCGAATATTGTAATATTCAAAGCTTAGATTTGATTTGTAAGTCAACAAAATTTTGCATATTTTCTGTTAGTTTTATCTCACTTTTTCTTTAAGAGACATGTAATTTTATGGCACACACTACAAAATATTGAAAATTGCTTAAAAACGGTGAAAGAACACCAGATATGTATTTAGACTAACAAAACTTTGAAGTAAACAATTAACTTAACTAGATAGAGAAATAGCCAAATAATGCACAATCAGGGGATATTCTTTTAAACTGAAAAAAAAAATGTTTTATGCGAACTTGTATAAGAAGAAAAGACAATTTGAAAATGAAAATATGTGTTTGAAATTAACTGGGCGTAAGAAAACTCACTAGGGAAGAAAGTAAGTATAGAAAGTATAGAAGAGCCTATAATATACCATAAAACCTTCAACTTTCTGAAATATATGAAAAATGATAAAAGTCTTGGTGCCGATCGTTTTACATCTGATTTTTTTTTCTGGCCTGATTTGAAATACTTTGTTATAAGAGCAATTTATAAATCGTATGAAACAGGTGAATTGTCACTTATATTCCAAAACAAGAATAATTTCGGGTGATAATTTCATGCATTATACAATTATTCACTTGATACTATCGTACTAGTATTTTTCGTTACTGCTTAAACTTTTAATATTAACCAAATGCATTTTTAAGCTAATTGTCACCTTTATTTAGAATAGCGTACGGATTGTTTGAATATTAACAAAAAAATTACCATTGCGCCGCGTTAGATGCTCCCGTCGCCATTTTAAAGACACATTTTAACTTGTCTCAATTCGTAAATATTTTCTTTAAAAATATGTAAAGCCAAAATTCTTTTATTTTTTTTTTGTTTTAAAAAATGAAGAAATGAACATTTTAAGACATTTTTTTAATCGAATGCCAACTTTATAATCTAGTTTGCTTTTATTTTACCAATTTAGTCTTAAACAATATCTTATTGACAGAGTAAAAAATACTTTTACACTTTTGTGAGACATATTTTTGTGTCTTCTATAAATTAAATAACGCCATTGCTTCGAACAATTTTTTTTATTACAAAATACCTTAAAAAAAAGTATGAATATGTCCGCTTAAATAAAATTTATTTTCTTAATTCTTTTTTTTTAAATTCAATAAATCAGGTTAGAGTTCAATGTCTTTTTAAGAATAACATGTTGGATAGATAATATGTTTTACGGCGCTACCGTTCTGGCGAGCGCAGCAAGAACTACACATACCTTGCATCATTGTCATCCTAGTGTTATTTAGGTAATAACGAACGTCAAAGAATTGTTGAGAGATTATTTCTGTACATTAAGTATGCCGGAGCAAATGTTCTAATTTTAATGGTCATGATACATACAGCGCAACCCCCTGCCCCTCTCCCGAGAGAGAGAGAGAGAGAGAGAGAGAGAGAGAGAGAGAGAGAGAGAGAGAGAGAGAGAGAGAGAGAGAGTCCGGTTCCTGTTTAAAGGTGTGTAATTTCCCTCTTTTAAATTTAATGGTTTGACTATATGCAATGTCTACATACATTTTTTAACTGTTTATTTCTTCTCTTTATTCCTTTTTATTTAGTTCAAGATATCTTATTGTTTATTTCCTCCCTACTGATATAACGTTACTCATATATAACCTGCGATATAATGACAAGAGAGTATACTTACCTGCCTACTGTACATTCATGCACAATTAGCTTAAAAATGAATCGATATGACAGTAAAGTATAGCTTTTGCCAGTATATATTTAATTAATCTCTATATTAAAAAAAACAAATCATATGTCAATGAGACAGGTATCGCAATCTATTACACGCATAACAGATGTTTCATCCAACTTTAAATTTATCGCGGGAAATATAGCACGAGAGCACTGTGACGTCATCCATAACTTTGTTCGTCTTTGTTTACGTATCTCGACTCAATACGAAGGTATGGAAGCAACTAACAAAGGTTGAACTGTTGAACTGTAGGTTTAGCTCGTTCTTTTTCCCGCGCACACTGGTTCTTAGAGCTCGCTTTGCTCGCTGGCGCTGCGCGCCGGCGAGCTGCGCTCGCTATTATATAAACGCTGCATTCTTATATGATTTCATGTACATGCTGAATAAACTAATGAAATATATTAATAATTACAGAATGTTCGAATCTTATGGCGAGGATTGTAAAATTCCATGCAGCCAAACGTGTTACAACAAGAACTGTGATAGATTCAATGGAACTTGTTTATCTGCTTGTACAAACCAGTTTTATGGCGAGAAATGTGATAAAGGTATAATTGGACTATATCCGTTATGCAAAAGTATCCCAACAGCTATACAACATCTTCCAAAGGGCATTGCTTTTATAAATGCATTATAGTAAGAAAAAAAATGTAGATACATTGCTTTCATCATAAATTCTAATTTTATAATAGATACTTTATTTGTCAGACTGAAAATAAAAAAAATGATTTAATGGTATAGGTTGTACATTGTTCTATAGTAAAAAAAGAATATTTAAACATAATGCTATTTTTTAAAATAATTTATTTATTTCATACATTCATGAATTGAGTGGGTTCCACATTCACAACTCGTATTAACCGAATTGCAAATAATACAAGATTTACAACCTGATACCCAGTAAACTCAAAATTTACAACATGACATATTCTTTAATATATTATTCATTCTAAGATTATTAAAACAATCTGTGATAAATATTTTTTTTTCATTTTTCTTCAACAGATACAAAACAAAGTTTTTTATGTAGTGACGAGCAGAACGACGCAAGTATCTCAGCATGGGTTGTTGGGCTTATAGTGTCCTTAACAATGAACGTAATTCTCATCGTTGGCATTTCTGTCAGCCTCTGGTAAATACATTTATATTAATGTTCTAAGCAAATCAGTACATAATTTTATTTGTGTCACTTTGTTTTTTAATTAAATAGACTTTGACCCTTGCGTGCACGGGTTGACATTGCACATCGGACATTTACGCAATAGGTGCATCGAGACATCTTTTTATTGACATTTCCATAACAAAGCTATAAGCCTACAATGATGCTATTAATTTCACTACACTTTCCTTAGTTTGATTAATCTAACTGTGTCTCGGGAAAGGCCCTCACCACAGTTAGAATGCCTCCCTTATACCCGTAATGTAGCAGAACATTGCAGAATAGCTCCGGAACAATTTTGGAGAAAGTTAATGAAGTTGCCTAGCTTGAAAATATCAGTCAAATTTATCACAACAAACCTTTTTGAGACTGCAAATACCTTTCAACTAAAAATTTTAATACATAGAATGGAAGAATTCAACACCTGTTCACCAACGTACACGTAATTTCTTTGTAAAACTGGGTCCGTAGGACATTATTCATTTTTACGATAAAACATATTCTATCTTCACTCTCCTAACAAATATAATGTAACTTTTTTGCGTGTAATCAAATATTTTTTGTCATCACGAAGAAAAAAGTAAGTACTTAGTTGAAATGTATATTTTTATTTTATACTTTCTCTCATAAGAAATCATTAATATATATGAGCAGAATATATAGCGAAAGTCCAATAAACATTTATCGTATTTGTATTATCATTTCTGAGTTTAATCATGCAGATGTGATATTGTGGAAAAATAAACTAAAGATCACGTTAGCGTGAATGTATTGCGCAAGCGCAAGATTGTAAATTCCAAAAAATCCAAGTGATTTCCGGGATTATTTGGGAAAGGTTCGTTGATTATTAATTAGCGAAGCTTAACTGAGAAAAATAAAAACAAAATGGTAATCTTCAAGTACCAATAATGTTTAAAATATATAAAACAAAAGACAGTATTCTTCCCAGATGTGATATTGTGGAAAAATAAACTAAAGATCACGTTAGCGTGAATGTATTGCGCAAGCGCAAGATTGTAAATTCCAAAAAATCCAAGTGATTTCCGGGATTATTTGGGAAAGGTTCGTTGATTATTAATTAGCGAAGCTTAACTGAGAAAAATAAAAACAAATTGGTAATCTTCAAGTACCAATAATGTTTAAAATATATAAAACAAAATACAGTATTCTTCCGATTTCTCGGTATTAAAGACAAACAAATTCGAGTCTATTATTTTAATATAGTAGTATAAATATGAGGGTTCTATGCAAAATAGCCCTCTTGAACCAATTGTTCAGAATTATACATTTAATTGTCTTTTCAAATCGATATCAAGGTAGCCTTTAGTTTGTAAAATAGATCCCTATTTTAAGTGTTGTGTGATCCTTTAAACAAAGTTTTGATATTATTTGAAATAAAAGTCTCGATTTGTTTTAAAGATACAAGATATCTGTGAGACAAATTAAGTACAGTCGACATATAATAAGAAGTTTACGTCTGATTCGTACAAAAGCGAATCCAAACATGTGGAATGCTTAAAATTTGATTGAAAATGTAAGTTAAAAATAAACAGAATCGCAATTTTTAGGAAGTTGACGTTTGATTGGTACAAAAATGATTCCCGTGATATGACATTTCATAGCTGGAAGTATGTTAATATTTAAAGAGACTGCAATAAATGGTAGCTGCGAAAAAATGTTTGTTACAGAGTGACAGATAAAATCCCACACATGCTAAACAGTATATCTCCTTTCTCTTCCGTACCAAGAATATATAATTTGAATAATAAAATGTACACACTACCTAAAAACTTCTCGATTATTTGTTAACCACATGATTTCAAGTATTAAAGACCTGCATGTGGTTGTAAGGTATGAAAAAAGGAAAGCAACACTGAATAAATTAGAAAACAAAAATAGGACACATTTACAGACATTTTAGATTTTACAAGAGCAAAGGATTTGTAAATATTCCAATATAATGATGTTTTCTTTTTACACCTTGACTTAACAGTATTGGTACACGGTTGATTTTTTTTTTTAGCTTTTTAGGTCAAACACATTCTTAGATTAATATGATGTTGAAATGATATTCTTCTTTAAGATTTAAATGAGCATTTGTAAATATTATTTAATGTCACATCGCTTTTATGCTGATTTGTGTTTTTAAAAGGGACATTTAACACACAAGTAATCAATTAAGGAAGATTCGGAAATGTTATTCACAAGAAGTTTACTACTAATGAAGTTTTATCGATAAAAAAATAATAATTGCTATAAGTTTGAATTCTAATTACTTCTTGGGCAAATAAAAAAATATATATGTTTAACAGTAATATATGATGTGCGTCTAGCATTAGTTTTTATTACCACATTCTAATATTACACAGAATCAACCCCTGTCATTCAGGCAACTGAATGTTAACTGAGTTGTCTTGAAATGTGACTTAATAACAGAGTTCTGCCATTTAGTCAGATTTAAGTAAATTTTCAGTCACTTTTCAGTTAACTGAATGGCATAGCTTTATTGTGCGTCACTTCCTTTAATTGTAAATATATATTTTACAGGTACAACTGTTCCAAGAACAAACTATTACCTTGCACAGCGTTTTTTATCTTGAAGAAGTCTGTTTACTACACAGAATCGGAAACCAGGACGGATGAGCCTTCAAATTATCAAGAACTCAATATCTGAAGAGATGAAATTGCGTATCAAAATACTACATTACACTGATCTGTCAACTATTGCATTTTTAGTATGAAGCGTAATAAAAACTTTTTAATGACTATTTTGTAATTCCCCATCGGTTTAAAAAAATCTAAAACCTGCTAATAATTATGAAAACAATCCGGTAATTTTGACGGTTTTGCCCTGTCCATAACAACGAATTAATATTTTCATATCAGTAGAATTCCTGTATTTAATTGACCTTTTAAAATGAAAATTTCTTTTATTCAAAATAATTTAAAAGTTATAATAAAGTCTGCTATAATTTTAAATGACATCAAATATTGTACATTATTTAAAACTGCTCCATATCTTCAAATGGACAGTGATGCATCTGAAGATTATGCATCAGTACATGGGTATTTTTATCTATAAAGGGGGTTCGTAATTAAATTTATTCATATATTACATGTACTATTATAATTGAATTTGTCTTACATGATTGTTTACTAATTATCAAATATGTAATATTAAAATAAAGTTTTTTATCATTTTTTTTTGGGGGGGGGGGATTCTGGGGGAGGGGAATGCCTTGTAAAAATATTATATTTTAAAATATATATATACATGAGCTGTATCATTACAGCTTCATTTTGCGAAAAAAATAACTAGACGCGGTCATTAGACAGTAATACCTGCACCAGGTGTTTGCCCCTAAATAACAATGTGTTGTACCAGTTAATGTAAAAACAAAGGCCACAGTGCAAGTTCCGGTAATATATTTAAAAATTAAAATTTTCAGAAAGGATGAGATCCCTTACTATATGAAAATGCACATGCGGAACTTGATGAACAATTTGGGGTTAAATTGTTTGCATGTGAATTTTAAGTTAATCAATAATTTTAATATTCCATGTCATTAAAAGTATAATGGTCCATATGATTATTACAAACATAATTAAATTATGTCCCCTCCCCTCAACGGTTGTCAGCTTTAGATTTGATTATGTGTGCCTACATGTACATCATTGTGCACACGGATTAAGAGAAGGGGTGGGAGTGAGGGGTCCAACCCCCCAACCCCCTCCCCCATGAAAATTCATTTATATCAATAGTAAAATTGCCAAAAATACAACTCATATCCCAATGCCTCCAAAGACAAGTAAACGCTCTAACCCATTGCGCTTCACTGTTAATTAACATTATTTTTTAGGGGAAAATTATATTAATACTTAATTGTTTATTTCAATCGAGAGTATATATCACAATATGCAGGTGTCCTGTACCACCTTAAAGCTGAAATATGTACTTTACATAGTTATTTACCTAATAAAATAGTGCAAGGGGTTTTGCATCTTCGCTAGCTAAGGGTTTTCGGTCCACTTTGCTACCCATAAACCCTTGGCAGATTTCATTACGAAAACTCGGTGACAAGCTCCGTTTTATGATTGGCTGCAGTTGCGAGTAGCTGATCCAATCGCAGTGTTTGTAAATATAAACTTTTAAAGAAAACACATGTGTGATCTTTGGTAAAACATTCGGTGCTTTTAACAAGTTGAGACACAAGTTCTCGAGTACAGTGCCTCACCAACAATGGTCTAACCAGATTGCATTAAAAACCTACATATATTTAACTGGGATTGACCATTGTTCTACAAACTTGTCGAGGCTCGCGTGTCAGCATGGGAAGTAAACATGTCGAATGTTGAAGTTGCCTATCTTCTTAGTATGTACGTTCCTGACTATGGTTACTGCTTTTAAAGGTTCACTGAGCTCTATTTTATTTCTTTGGTCCGCAATATTCACGACAACGATACCTGATTTTATGGCATGACAGCTTTCATATAAATCGGCGACTTTTTCACTCCCAGTACAGGTCCTTACAAAACACTATGAATAAAACATTCAGTGCTTTCCCTAGGTTATAACTTAATTGGAATTTAATAGCATCGTTAATTATGTTCCGATATTTGGTAGTCAACATGTTTTCAAGTTGTATTAATGTCGTAGTGTGTATATAACCTGCTGTTTAATTCGATTAAAATGTAAATATACAAGGAGCGCAACTCAAGTTGCTCGCTAGATAGCGCCACCACATCACCGAATTTTCGTAATGAAATCCGCAAAGGGTTTATGGGGAGCAAAGTGGACCGAAAACCCTTGGCTAGCGAAGATGGGGGTTTTGATGAATAGGTAATAAAAATACATGCATGTTACAAAAAAAAATGTAATTGTTTGAAGCTACGTACACAAACAGGTGTGCAGATCGCACTATCTGGAACTTGTTTTACCCAGCTCTTTGGTTAGATGCGTTTCCATGCCGGTATATGTGTGTCCATGCCGGTATATGTTTTCCATATTCAGAAAAAAAGGACTAGTTTACATGCATAAACGTTCCTTTTGATATGATCAGCTAAAGAGATTCATATTGTGCTCTTACTGGATTATCATTATGATGTTATATAGGTAAGAATAATGCATGTATAGTAGCACAATATTATGAGACACCGGTATGTATATAAATATTACTTTCACTTTCTAGATAAGTGATCTTCCTTTGCCAGCGTACTGTAACATCATCTTTTAATATTTTCATAAGCTTTTCATCGTTACCTATCCTATTGCATTTGTACATTTTCTGTCATCTTAATTGCAAAAGTTATTTTCTCATTTGTCAGACTTACACTATTGAGTTGACCCCATATTGACCCTGTGACCCCTTCTGACATCGAAAATGATAATACACTATATATTTTGATAACTTTTGAGATCCCCATCCCTAAACCGTATTTCCTCTTTCTCTTTTAAATGTGTCATTGCTCATCAAATGGTATATAGGTTAGGCCCCCTTGGAGACATTCTAAAACCGGAAATAATAAAGTATTTAATCTTATTGAAATATACTGGCGTGCGACCAGTTATTGCCAGGTACCATTTCTCGCCAGTGCATTGTTACGCCATTTCATCAACTCATAAAATTATATACGAAAAATGACTTAACAGTGCACTGGCGAGAAATGGTACTTGGCGAGAACTGGTCGCACGCCAGTAGTGTTTGACCCATGTGGGTAATTCCTAGCCTAATGATGACTCTGCTTTGTTTATGGGACTTTACATTTGCCTCAAATAGGCGAATACACATGCACATAACATTTTGTTTATCTTATAAATCAAATTAAACAATTTCCAAAATGTTAATGTGCATTGGGAGAAAAAGAGAAATCACGAAATGATTTAAAATTTGCCACTGTACGCATATAAGAATGTGAGAAGACTGAATCTGAATAACCACGTTTGATTTTTTTTCCTTTTTTTTTTGGGGGGGGGGGGGGTGATGTGGAGTATAAACATTTAATTTGAATCAATTTTGTTATTAATTTCATTTTGAATATTAGTTATTTCAATAGATAATTTGTCAATTATGCAACGTGTAATGTTATTTTTTTTAAAAGAAAAAAACAGTTTCTAAAAGTTTGTAGCCTCCATTGTATTTGGTTTTTAAAAGATCATTCAACAATTAAGAAAAGTGTTAATGTAAGTGTTTTTCGGGTGATAAACGTCATTTTCTGCGACTATTTGACTTCCTGTATGAAATCTAAATCTTTAAAACCTTATAACAGATCTATAGGACAGCCTCTGTCAGATACCAAGATATGATGTGTCTAAACATTTAATCATAAGAGGAGTTCTGAGATGTAGGGGTTTTTTTTAGTGAGAGACGTCAATTTTTTGCTAGTATTTTACTTCCTGGATGATTTTTAAACTTTCAAAACCTTATTGCACATCTAAAGGACAGCCCCTATCATATACCAAATATATGACGTAGCTACTTCAAAAGTTGTAAGAGAGTTCTGTAAACCATACTTTTTTGCCCAAAAAAAAATCGTTTTTGGTTGCCCACCAATCCCCGTGATAAAAAAAATCTGAAACCTGATCATACTTCAAAATGACACCTCAATCATATTCCAGAAGATCTTTGGCTACTGCCAAAAAAGATTGACGTTTTTGAAACCAGATTAAAAAAAAATACACGTCATTTTTCAGCAACCAAAAGACCCCTATGGCAAATGTGAAATTTCCGAAACCTTATTTCGCATCTAGAATACACCCCAAACATATTTCAAGAAAAGATTTGTCTATTGTTGAAAATTTAGAGGGAGTGCGAGGAAGAAGGGTTCTGGGGAAAAAACGTCATTTGTACACATTTGTTTTACCCCCATGACTACCAGAGAATTTTTGAAACTTTTTTACAAAGCAACATGACACCCCAAACCAAACTTTTAGAGTTCAGTTTGCTGGTTTATAAGATGTAAGAGCAGTTTGAGAAAGTAGAACGTGAAAGACGGATGGACGGACGGACGGACGGAACAGGGTAACAATAATATACCCGAACTTCCTTTAGAAAGTGTGGGTATAATTATGATAATTCTGAATGCTATTAAAATTTCAAAATACCTACATATCAATAACTGTTCATGGTATTTAAAGGATGACTGTTTAGTATTTGCATTCACATAAACTGTTCCCTTAAACCATTGCGCACAAGACGGTATTAATTGTATGCATCTCTAATTCACTACCAATCTCCTACCCACTTGTACTTTAAGCTAACAAATATATGTCCGGTTTAATCTAAGAATAATGTCGTTCATTTATTTCCTGAACATCATAGGTAACAGTAAATTATCCACATGCTTTAATTGTATATATTGTTCGTTAACTATCTTTACTCTCTCTCTCTCTCTCTCTCTCTCTCTCTCTCTCTCTCTCTCTCTCTCTCTCTCTCTCACATTCGAGTCACCAACGGTGATATATTTTTTCTTCATATTACGATCAGACTAGACATGGTCCAGTTAATTTTTTTTTCATTTGTATGGAGTTACTGCATTTAAAAATTTCATATTCACTACATGATTTAAATCATGATAAAGCATGCATTTGTGGATACTAGATAGTGCATTCGTCTTAATACTTTAAGGTGCAAGTATAGGGAAAAACAAAAGATCAGCGTTCATGCAATTCGAGATTTATAAAATGGGATTTCTTTTGAAACCTGATTAAGGCTTACTTCATTTAACCTAACTATCTTAAATTTCTTTAATACTGTCTGTCTGTATGTCTCTCTTTCTCTCTCAAGCTTATACCGGATAGCCAGATGATCGGGACCTTCATTTTGACAAGGCTGAAGACGCAGAGCAGTAAGGACGAGATTTTACCTTAAAAATCAATAATAAAATGTCAAGTGAAAGTCATTAAAATATAGCATTTAATCTGGGTTTTTTTTTTATCAACTCTGTTGGGTCTAGTTAAGTTACTTCATTTTCCACGCTATTTTAAGATTTCGTATAAAAAGAAAATACATTTTAATTAAACATGTTGGGGTAAAGGTTACTATCACTCTAATCATAAAATGTTTAATCACGCCATCAGTCATACACTCCACCCAACATTATACATCGACGCACTAATTGTGTTAGTGAATACATGGTTTATCTTCCTGATCATTTATCATTGGTGAAATATCGCACGAGTCCCAGTTATACGAGAACTGACACCAAGCGGTGGATTGGAGTCAAATAGTTAAAAACTTCCTTGTTTTTGAAAAACAAGTAAATCATGCGCATTTTCTCTCTTTAAATGATAGAAACATATGAGGGAACTGAAAAATGACTTACCTTTGACACAAAAATAGTCCATCTAAATAAGAGAAGGAAGAAATTAATAAAGCCAAATTCAAAATATATATTTATATAACTCTAAAATGATATGGAAAGTTAAATAGTGTAAGCTCTGTATAAACCCCCATGTCAGTGTTAAAACGTATTTTACATATCTGGTTTAAGAATGTGGGCTCGTTTTGTAAAAATGTTTATATCATTTGTTGATTAAAGAAAAAATGACCGCATTGCCATTTTATTTCTGAATCCCAATTACAGCATACAAATTCATCAAATTTAATTTATTTTTCTCTTTTAGTTTTTTTTTTTGAATTCAATCAATGATAAATAATTTAAGTTAAGAACAAAGAGCAGGGATTGAGTCATTTCATGGAAAATGAATTGGGTAATTTTAGATAAGGTATTGACACTTAGAAAAACACAACAATAACAGAAACAACATCCGAATTGGAGGCGCCTTCAGTTGATGTTCAGTTATTGATAATAGATTTTTTTTTTACTTTTTTTTTAATCACTTGACTTTGCATGCACGGGTTGACATTGCATATGATATGGGACATTTACAAAATTGATACATCGACATACTGTATTGTTGAAATTTACATAATCAAGCTTTAACCCTAAACTTATGCTATTAATTTCACTACACACTGTTTAGTTTGAATAACCTAACTGTGTCTCGGGACAGGCTTTCACTACAGTTAAAATGCTTTTCATCTGTACCCGTAACGTAGCTAAAAATGCAGAATCGCTGCAAAACTATTCTGGAGAAAATTAATGAAGCTGCATTGAAAATAGCAGTCAAATCAGATTTGAGGCTGTAAAATCCTTTCATCTAAACATTTAATTCATATTAATGAATACAACACTTTTTTCAACTCCGTTTTTTACTCGCTTCAAATTCACACACCATGTTGACATTCGGAACTCTCTGGATTTTTCATCTTAAATGCATTAAGTTAAAGTTATCTCGCGTATTTTCTTTGATGAACAGAATATAAAGCAAATTTTTATTGAAAATTTTCACGTTTTTGTATAAACGTTTCTGAGTTTATCCTTGCAAATGTGATGTTGTTGATACAGAAAAAAATAGCCTTTTGTGATTTAGCGTGAATATGGTGAATGTAATGCGCATGCGCAAGATTGTAACATCCATAAAATCCAGATGAATCCCGGATTTTTAAAGGTACTTTTTTTTGTTGACTATGAATTAGCAAAGCTTCATTGAGAAAAAATAAAAACAAATTCACAAGATGAGCCTCTGCCATTCAGTCAACTGAAAGGTAACTAAAATGTAACTGAAAGGCAACTGAATGGCATAGCTGTGCCATTCAGTCACCTTTCCAGACCTTTCAGTCAACATTCAGTTGACTGAATGGCAGAGGTTCATCCTGTGATTGTTAATCGCCAAGTACCATTGATGTTAAAATTATATAAAACAAAATACAGCACTCTTCCGATTTCTCGGTATAAAAGCCAAAAAATTCAAATCTATTATTTTAATACAGTGGTGTAGATAGTATACACATTTGTTTATAATATAATGAGGTAAACCTGATAATTATATGTACAATAATGCAATTTAGTAACAATTCAACAATAGTCCTTTTTATGAAAACGAATCCAAATAACCTGCGGTGTAAGTTACTTGAAAACGCTGATAATTACCGCATCATGCTAGTTCAAATGTATACTATCAACCACGTTCGATATTCAAATTTCCATTAGCATGCTAATAAACGTAAATTCAAAATTTCATAAAAACTTCCCTTCATAAAAAAAAAAAACATTTTTATAGTACAAATTATTACTCGCTGACCTAACCTGAACATTGACATAATAAACACGACCAGTAAGAGGCTAAGCTAGCCTGTCGAATAATAGGAAATTTCGCATAATACAATCATAAAGGGATATCTTTCAAGGGACTTGCTAACACCCTGTATCCCATATTTGGACCTTCATATTTGGTGGAGATGGGGACCCGGTGAAGTCCAGTCGACCCTCAAAAGGAATTGGGTTTACACGGCCATTAACAGGTTAAGCTAGCCTGGCGAATAATAGGAAATTTCGTATAATACAATCATAATGGGACATCTTTCAAAGGGCTAGCTAACACCCTGTATCCCATATTTGGGCCTTTATATTTGGTGGGGATGGGGAACCAGGGAAGCCCAGTCGACCCTCAAAAGAAATTGGGTTTTCACGGCCATTAACAGGCTTAGCTAGTCTGGCGAATAATAGGAAATTTCGTATAGACATAAGGTCTTCTATCCACAAAATAAATAAAATAAATATTCTAGGAATTTATACCCCTCAAATACCCAACCAAACCTCACATTTACCCTTTTTTCTAAAATTTGACCGGGTCTTTCCTGCGAAACCGTCCCATGCCACCTATCCTAATAAACAAAATATCCGTTTGTGATATGACAGTCGAGCTCGCTTTCATTATTTTGAAGGACAAGAAACGTGCAAGACACAAAATTGCTTAATCTTGTTAATTTCTTAACCAACACTATGCATCGGATCCAAATAGTTTATAAAAAAGCAGTAATGACCCCCAACCCACCCCAATACCTGAAATAAGCCTTTCTTTCGACCAATTACTCAGTGCTTTACAATATTTTATGTAAATGAGGCGATGTGTATATGACATTAATTCAATCACAATATATATATTTGTTAAAGATACCAGAAAAAACCAACTGTACCTAGAGTGGGCAACTATATGCGTATATCAAGAGAGTGAGGGGGTCAGACCCCCCCCCCCCCCCGGAAAAGAAATAAATTAAATATCTTACTGGTTGAGAAAAAGTGAGGTGTAATTAGTGTTGATTCCGAGAAAAAAATGAATCGCTATTGGGCATTCAGAAGTTGGAATTCTATTCGTTTTCGCTATTCACTATTCGGAAAGCGAATAGAATTCTGTGGTCGGTTTGCTATTCAAATTACCGTAAACATGCTAATAAACGTAAATTGAAAATTTCATAAAAACTTCCCTTTATAAATAAAAGAAAACAGTTTTATAGTACAAATTATTACTCGCTGACCTAACCTGAACATTGACATAATAAACACGACTAGTAAGAGGCTAAGCTAGCCTGGCGAATAATAGGAAATTTCGTCACAATACAATCATAAAGGGATATCTCTCAAGGGGCTGGCTTACACCCTGTATCCCATATTTGGACCTTCATATTTGGTGGGGATGGGGACTCGGGGAAGCCCAGTCGACTCTCAAAAGGAATTGGGTTTACACAGCCATTGACAAGCTTAGCTAGCCTGGCGAATAATAGGAAATTTCGTATAATACAATCATAATGGGATGTCTTTCAAGGGGCTGGCTAAATTCCTGTATCCCATATTAGGGCCTTCATATTTGGTGGGGATGGGAACCCGGGGAAGCCCTGTCTTTTGTTTGTTTAGGGTATAATAATAAATTCTAAATAAATAATATACATTTTATTTTACTCGTCGCTCTGTAATTTGAAATTCATTTATTTCATTTATATGTCCGATTATTTCTTTTGTCTTTGCTAAAATTCGAGATGTTCATTCATTTTAAACTTTAGGTTGAAAAGGAGAGTTTTTTTTTTCTGTGGAGGAAATGTGAAGCAGATACTGGTCGTATTTCTGTTTTATTTTTCAGCGGATTTTTAAATTGTTTTAAACTTATTTAAATGTAAGGGAGACATGGTCAGGACTCATTTTAGACATTGCAAAATAAAAAAAAATTACAACTTACATAAAACATTTGCTTAAACAGCCAGGGTCGATCTCAAAAGTTTTTGAAGATTTGTCCCTTATTCGCTGTTTTTGATTTACGTAGGTCCCATTATACTCTCCATTCCCCGGTAATTCCCATACACTACGACAGGATTTGCAGCTATATCCATGTAAATATTCAAGAATTTATTTGAAATCATACACGTTCCCTCCTAGTGAGATTTCGTGTTCTGACCCCCTCCCCCCATGGAGAAATAACTTGTGTTACGAACGATAACTCCATGCTATGAAAATCCCGAATATGACATAGATATAACAATATTCAACGCTTTTTCTTCGTTTTCAACCAATTAGAGGACTCTTAAAACAAGAAAATAAACCAAAAGTAAACTATATGCATAGTAAATGTTTGCTCCAGAGTATTCACATTGTATGATGTGTCTCTCAAAAGTGTCTATTTTGGACTCTTCAAGATGTCAGTTTAAACTTATGATTTGTTTGATCAGTTAATAGTAATTTATTAATATCAATTATTAATTAACATTAAGTACATTCTACCATAGTACATACTCTTGTTGCGATGAAACCCCCCTCCCATGATACCTGATTACACACGTGCTTGCATGTAGCAGAATACAAGCTGGAACCCAATTTTAACTATTTCAGTTTTTCAGTTACCGATATAATCTCTTTTGAAATGTATTTCTCCTTTAGGAATTAGTAACTGATATATTGTGGAAACCTGACTGATCAATGCGTGATCTGCCCACCATAAGAACTTCTTGATAAAATAAGTCACTACATCCCTTTAGTCTATGATGATAAGAAATCACACTGGACTTCATGATCATATGGATAATTAGTCATTTTCTTTTCCCCCCTTTTCAATACAAAACAAACCAACAAACAAAATTGATAGATCTGATAACTGTTATTAAAAATAACCCTTCAAAACAAACTACACATTCATCCAACACCCTCAAAATTGCCTTTTTGATCTTTGTCACCGTTGTAGATTATCATTTTACTTTTATTAGGATTAAAATATCTTATAGATAGGATATATATCCCACCGATTTGTCCATTTCTTAAATAGCAACGTATGATTAACTGTATTTTTAGTAGCCTGATTGGATTCCCGGTTAGGTTAATATTCTTGCGCATGTTAAGAAAAAAAACCATGATTTTTATCATCATGTACGTGTGTAGATGTTTTACAATCAAGGCAAACATGTTATAATACTGTTTTGTTAATGATTTAGATGTAAATAGAGATTCACATAAAAATAACAATAACAAACTGTCAACCATCATGAAAATCAATAAAACGAAGTACAAATTCAAAGCAGAGCAACACGGACCTTTAAAAAGATTAAGGTAAGATCAGGTGCTTTGAGGAGTAAGCATCCTCTGCCGACCGGTCACACCCTCCATGAGCCCAATGTCATATCGGTAAAAATGTCATTATCGGGAAAATGTCGAAATTAGGAGAAAATATCATGATTGGGGAAACACGGAGAAACATCCGTGGCCAATTCGGTATTCAATCAGTCCAGAGCAGAGCAATCAAGGCCTCTGGAAAACCTCAGGTCAGGATCAGGTGCCCAGGAGGATTGAGCATCCTCTGCTGGCTGGTCACATAGTAAATAAGGTGGTGCAAGGCGCAATGCGTGCGCAGATAGCTGAATTTACCGAATTTGATCCACATATGGACACAAATGTGATCAGCCACAGCTTATCACTAAAATACCCCCCCCCCCCAAAAAAAAAAGAAGAAAGTAGCAAGCTTTTAAGACAAGATCCAAAGATCCATGTAACAATGTTTCAGGTAGACGCTGGCACGACATAGAACCTCTTGCTGATCAATGTTTTCATTTACTCATATAGAGAAATAAATATCTTTTGATTTCACCTTGATTTGTTTTTGATTTAAAATAAAGATAAATTTACATGATTAATTATATTTAAAGTCTAAAAATCTGTAGCTGCATGGCTGTAACTCTCAGATTGATAAACACAAAATCGGATGGACGACCTGGGATCTAGATCGCCCATCCGAATTTCTTGAATATTGCATTTTCTTCTTTACGCAGGGTAGCCGAATACTCACCGATACTTACTGGTTCGTATTTTAACCTTTAGCTGCATTTAAAGGTAGTTCAAGTTCTTTATTCCAAGAGACATAATTATCATAGGTTATACATGTGATCTCATATATATATATAATACATAATTTTTAATATATATATATATATATATATATATATATATATATATATATATATATATATATATATATATATATATATATATATATATATATATATATATATATATACATATTAAAAATTATAGACTCATCTTTATTCGTGGGGGTCAATGTTCGTGGGTAGCCAAGTTTCCTGGTTCGTGGGGACGTAATTTCGTTGGTAAAGTAATCGAGATAATTCTAATAAATATTTAACAAATGACGTGCATAGGTTTGTGGGAATGCAAATTCGGGGACAAAGGTTACCCATGAAAACCACGAAAATTACTCCTCCACGAACATTGATCATTCCACAGTACAGTAAGACAGTCAGAGTGTACTAAATAATTTCGAATATTCAACTTAAAAGTTCGATGCTTGTTTGCATAACATAAATATTTCCCTAATTACACATTTCTTTAATATTTGAAGTAGATACATGTAGTAACTGTATACCTTTATAGACACTTGGTTTTCGGGAGTAGTATTTTTTAATATATATACTTTTCTCTTAAACTACGGAGTGATGGACAAATTAGTAAAATATGGAATTCGCCTTCAACTTCATATAAGTTGCAAAAGTCACATTTTCGACATCCACGTGATAAATTATCATACCTCCCTTTTGTAAGGTAATGTCAGCATTCCAATCATTTTGAATCGATTAATTTAATCAAAATGATTAAAATAACCAAATTAGAAAACATTAATCCTCCTCCTTCCCGGAATATAACATTAATCCTCAGAGCCGCCTTTAAAAATGTTCAGGATCTTCGCAAATAACTGTATTTTTTAAGAGATTCTTTGCCACATTTGATTTAAAATGTGCGTAAAATATGATGTTTTTTTTTAATCTTTATAGGGTGCATAACAACTGTCTAGATAAAATCGTCTTCCATGTGATTTTGTCTATATTTAGACAATTATGATGATTCAATACGTTTCTCAAAATAAACTGCAGCTGCAAAAAAAAAAAAAAAAAAAAAATATAGACAACATTAAAAAGATCTTTTCCGTAATATGTTTTCTATAATACAGTGCATTTAATGGACATGTTTTTTTTCATCAATCACCTTGGCAAAGACGAACCAAAATTTGTACAAAGTTGTTCGAAGAAGAAGGGGTCCAGAGGGCATAAGAGGAACTCTGATTTAGTTCAATCAAGTGATGCGGCTTTAAAAATAATCGAAATGGTACCAATATGTTTGTACACGTCCAATACGATTAACACGATAAATTATATTTCCGAACAAGCATCACATAAGAGTTTATAAGACAGCTATGCGAACACAAACAATCGATACACATTTTATAAGTAAGTTCCAGACAATTCTCGAACAATTGATTTAAAAACTAATGAACCCCTTAAAGCGAGCACTTTGTCCTAGATATTTCAATTCATTATAAGACTAAAAATACATGTATTAGCCTTAAAAGGCTTTATGCTTTATTCAGAATATATTAACTTAACATATCGATAGTGTATCAATTAACTTTAATGTTTAGGACTTGAGAGGAATTGTATTTCACAAAGAAATCATCATGAAAAAAAAACTTTTATATCGTAAGCATTTGTCTTATTAACCGAGGGTATATTGTATCAAAGCCAGATGCATGTTCAACAGATCGAGCGCCCGTGAACGTTGGCGAAATTCCCTATACCCACAACAACAATTTTGGCGAGCGCTCGCGAACGCTCTCTCTCTCTCTCTCTCTCTCTCTCTCACCTCAGGTATCCATTTTGTTTTACGTCACAAGTATGACGCAGTTGCGACGGAAGACCTAGTCGTTGCTTGCAACGAGCTCGTATCCAATTACTACTATTTTTAACATGTGATCTCTGTCTCCTTTGTTTACTAGTTGCTCACTATACGGAAATTTTTTTTTTTAAATATTTATATTATATCTTAAACTTCCTCTTGAGCTGGTAAAGAATAATTTATTTTGAATGTATAAGCAAATTATCATTGTTCTTGTCACTTCTATACTTTATGGATTATCATCGATATTTGCATACGGTATGCTATTCACTTATTACAGTTATTTAGCAAATTCTATGACATGAAGGTTATGAGATATTTTATAATCTTATTAAGAGTATTGCGCGTTAGCAAAATATACCATTCATTGTTGTTTACGATGTGCAATGTCCGACAATTTTGATAGTTCGTGCATAAAAAGTTCAAATTTTATGAGAATAATATGTAATAATAATAATTGGTAATATGTTACATACGTTGGCTCACTGTTGGGCCAATATCAGAAGATGACAAATGTGACATTGTGCCGATGTCGGCCCAACATGTTGGGCCAACGTAATTGGGCCAACATTGGGCCAACGTAACTGCCCAACAAAGTCATGCTATCTGGGTATATAGTGGGCTCCCCCCCCCCCCCCCCTTTTTTATAGCCAGATTACCCCCACGGAAAACCTACTATATAGTGGAGTTTCCCCCATTTTTACTTTCCGGCCATGTTTATTGCGGACCATTCGTGACAATAGTATACAATTATTTAATGCTGGTCTATTGACTGCTCAAGCATTAAATAATTGTTTTATTACCTAATTTCTTTTTTAGTTTTCGGGGTTTACAATTTTGCAGATGGTTTTCGTGCCATTATGCAATATACTAAGATTTTTTTTTCATCTTTTACATGCAAAAAACCTGTTGCATGCATTACAACATCTCAATTTAATATTAGTTTACACAAACAAGGGGGAGTCTTCAACCCATTAGATTTTAAATACATGTAGTCTTTTACCTTATATGAGGCTTTAAAACTGTTGATTATTTGATACTCCATTTTGATAACTTTGAATTTGGTTCACCAAATACATGTACTAAAAACAGAGTCTATGTAAAGGAATATACATTCCCTGAGAACTATCGAAAGGATGTAACATTAACATACCCGCGTTCTGAAATACGTTGCCGGTCCAATAGATCGCAGTCTATTGACCGGTGGTCCGATAGATCGCAGTCTATTGACCGGCGGTCTAATAGATCGCAGTCTATTGACCGGCAGTTCAAAATAGACGCAAATATTTCATTTATAATAAAACAACAAAATCCCTTTGATTAGGTAATAATTTGCTTTGTTATATTCAGTAATATATTCACACTAAATAACTCTATATAGACGAATAGTCAATAATTGTAATATTAGCTCGTCCGAAAAAATATTGACCGGTCAATATTTTTTTTTTATATTGACCGGCTAGGAATAATATCTAGAGAGCATTCCCTCTATTTGAAATAATCGCCTCTGATTTGTTGATTCGTAAACGATGACGTAAATAATTCTTCGCGACTCGAAAACAAGGTGACGTCATGATAGACAGTCAGTCAAGGCAAGCAAATAACGGACGCGACAGTTTGCTATCATAACGGATATAAGGATTTGCGAATAACTGTGAAGTAAAATCAGGTTGAACATCTGTATGTTAATTCTTACAGTCGGTGGAATATCACCAGTGACCGTTTGTTGCTAAGGTTCTTTTGGATATGAACTTTGCACAAAGTTGAATTCATGAATTCTTTGTTGAGCTGAAAAAATTATGGCGATCTGTTTTCAGTTACTTTCTTCAATTTTGGTTCGTTTCTTTATATATCAAAACAAATGTTGACTGTGTTTTCGGGCAATATTGACACTGGATGAAATATCTGGTTTCAGCGCTGCGGAAACCCTTTGGAAACTCTGCGGAAACTTAAGGTTACTTTATGTTTCCGACAGGTTTCAGCACGGAAACTTCAAGTTTCATTAAGTTTCCGCAGTGCTGAAACTTAGGCTGTCCATGAATCCAAATGGTTTCCGCAATGGAAACTTACTGAAACTTGAAGTTTCTGCATAGTTTCAATCTCCATATACGTTTGGGATACATATTGTTTACAAATGGTTTCCGCGACGGACACTAACTGAAACTTGAAGTTTCTGCATAGTTTCAACCTCCATATACAATTGGGAAACATATTGTTTACAAAGGGTTTCCGCAACTGAAACTTTTTATATTTTTGCTTTCACAAAAGCTGAGCAAGGTTTCTACTTTAAGTAATAACAAAACAATTTCAAACAGTTCCAAATTTATTTTTTTTATATTATTAATCTGAAATTGTTTCCAATAATAAATAAAATACAGCCAAGATACAATAATGGAGAAACATCCATATGGCAATTCCCTTATTGGGGACTTTTATTTAAAAAATGATAAAATTGCACAAGAAAAAAAACTCCCATAGAAATCTTTACATTTGTATTTTTTTCATCTCGATTAAATGCCTATAAAATCTCCCTTTAAAAATGCAACAAAGATCTTACTTTTTTAAAAATATGAATGCAATTTACAAAATAACTGCACGTACATGAATAAACAAAGAAAACTTCACTGTTACATGAACATGATACACTTGTCTCAATTTGTTTTGAACTACAATGAATATGTACACCATAAAATATTTTTGAAAAGTCTATAGTATCAATCTTTAAAAAAAAAAAAAATACACTACAAGATAGTAATTGACTATAGAGGTATGACCCAGATTTGATTTGAATATGTCAATAAATTCCAAAATGAGGTCAAAGTGACCCACTTACAAGTTAGGATAAACCTTTTCTTTGTTAGTAATATAATCTAATGTTTTACAATAGAACAGGATTTGATATCATTTATTTGATAATCCATTAAGTCCAAAGTGAACTTTTCATTTCCACCCATGATGTACCAACTGATCATATTTTAATATCATAAGCCTGTCAGTATTTAATAGATGACCCAGAGGGAGATATGAAAAGCTTGTTGGCCAATAAAAAGCTAACAATGGAGCAGTCTGTCAAATCATGTGCAAAAATATGATGTTCACATTTAATTAATTATGCTGATTGCAACATTCCTGATGAATATTCTTCTTTACACACGGTTTACCTCCCTACATTTCACCACTTTACCTACATTAATATTTTTAAATCCAAGACATGAAGTAAAATATACATTGTTTATATATGACAAGTATTACTACATGTACATGTACTTGCTTTTTGTAGCATGAATGTATATAATACAAAGTATCACACAGATCATTCACCTTACAATTCTCATCAATACCAGCATTTTACTTATGATATAAAAGCTAATTCCAATTATATATTAGTTACATAACACAGATTAAAATAAAACCCACATGGAAACAACTTTCCATCCAAGTAATTTTGTAATATAAAAATTGTCATACATGGGGTATATGTTGTCTTTATATATTTTCATATACGACATAATTGAATATTGTTTGGTGTATTTTATCATTTCTATGACCCATGCATTCATCTTCTAATGCAGTGTTTTTACATTTAAGATTGGTTTCTTAATTTTTCATATATTGCTGCAAATAAAAACTAAGTTATCAATAAATGTTTAAACAAAAAAAATGGAAAAAAAGTAGTTAACACTTATCAACTTGGAGGTGTGAGGATATATGTTACATGGAGTCTAATATTTTATGCAATATTTGCAAATATAACAAATTATTTAAGAAAATGAAAGTTAATATCTGCAAGGTCATTAAATATCATTAAATAAGTCAAAACCATGTGATTTTCTAAGATTCTAGCTTACAGACAGACATTGTAATATACTGGTATTTGATCATATAAAAAAGTACTTTTATAGTTTATAGGTTTTTTGAAATGAGAATACTTTACAGTTAAAAAGTCTTGTTCTGCAGAGGTTTAGTCGGGTCGTAGAGATCGATGTGTCCATTCGAATCAATAAGGGGTGTCCTTGGATGTTGTTGATGTAACCCGAGTCGTAGTTTATGGAAATATGCCTTTTTGGGGGACTTTCGAGCATTGTCCAGACCGGTGAAGCACTCATATGATCACATCATGGCTACAGCAGACTTAGTAGTTCTGGACAGTGGTAGCATTAAAATTCTTCTTCTTGCGATGAACTTGTTCCTTTCACTGGGCTGTACTTTATGTCTGTTCTATTTATCTTAAACATGAATAATAAAGTTTGATTTAGATTTGTAAACAATAAACATAAGTCATTCAGCTTAACATGTAATAAAAGCATTCTGAATACAGAAGCTACTATGAAGTTGCCAGTTGCTGTTTAAACTATGTCATATAATGACTACAGTAGTATCTGGTCTAAAATGTTTCATTTTATATTTGAAGCTATGTTATTTTCATTTTGATTCAATTATTGTTTGTTGAACAATGGAAAAACTTATCAACAATAAGTGTGCCCCCCCCCCCCCATCAACCTCCTTTTCAAGAACTTAGACCTGGATTTCCCAAAAATTACTACAGTAAATTATAAACATCCAACACATGTATAAGTTAATGGTAAAAATAATCAATTTCAAAGCAATACCTTGCGTTCACATCGTCCAGCTGGTCAAAACATTCACCCGAATCACCGAACAGAGGATGCAACTAATCACCGGAAATATTTGACTTTGTATGCTCTCAATGCTGAAAAAGAAAAACGTGAAAGATTTCATTTTCCGGATTTAATTAATAAAAAATTTTCGTTACATTAAGAGTTTGTAAATTGTATAATGTGCGAAAGATTCCTTGTTCGTCTTGTTTACCAACCAAGTATTCAAATATTAGGGACGTTTATATAATTATATATGTGTATACCCTGGATTATCTTGATTATCATGCATATAAAGTTGGTTTATGGTTAACTTGGTCAAAACGTATATTTAAAAGAGATACGGTAATAAAAATTAAAACGCCGAACCAAGTTTGAAAAAATGACGCCATCTTGATTTGATGGCGCGAGATCTCGTTTACAAATGAGAGATAAATTAGAGCCTTGAAAATGTTATTGGGAGTATCTATATTGTGAATTAAGTTACCTTGACATGAGTTCTTCGTTCCTGCATTATCTCCTTGTTGAAGAGGCTATTAATGCTTCTCAAGTCTCCATTTTACAACAGCACCTTCTTGTCCATTTTAACCTTCGCTCAGAATCATAAAATGTGCCAATACTGACCAATCAGAACCCGCTAAATCTTGGAAAAGTGCATCTTGGGATAGTTTAAAATGAATAATGTTTAATCAAAATTATAATTTTTTACCGAATAGTATACTTTTTACATGTATATTTATTTAAAATAAGAACCGTCGGAGTCAGTATTTCCTGGTTAAATACGACAAAGTATTGGCGTGTGTTTGTTACAATTGTATTTGTAACACGTGATTAACCAAAAAAAAATGGCCGACCGTTTGTTTACAAATGTCTAATGAAATTAAACAAGTTTTAATGAGACATATGTATCAGATTTTGTCTTTAACTATATTTTATTTACATGTATTGATGATTTTGCCAAACTAAATATGATAGAGCCATATATAGTTTTCTGACAAGTTAGTCTTGACTTGTCCAATTTTCACCGCGATTCTAAGCACGGTCATATTCTTATTCAAAATATAGAGGTGTGAAAATATTATGGTCATCACAGAGCAGGTTCTGCATGAACACACAGAAATCACAAATATAATTAGATGTCGATCAATTAACGGGGTCCGGTTAACAGCGTTCACCCGTACGGTGAATTTACAACTACGATGAATTGATGGCAATTATTTTACAGTTACACATGTGCACTGGTTGGTCATGCGATGAACAGTACGTTAAGAATACTTATGAAATTAAAATACAAACGCGTTAAACAAGCCGGGAAGTAAGACGTACACGTCGGACTGATATATAAACAAAATATAATTTTAATTATTTGGTATACTTTCTACATCAAATGTATACGAATGTATAATCAAATTTTAAAAATGGGATTAAAATCACGTGCACCACATGGCTAGTGCTGGATTTTAAACTGATTTTGTAATATAACGTATAACTTCAGTAAAATTATAAATAATGCTTATTATATCTTATAACAGAAGCATGTGCATGTTTCATAAACATGTATCAATATCTGTGTTTACAGTACAGAAAGTAAATACAAAGTATAGAAATGCACGAATCACATAGGCGTCGAACCGGGGGGGGGGGGGGTGGGGCTAGGGGGGGGTTGCTTAGTGCAAAGTTAGACTTAACCAATAGGCATATAGCCCCCCCCCCCCACCACTTTCTCTCGCCAGAAATGTAATTGTTCCTAAATTTACCTTGAAAGATTGAGAAGTTGGAGTAATAGGCATACTAGCCCCCCCCCCCCCCCCCCCCGACACGGATTAGGAATTTCATGATTTTGGAACCAAAATTTCGGTAGGGAAATTTATATTCGGAAGGATATAGTATAGGTATACCCCCCCCCCCCCCCCCCCCGGATTAGGATTTTCATGATTTTGGGAATTAGGGTTTTTCCTCAATATTTCTGAGGATTAGCCTAGCCCCCCCCCCCCCCACTTTCAATTTGCTTCCGACGCCAGTGAATCATGATACAGCCATACATGTAGTAAAGTCTGAAATGCATGTAAATAATTAAACAATTATTATATGAGACTCAAACTCCAAGTGGGTTTTACTTGTTATTATCAACTGTAGAATTTTTTTTAAAAAAAAATCCTGTGTACATGTGTTGGCGTGGTATTAAAAAAGAAATGAATTAGCTCTAAATTTCAGGTTGTACGAATATTTGGTACGATTTGTAAAAATTTACAACGACTTTACCTTAATTTGTTTGCTTAATTAGTTACTGTACCTCAAGGTTCATTCAAATGATAACTAAATGATTAAAGAAGGAGTCTTACAAAATAGGTATATTAATTTATTTTACTAAATAATTATAATTTACTTATCAGTTTTACTAACTCAGGTACACACAAATTGAAAAAAAATTCCCGCCGGGCTCCAGTTATGAACTCACGCTTCGCACTGTGTATATGTTATGTAACAGTCTTTTGTTCACTCCTGACAGAAAAAACCCTGCAATCCACACAGAATATACAGGAAAATCACAGAGGAGGTCACCTGGACAAAGAATGTATACACATGTATACACGTGCTCGAGTACCTAAGATTAATGATTTCATCATATGCATTAAACAAGATCAGACATCAGTTTTTCTTTTCAAATTCAATTAATTACTTAGTAAGGTTCTGAATCGCCTTATTTGCCACATTTGAAGATAGTTACAAGTATACATATAGTTTCAGTCACGCTGAAACCTTACTATACATTTTAGTATGTACGGATTCATTATCATTAGGCTAGAATTAAACTTAAACCTGTTGAAAATAAATGATATCACTATTAAACTCAAATCAATTTCAGTAATAGTTTCAGCAATGCGTAAACCATCAGGAATCTTAACTTAAAGTTTCAGCATACTGAAACCTAGCGGAAATGTTCTGAAACTGATTGATATTTCCATAATTATTTACACAACTATTCACACGATTCAAATTTAGTTTCCGCATTGCGGAAACCATCAGGAATCTTAGACTAAAGTTTCTGCTGACTGAAACCTAACGGATACTTGCTGAATCGATATAATGGTTTCCGCATTGCGGAAACTATACATGAAACTTCAACTTCAAGTTTCAGCAAGGTTTCCATATAGTTTCAGTTTTGCTGAAACTTGATTTTTCATCCAGTGTGATTATTATTACTTTGATTGATGGGGTTCTAAATCATGGTTAAGGGGTATTTTAATTATGTATTAAAAGCATGTGTAAAGTTAGTTTTTACCATTTCTTTTTAAAATTACGCATATTCATATTTTTAAGCACATTTCTATGAAACGCGAAATATTATGATGTAAACATTTAAAAAAATAATGAAATGTCTTCACAACCAGAACAATGTCGGTATCTTTGCAGGTTACTTTGGAGATGTGAAATGGAGTCTGAACTAACTTTATGTTTATATTGTCACTCACTATTTGCTAATGTTTCTACTTTTAAGTTTGCAACGTGATTTATAAATATACAATATTGAAAACGATGCTATATAAATCAGGATATACGATTCAATTACCTAAACAATGTATACTATTTGATTCATATTTTTGGAATAAAGATTTACTTGTGTACCATATTATTTATTTGAACAATTAAACACGGGTAATAACCCCCCCCCCCCCCCCCAAAAAAAAAAAAACAAAAAAAAAACAAAAACAAAACAAAAAAACAAAACAAAACAAAACAAAAAAAACAAAAAACAAAACAAAACCAACACATATATTGTGATGAGCTGACTTTTTTTTAAAATATAAGCTTGTTCTTCTAATCAACTAACAAGTAAAAAGTCGTATATGCGCTTCGGTTGGTTATTTATTTTTTTGATTTATTTATCTAATTATTTATTTTATCATTAGTCATCTTATGAATTGATTAAATGTTTTGAAGAATAATGAATTTTACCTGCGTACCTTTTAAAAAAATCCTGTTCGTAAATTTAAAAAAAAGCATCAGAATTAAACGTAATTTTTAATAATTTTGATAAAGAAATATATGAGTGATTGTGTATTTTTAAATGATGTTTTTACTTTAAATGACCGTAAACATATTTTCATGTGGTCATCTATAGTTTTTGAGGAATGGGGACCTAAAAAATACATATTCTTTATAAATGGATTTCAAACATCGGGCTCGAAAACAACGACGGCTCCTACCCTGCATGGTGGCTTAAATTTTCGGTGTCATCTACTAGTGGTATACCACTATCACTGTGAAAATATGGTTAATTGGTCATCTCTAGAATTTGAGATTCGGGTCCACACTTATAGAACACTATTCAATCATTATAATGGGGTTTTAAACATCGGGCCCTGAAACATTAAGGGCCCCTACCCTGAGGGCTGACATTTTTTTTGACTTGAGTCATCTTCAAATGGTAAACCACTGCCACAATAAAAATATGGTGATATGGTCATCTCTAGTTTATTAGACATTGGACCCTAAAGAATATGCACTATAATTAAGTAGTAGCTTATCCCCCCTTGGGGGAAAGGCTACTATATAGTAGGTTTTCCGGGGGGGGGGGGGGGGAGCTACTATAGGGGAAAAACTGCTATACAACAACGTCACCTTGTTTTGGAGTCGCGAAGAGTTATTTACGTCACCGTTAACGAATCAAAAAATCAGCAGAAGTTATTAATTGAAATGGAGGGAATATCCTCTAGATATTATTCCTAGGCGGTCAATATCAAAAAAAATATTGAACGGTCAATTTTTTTAGGACGAGCTAATATTACCTTTATTGAATAATCTTCTATATAGAATTATATAGCGAGAATATACTACTTAATATAACTATTCAATATATTATATATGGTTCAGATGATCTGTCCTTTGGAAAAAAAGCCGAACACTGGGATCCATACTACTCTTCATTTGATATGAATTATCGAGCAAATAATGCTCTCGATAGAAACACTTCAACATGCACCAGAACTATCGAAATAGGAAGAACAAGCCCCCATAAAACAACATGGTGGATAGTTGATCTAGGAATGGTTTACAACATTTATAGTGTCGATATTTATTTCAAAAATTACGACCACCATGGTAAGAATTGCTTCATTATCGTTTTTCACCCTTTAAAAAAAATATTATTATGTTTTTGTATTCTGTTGCAAATCTGTTTTTGCATATTGTTTTTTTTACATTTAGATACTGTTATTTTTGCGAATAAATCTTTTATTGCTTAAGGTCATAATATAAGCTCACCAATGCAAGTTTTTGTTCGTTAAGATTTGGAAATTATTTCTGAAAACATGTTTGAAACATTATTCTCATAATTTACACTAATAAATTGGAAACAATAAACTTTTTATTTTTTTATAATTTTATTGAGTTTTAAACATTTTCCAAAGAGTCTGCGGACATCTCAATATTATATTTACGACGTTATGGTTTTATTTTTTTTAATTTTATTTGTAATATAAAGAAAAAAAATATTTCAAGTGTTTGTTGATGTTGTTAAATTAATATAGTGCATCCGTCATATCAAAATTTATTCCATGGATTAGGTTTTGAATGAATACGATTTTACTTTCTATTGTATTTAAGGTTCCTGTTGATTAGTTCTTTACTTCTACAGGTGACCTATGATTCATTTATAACATGTCAGTCGGACTCAGTCCGTATATTTCATTATCTACCCATCAGTTTCAAGTTCGTATTGCTGTTCATTTGCAACATCAATATAAGTATACCTGTATTATATATTTAAGTGACAACTCATCACATATGGAAATTTTACCCCCCCCCCCCCCCCCAAACTTCGCGGGTATAGGAATCACCATGTCGTTTTGTCCATCCATGCGTCCGTCTATCTGTGCAATTCATGTCCGGTTCATATCAAACATTGTAATTTCCTACTCACACAAATATTGCTTATGACCTGAGGATGTGTATTGACCTCGAACCAAGGTCATTCGGGTGAGGTCAGGTTCATATCTTTCTAATGGAGACATATTGGAAGTTCCTACTTCACAGAAAGGTTGCTAATGACCTGTGGGTGTGTCATGACCTTGACAAAAGTTCATTCGAGCAAGGTCTAGGTCACTGGCAGGAAAAGTGCAAAATTCGTATCCGGTATATATCTTTTTAATGGATATACATTGGAAGCTCTTACATCACAAAAAGAGTGCTTATGACCCGATTATGAAGATATGTCTTGATTTTGACCCAAGGTCATTTGGACAAGTTCAAGGTCATTGTTTATGACAATGCTTAACTCCTGCCTGTGCCATGTACTTTATAAAGGAAATGATGAGAAAATAAAATTTGAAACAAAGCTTACTCGTGTCTGGCAACAGGAAGTTATTTATTAATTAATCATCCCCGTTCCTCTGCATATGGACTGCTATGATGCATTTTATCTTCTTTTATTTAAAATTTGGTGATTTTTTTTTTCGAAAACAATCGGGCTCGGTTTACCAACAATTCTAAACATATAATGGCTGCTTGACATGATGATGATGATCATTTTATTCCAGTCATATTTGTTATCATAGGGACGCATCCCTATGATAACAAATTTGACTGGAATCAAATGATAATTTGCAACATTTGGTGCTGTTTGGATGCATTAAAGTGTTAAAAATGAAAATAAAATCGCAGGAATTTTTTGGGAAACAATGCGAGTGCAAATTCGCTTTATCATTCGAACACATTAACATATTGAATGAGGAACCTTCATTTTGTTACTCGAGACGACTTCGATAAAACAAGTCATAATTTTGTTTGTCTTTGGTTTGATTTAATTTCCTTTTAGAGAAGAGACAGCAAGGTAGATTTGCAGGATTCTCAATCTACATTTCAAAAAGCAAAGTTTTTGAGGCCTCTTTGTGTTATAAAGACGGGCCTCAGTTACCATCCCTCAACTTCACCCGAAAGTGTTTACAGCAGGGACGTCATGTCATCTTTTACACAGAACGCCTTGATGAAATTACATATCCAGTAGAATATCAAACTACAAGTGTCTTCATTGAGCTCTGTGAGGTAATTGTATTAGGTGAGATGTCTTTTTTATATAATGTTAATAATGATTTGCAGCAATTGTTAATCTTCGTGAACAAACATTTCCGATTATGTTATGCATAATGTTACGTTTTAGTTGTACAAGATGAGTTTTATCATGAAGTTGAATATATATAATATTTAGACCGTTTATTCTTTATTAGTTTTAGACGATAGAAATCACAGAATAATCAAACAAACAATAAAACGTTCTACTTTTTCACGTGAACGGTGAACGCACTCTGAACAAATGGTAAACGCAGAGCCCACGGTGAGTGAACGGTTAAGCGAAAGCTGAACGGAACTGAGTGATTGTTTAAGAACGATAAACGCATGAAAACCGCGACCAGAGTACAAACGGAAGCGCAAGATGAACGGTGAACGCACTGTGAATGCAAGATGAACAATTTGTTTGGAAAACCTTGAATGGTATCCATCGACTATTACTGAAACAAGAATACATATTGATATTTTAAGCATTGCTAAGTTAAACATTTTGTGCAAGAACATTTATTTTTCATTTAATGCTTTAAAATGTGGTCTAACTTTTAAATAAACTAAAAAAACTAAAAATAACATTTTGATTTCTTTTTGTCCAAACTAGACTTTTTTTTTTCAGCTCACCTGAACTGAAAGCTCAAGTGAGCTTTTCTGATCACGTTTTGTCCGTCTTCCGTCTGTAAAATTTTTACATTTTGAACTTCTTTTCTAAAACCACTTAACAAATTTGGCACAGAGCATCCTTATGTAAAGGCAAATATAAAATGCAGAAATGAAAAACCGATCTTTATTCAATGTGGATAAAACCTCGAAACTGTAGAAAAAGGGGAGTGCATTTTTAAAAATCTTCTTTTCAATAACTACTGCGTCAGATTCAACGTAATTTAGCATAAATAATCCTTATAGAAATGGCAATATATATTGCTTAAATAATGGACCAATAGTGTTTCAAATTTGAGTTATTTACGAAAGTAATAATAAAACAGAGAGACTGGGGGTCAATCAGTGTAACTTCGGACTCTATATTTCTTATATCGAAAACAAGGTTAGAGGCAGAGGACTAGTCTATATTAGAAGCAGCCATGATGAAAGCAGATAAATTTGCTTGTTATATATATATATATATATATATATATATATATATATATATATATATATATATATATATATATATATATATAATCAAAAAAGAAAAAGAAAATGAACAGTTCCAAAGTTTCTATTCACTAGCGCTTTCTGGATTTACATCCTTCTTCAGGTGAATGTACATAAGTTATTATAATATTATATAGATAACTTATGTACACTCACCTGAAGAAGGATGTAAATCCAGAAAGCGCTAGTGAATAGAAACTTTGGATATCACCATTCACTCATTTTGGATTATATATATATATATATATATATATATATATATATATATATATATATATATATATATATATATATATATATATATATATATTTGTGCCGTTTATGTGAAGTAGATTGAGGTTAAATATTTCAATGCGTTGACTTTTTCACTTGTGGCGGTAGTTTAATCTAGTTTCTTTTTAATTTGAGAGGAACTATCGCCTTTTAGAATTTTTACGTGAAGATCGGTAAATCAGACAGCTGATTGTTTACATGTACCTGCGCAAAATCTGATTCACTAACAACAAATTATAAAATACTATTCATTATGTTGGTACATGTAATTCGGTACGATCTCTACGTATTGGTTGTTTAATGCAACGTGTTTTATTAAGATGCTCAGCATTTTCAATCTAAAGAAAGATTACTCTCACTGCTAGAAATATATAAGAATATATATATGATGAAAAATAGTGTTTGTTTTTGTTTTTTTTTGGCTTAAGTGATTTTTCTTTTAATTGTTTACAAATAACAATTTACTAACCTGAGAGTCAAGCTTCGAGTTATAAGCAAGATACACAGCTTTTCTGTATATTTGTACACAGCTGAGGTCAGGCTTAATTCCTTTATATTTTAAATACAGCTAAATAGTAAATACCAAGTTTAAAAATCTCAAGTTGAATGTAATAAACTCATATAAACAAAACATGACTCAAACCAAGCTATGTATCTTGCTTATAGCTGTACAAATGACGCTGAAATTTTGGTTGATCAATAGAAATCTCTTGCTAAAAAGGATGATATGCTGTAACTACTTTCTGGTGTACCTTCTTATGAATTGCATTAAATCTACACAAATTTTTGATAGTTTTTTTCGAAATCAAGTATATAAAAAAACCGACGTCTTTTAAACAGTTTCCGTAGTCCTTACACATTATTATTATAAGGATAAAAGCATTATCGTTGTTCTAAAATAAATTATTGCAGCCGAAAATCATCTTTGTTTGTAGAAATTTGGGTGTTTTTTTTTGGTTTTTTTTGTTTTTGGTTTTTTTTTATATCAAAGATGAAAATATAATGGATGGGCCTTGGTACAATAGAGCGACAAACGACATGCCTGCCAATACCTTGATTTGATTTATAGCTCTTTAGCATACAATTTGACAACATTTTCCAGTTAAGTTTATTCATCAGTCAAGTGAGCAAGGTTATGAAACGTCATACGAAATGAATTCACGCCTGGTTAATGACAACCGTTTATAATGGAGAATATCCATTTTTGGCGCTTTGAGGTACACTTTTCTTCTTTCATATGTAAGTTTTTTTTTGTAAATAAAATACAATAACAAGTAAGTAGTAGAGGGAGAAAATATACCAATATACTCTCATTTTTTTTTATCGCTTCATGAAGTAATTGGTGGGGGGGGGGGGGGGGCTAAAATAAAGGGAACTGGAAGTAAACCGTAAACACCAACTGGAAATGGAGTTAATTGTATAACATATGATGGTATTTTCGGTAAAAAGGGTAGTACATGATGGTAAATATGTCAAATATTAAGTATTTAAGTATATGCACATATGAGTGTAAAATTCGGATATTCATTTTTGGTAAATCTACGAGGGGCCACATGCCACAATATCCTTTAAACGCCGATATAAAGTCAGTTTTGCTCAGGTGGGCAATGTTGCCCATTGGGCCTCCTGTTTATTAATTTGATGACCTTAAATTTGATGTTTGACTGATTTGAAATTAAAACAAAAGATTGTTATATACTTACATGAATTTACTGCATTATTTTAAGGACTATTCCTTTATAAAGATATGTGCATGAAATAACTTAATTACTTCCAATAAGCCTGATGCTATTTTACACAAAACGACATTCTCACTTCAGTAAATACATTTCCTGTCGTTATTAAGAAAGCATTCTTATTTTTTCATGTTTTCTAAGATGAAGTTTCCTCATCGGATTAACAAATGGCAATACGGACGAATAAAACTTAAACGGTTTACGAACTCAGAACGATTTTTGAGCGCATTATGAACGCACTGTGAGCGCACGGTGAAGGCTTTATGAACAGTTAGCAAACGAAGTGGAACAAAAAGCGCACAGTTATGAACGGCGAGCGAACGGAAACGCAAAAAAACGTTTCAGGGTCTTGGTGCAAAATATTAGTTTGGAAATAAATGTGTTTTGTTTAAATTTTCAAAAGCTTATTTTTTAAACTTCGCTCTGATCCATTGTTGCTTCAAATAATTAACAAGATATTGTACTATTGCATATTTGTTTAATCTGAATACAAATCAGTAACGTCATGTTATATATCAATCACTTGAAGAAGATTACATATATATGTATATAAATAAAGCTAAAGGTTTTCCTAATTTAATATTTACATTCAGTGTATTTTACCAATGGAAACCTTGGACGTTCAATTTCCTCTAAGAACACTTAGGTAATATTGCCATGAGCACAATAATAAACGTATTCATGCTATTTGAGTTTATTTATTATTGTAAGATTAAATAAAAGATTCCAACTTACAAAATCAATATGATATAACTAATGGAAATTAATCGTCAGTACAAAATAAAGAGACGAAGTTTATGACACTATATGTTTAGTCGCGGAAGCAAACTAAAAACATGTTCCATGCATGTGTCATATCCCTGAATAAGAGCCTATATTATGGTTTTAAAGCGACGATACACAAATAGACATCACTATGAATACAAAAATAAGCATTGAATGCATAAATGTATAACACTGATCAACATAGCTGAACTTTAAACTCACTTATTACACTGAAATCTAAGAAGACCTTGTATCCAAAATAATAAGATACAAATAATATATAATATCAATAAAAACCTGTTTAATGATCTTTTAACATCAAAATCCATTTAGTATTCTACAATATGACACATACTGATAAATAAATGAAAAAAAACGTTATCATTATACTAGGATGTAATGATTCAAAAGTTTTTGGAAGTAACTGTGACAAACCATGCCCAACAACCTGTAAAGAAAGCAAGTGCCATATAGTTCAAGGAACGTGCCTTAAATGTAGGCCCGGATGGACTGGGTATTACTGCAATCAAGGTATAGCCTTTTCAGAAGATACATGGTATTTTTTCTACACTATGTCTCGTAAAATCTATAGAAATGGTTTCTTGTAAGTAATTTTTGAAACAAATGGAATTTTTTATTGTGATAGTGTGACTGAAGGCTACAAAAATAAAAAATATTTATAAAATTTTTCGTCAATCGTAAGTACCACTATACCGCACATGTGTATGTATGGTGTGAGTATGCATAAGGAATTTTTTTTATAGTTCAACATACCATTCTAGGAGATTTTGAGTCTTAAAAATTTCATATTGTTTACTTTCAAGTTGATTTATATCAGAAAATGGGAAATAAAAAAAATGCCATACATTTACATAATTATAAATAATTTACTATTCAACAGAAATTGGGAAGACTAAAAACAATAAAATTGCTTATATTGTAGTATTTAATATTGATTATAGCAACATGATTCCCATTCTGTAGCATTATTTTTCATTTTCATTCTTAGAATGTAAATACGGTTGGTATGGTCAAGATTGCTCACAGAGATGTGCAGGACATTGTAAAGACAACGCAACATGTAATCACTTGACTGGACAGTGTGATTCGGGGTGTGCGGATGGTTGGACAGGAGAAAACTGTACCAAAGGTAATGGAGAGAGAGAGAGAGAGAGAGAGAGAGAGACAGACACAAAGAGAGAGAGAGAGACAGACAGACAGACAGACAGACAGACAGACAGACAGAGACAGAGAGAGAGAAAATAATAACATCTTAGCATCAAGAATTAAAAAAAAAAATTCAAAAGCTTGTGTTATCGTTATATTCTTGTAACCTAAACATAATTTGAAGACATATCTCTCTTTTTCTTCTTTTTATATACATGTAATATATACAGCTTGCGATTCCGGTTTTTATGGCAACAACTGTTCTAGTGCATGTTTCCCGAATTGCCCAAATTGTCGACACACTGACGGATATTGTGATTGTGTCCCCGAACTCAAAGGACCCAGCAACAGCACAGGTACAAAATTTTAGTGCATTTAATCGGCAAAGAACGCTATAAGAACAGCATTGGCCTTGTGAACTCTATTTTTTCTCTTAAAAACTTTAATCGGCAAAGAACGCTATAAGAACAGCATTGGCCTTGTGAACTCTATTTTTTCTCTTAAAAACTTGCTGTTGCAATGTAATTGCAAAAGTTAAGTTTCTATGTGTTTTTTTCATATCATTTTACCTATTTTATGGTTGTATTTAATAATCTTTAAGTTTATACATTTGGCTGGCACGCGATTTGAAAAATCTTTAAAATACATAAAATCGATTCAAGATGAAATATCTCGAAATTTTGATCATTGACCTTATACATGTATAATGTTAATGTTAACATAATAAAGACAAAAAAACAGTTTTAGGCAATCGATGGCTTGAAGCTCTTATTAGTCAGTTTGTTTGTAAAACTTGATCAAAAATGGGTGCAATTTTGGAAATTGATAGAGGAAATTCGGACTAAATTAAACTTAAAATATGGGCTTAAAATGATTCAGTCAAATATAAAATTAGTAAAGCTATTCGTATTTTATCATTTCACAACCTATCAATTTGTTTTATTATTTCTAATAATTAAAAAATAAAGAAAACCTTGAAAATGGTGGACAATTTTGACAAATTTTGACATTTGTTTTTCAAAAACATTCAGAGGTCACTAGCAGAAAAAGTATGCCATGGACCTAGTTATTTGATAGTGAAGTTAGGAGTTTATAAAAAATGCACAAATAGTACCTGCGAGTATTCTTTTTTCAGAGAGCGTAACCGCTTGTTCAGCAGACCAAAATACCATTACTTCCTGGGTTGTTGGATTTTTTTCAATATCCATTTTAGTTAACATCATACTTTTCATTAGTTTGGGTCTACTTTTAAGGTAAATTGTGTTTTGTGTATATGATAAGTTTCGGATGCTACAATAATCCTGATGTTACGTTAATTTTGTGACAAATGAAGTATCACTAAAGTATGTACTATCTGATGCAAATATTCCAAACCAAAAGAAAACAGACTTTTCAAATGCTTTACCATGTTTTCAGAACGCTGATTAAAATCTTGAGTGCAACTGATTATAACGTTTTTTGATGTGTACCTATAGATCAAACTACATGTCTTTAGTGGTTTAAAGAGGGAAAAACAAAATAAAGTATTTCTCTTAATGAATAGTAAATGTAATGATTAATTTTAACGTTGTGTTTTAATATACTACATATTACGATTAAATTCTTCCTGTAAACTTAATTGAAGTTCTGTGGCAATTCGTGAAAACATTGACCTCACCTTTTTATCAATATTAAACTATTCAAATATCTTAATGCCAAAACGTAAACAAAAGGGCTTAAATTCAGTAAGATAACAACAATATAAATTCAAAAACCGATATACCGATGAAGATGGAGTACTGTCTCAGTAAAATTATGAAATTTTCCATTTCGAATACAAAACAGTTAAAACTTCAAAATGATTTTTAAAAACAACAAAGTTATTAATGTCTACCGTTACAACAGAAGACCTGATAGTGATTGTAAAGTTTCTTTTTAAGGTTTTCTGTTTCCAGCGGAAGACCTTATAGCGATTGTAATGGTTTTATTCCGCACTTTCTATAGAAAGTTGGGGTATATTGTTGTTACCCTGTTCTCTCCGTCCGTCTGTCCGTCCGTCCGCCTGTCTATCACGTTTTACTTTATCAAACTGCTCTTGCATCTTATAAACCAGCAAACTAAACTCTTGGAATTTGATTTGGGGTGTTATGTTGTTTTGTAAAAAGGTTTCAACAATTCTCTGGTAGTCCTATGAGTCAAATAATTGGTAAAAATGACGTTTCTTTTACAAAAACCATCTTCCTCGAACTCCTCCTACATGTTCACCTCTTGGAATAAGTTTTAGGGTATCCTATAGATGCGCAATAAGGTTTTTCGAATTTTCAATTTTGTGCTTGGGGTCATTTAATGGCTGAAAAATTTACAAAAAAAAAAAACTGGTTTCAAAAACGTCATTTTATTTTGGCAGTAGCGAAATGATCTTGTAGAATATGATTTGGGTATCATATTGAAGTGTGATCAGGTTCCAGATTTTTTTTATTACAAGGATCAGTGGGTAACCAAAATGCATTTTTTTTGCAAATAAAGTATGGTTCTCAGAACCCCTCGTACAACTTTTGGAGTAGTGACGTCATCTCCTAGGATATAATTGGGGCTGTCCTATAGATATGCAGTAAGGTTTTAAAATTTAAATTTATTCCAGGGAGTCAAAGAGTAGCAGAAAATTGACGTTTATCACTAAAAAAACCCATAGATCCAAGAAGTCATCTTATGATTTAATGGATAGACAAATCATATCTTGGGATATGAAAGAAACTGTTCTATAGATGTGCAGTAAGGTTTTAAAAAATTCATTCAAAGAAGTCAAATATAGCAGAAAATTTGATGTTTATCAATACTAAAAAACATATATCATAGAACTCTTCTTATGATTTAATGGATAGACACATCATATCTTGGGATATGATAGGGACTGTTCTATAGATGTGCATTACGGTTTTTAAAAATTTAACCCTGAGGCCCATTACCTACATACCGTTTGATGCCCTTTAAGTATCAAAAATATATATGGTTAAGGGGTGGGGATCTCAACCGTTTTCGAGATATTTGTGCACTTCCTGTTCAATGGGGGGTTACGACCCTCCGGGGCCCATGACCTACACACCCTTTGATGCCCCTTGACACACGAAACAAGAATTAATATGGTTTAAGGGTGAGGATCTCAATTGAATATATTAATGGACTTTATGTTCGAGGGGGTCAGGACCACCCCCAGGGCCCATGATCTACATAACATTTGATGCCCCTTGACATCAGAAACAAGAATATATATGGTTTTGGGGTCATGATTTTAACAGTTTCTGAGATATATGGTAATTTCCAATTTCTTGGGGTTGGGGATGACCTCTGGGATCAGATCTAATAAACCCTATATATTGTCAGTAACAGTCAATAAATGATTATGAAAACCCTATATTATAACCTTTGTCCGTTTTCCACTTACCATTTACAATAGAGTCTACGATTCTTCCTACAAAGTTCAATTTTAGAGCTCACACCCTTTTGACCCCCCTCCCGAAAATTGGTTGTCTAACCGAAAATGAGAAAAATCAAACCAGGGTGCAAAACTTGATATCCGGGCCTATCGTATCCTAGAGTTTTGTACAATTCTGTTCAGCCATCTCTGAGAAACAAGTTCAGAGCGGGAAAGAAGAATAAGAAGACGAAGAATAATAATACATGTAATAAGAAGGGTACAAAAACAATAAGTCTCCAAATTTCATTCGGGAGACTTAATAATAAAGATTAAATAGGATCATCAACACTAAATAGGATCATCAAACATCAATAATTTAAAGATAATTTACAATTTCTGATTCTAAGGGGGTGGGGATGACCCCTTAGGGTCATGACTTACATGCCATTATGATCTGATGGACCATGATATAAGGAGGGATAATTGGGTTAAGGTGGGGGTCTCAATGATTTTTATCATATTTGATAATTTCAGGAAAAGCACTTGGGACCTACATACCATCTGAAATGCCTTGAACAAAGAAACAATAATATATGAACATGATATATGATTCAATTTAAGAACCCAGATATAGATCAATCATCGTTGTTTTGTAATACTTCCTATGTATATATACATGTATTAGTTTGTGTTTTGTTCTATACTATTCATATTAATGACTGTAATATGGCTTAGTCTAATTTTACATAACATTAAAAAATTGTCAAATATATGATTTGGAACTGCCACCCCCGAACAAACTCAAATATAAACTGCCCCCACCCTTCGATTGTAGAATGATCTATTAAAATCAAAATATAATTTGGGGTCTAAAAAGTTTTATAAACTGGTAAAAAAATGTTATTCTTAAAAATAATTTATATTACACCTTGCTAATTGACAAAATATTTATTGAGATATGGTCAGAAGTCATATTTCTACCTTGATATCAATAACTAATATTCCTTGACAAGTTAAAATTAATAACAGTAAATGATTCAAATTATAAATGTTTATACTCCATATCCACCCCCCCCCCCCACACACACACACACACCAAACCTGGTTCTAAAGATTCAGTCTTCTTAAATTCTTACGTGTGTACTGTAGGAAATTTTTAAATCATTTCTTGATTGTTTTTTCTCCCCTAATGCACATTAACATTTTGGAAATTGCTGAATTCAATTTTTAAGATTTATAAGCAAAATGTTATATGCATGTGTATTCGCCTTTTTGGGGAAATTGTAAAGTCTCCTAAACAAAGCAGTGTCATAATTAGGCTAGGACTTACCCACAATAATCAAACACTACATATGAATAAGATAAAATACTTTATTATTTCTAGTTCTAGAATCTCAGGGTGTCTCCAAGGGGGCATAACCTATATTCAATTTGAAGCGCAATGACAGACAAAGAGCAAGTATAAATTATATGGTTTAGGGATGAGGATCTCAGAAGTTAACAAAATATACAGTGTATCATCATTTCCTATTTCATAAAGGGGGGGGGGGGGGTGAAAGACAACACCTGGGGGTAATGTACTTTACACCATTTGATGCATCATAATGACATTAGAAGATATTTTGTATTTTCCTGTTACATGGGGTCAGAATAGTCCCATAAGGTCATGGCCTACATTGTATTTGATGCATTATAATACATTCAGAAATAAATACTCCTTCCTTCCTTTCTTCCTATTATAACTCATAAAAAAAGTATCTACACTTAGTTACATGTAATACACAAATTTGATTCGAAATTGTTTATACAGGGTCAATATGGGGTCAGTTCAATAGTGTAAGTCTGACAAATGAAAAAAATAACTTTTGCAATTAAAATGACAGAAACTTAAAAAATGCGATAGGATAGATACATGTAACGATGATAAACTTAAGATGATGATGCAGTATGCTGTCAAAGGGAGATCACTTATTTAGAAAGTGTAAGTAATACTTATGTATGCTGGCGTCTCAATATGTATGTGCTACTACATGTATTATGCTTACCTACAATGGTCAACATCACAATAATAATCCAATTAGAGCACAATATAAATTCCTTTAGCTGATCATCACAAAAGAAATGTTTATACATGTTAACCAATCCTTTTTCTGCATATGGAAAACATGTGTGTATACACAACGTGAAATGAAACCTATCAATTTGAAGAGCTTGGTAAAACTAGTACCCGCCAATGAGACCTGCAGACCTGTGTTGTGTACGTAACTTCAGACAAAGATCAGTTATTTGTAATTTGCATGTATTGTTATGACCTATATTCTTCAAAACCCCTTACACTATTTTATTAGGTAAATAACAGCTTTAAGGTGGTGCAGGACACCTGCATATTGTTATGTATGCTTCCTATTGAAATAAACAATAAAGTATAAAGATAATATTTTCCACAAAAATAATGTTACCTTACATTGAAGTGCAATGGGTTAGAGCAATTACATGTCTGTAAGGGCATTGGAGTCCGAGGTGTATTTTTAGTAATTTTACTATTGATATAAATGAATTTTCATGGGGGGGGGGGGGTCTGGACCCCTCAATCCCACCCCTTTTCAAAATCCGTGCACACGATTATGTACATACGATCATATAGACCATTATACTTTCTATGACATGAAATGTTAAGATGATAGATTATTTGAAAGTTCAAAGCAAACAGTTCAACCCCAAATTGAACATAACGTGCTGCTCATGTGTTTTATGATATGGGAAGGGATCTCATCCTTCAGTTATGAAAATTATAATTTTTAAATGTATTACCGGAACTTGCATGTGGCCTTCATTTTTAGACGGGGTTACGTGACCCCGTCTATTGGTTTACTGTCAGTCGGAGACTCAAACCGGATGGCACGCGGAGAACACATCAATTGAGTTTACGCTAATAAAAAGAGTGCACAAATTGTTATGATCATTCTGTACTGAGATTTCATAAATATGAATATCAATATTTGAAAAACAGTTGAATTATTTTTCTTAAGTGTTTAAGATTAGTCTAACATTTCTTTCACACAAAAAAAGGTGATTGAAGATTCTTCTTACTCTGTGTACATCCGGCTTTTCTACGGAATAACCCGATGATCTACGAATGCATCCGAAGTATTTGTTGACTCATAAGAAATAGTTCTAAATGATTTAACAAATTTACCCATGAAAGCTATTCAGTGAGTTGCATTGGAAGTCTTTTTAAATTCGATTCGCGTTAAATGTAATATTTTATGTAATTCTATTATAAGTAACGGAACAAAAGAACAGAGATCGAGGAGTTGCAAGCGTATGAATATACGGAAAGGAGAAGAACTATTTACAGATAGCGTGGGGAAAGAAATTACACAAAGCGTGAAAAGTCGAACAGAAAAAAAAAATAACAAGTGGAGAAGGAGCAAAGTTCCAAATGGTAAATATTCTGTTTTAAACTTTAATTATTGTATATATAGTTGAGACTATATTGATTTAGCTTTAATTTGGTTTTATTTATTGCATATTTTGTCGGAAAGCAGGTCCAATGTTTACAAACATCTGTATGGCTACATGTAGGTCATGTTGACATTTATCGTATGGTAGGTTTAATGAAACTGTAACGCGAAGAAAGACAAACGAATCTATTAAAATAGCTAGGAATGAAACAGTTTTATCAAATTCTACAGAATGCTATGTTTATGATCAAAACATGAAAAAAAAACTTGAAGATGTGTTTATGAAAAATATCTTGGAGAATGAATATATATGAAGATATATTGAATTTATTCGGATACTCTTGGAGACATAATCTTGGAGATAGTTTAGCAATGAGATTTATTTCCTGAAATTTCAAAGTTAAATTGAACCTTTACATTTAAATGTATGTGCATTCATATTTGAAGTATACAAGAACTAGAAATAAAAAAAAAACATGGCATTTAAAATGTTATTTACTGCTGACTATCACCAAGGTAATGAATCCTTTTTTCTGATTTGTCAAGAGGAAGGCAATGTGTTGCAAACTGTGTTGTTTTCTTGATAAAAGCCCATTATGAGAAATGTGAGTTTCATAATTGGAACAAACATGAATTGCACAATGTTTTACATGGAGGTGATTTATTGTACCAAAAACTTAGAGATTTGAATGGTTATGATTTCTTGCATCCCTCGTGCATTCCTTGTCACATCACATGAAGTTTGGGAGGAGGATACCTACATGTATACTTTCAAAACAAATCTTACCTACCATTTTTCCCCACGTCATGAAATTCCTACTCCGGGGGGGAGGGGGGGGGGGGGGGGGGGCTAGTATGCCTATGACTCCAACTTCTCAATCTTTCAAGGTAGATTTAGGAACAATTATCTTTGCTGCGAGAAAAAGTGGGTGGGGGGGGGGCTGAACCCTCTATGATGCTATGTCCCTACTGCTTAGGTCTAACTTTGCAAAAAAAATTGCGGGGGGGGGGGCGCTAAGCTCCACCTAGCCCCCCCCCCCCCCGGTTCCGACGCCTCTGATTTCAAAGGAGTAAGCCCTCTATTTTCTCTTGAAAATGCACGAGGAACAATTTCTCATGGTGTCAAGAGTAAATTTATGTTATTTATTTGCATGGGTACAGCTGTTGGCCTTGTATACCATGAATCGACATTTTATCTGTTTGACCCTCATGCCAGAGATTTAAATGGAATGCCATCTGAAAGGGGTACATGTGTACTCATTAAACAATATTACAGAGACTTGTTCATTTTTGAGAAGATGAGCTACCTCCCTGCGTACTTTGGCATTCACTGATATACTATTTGATTTACAAAATAGATCTGTGGCTGATAAATAGAAACCGCTGTACAAAAGTGTAGTCCACATAGCATATGCATTCGCAATGTACTAAATTGTTCTGATGACTTAAGCAAAAAAAAGAAAGTCAGTCAAATAAACCTTTAATCAAGTAAAAAGACACAATGGTTTGCCCTCTTCCATTCCTTTGCAGGAACCAGAGGAGAATGTAAATAAAAATACTTCTCAGAATCCTATTGAATATCTAAGTAAAAGAAAAAGAGATTGTGAAGCTCAATGTCTGAAATTATCACATGGTGAATATGAAAATCAGGTCGAAGCATTAACTGACAGTAACTTAGAAAGTGTTACAGACACAACACCTGAAGACATGAACATAGAATTTGCAGAAAATTCGACAGATTTTATAGAAAATGAACTGAATTAGTTTTACACTATTTTCCAGTCGAGGATCAAAGATGGTCCAATGTATGTCTGCTTTTCCTGCATGCAAACATTTATTCGACATTCCGTCTGTATACTTAACAATGTTAAAATAAAAATTCAACATTTAGCAAGTATTTGTTTAACAGATTTGAAGAGCATGAACAATAAAGAGTGGGTATGCAAAACATGTCTCTTAGCTGTTCATCAAGATAAAATTCCAACATGTTCATTAGCTAATGATATGAAATTCCCACCAATTCCAGAGGAATTAAAATTGACACATCTTGAAGAAAGGCTTATTTTGCCACGTCTAGCTTTCATGCAACTTTAAGAACTTCCAAGAGGTCGGCAATTAAAATTGAAGGGTACCATTGTAATGTCTCTGCTGATATCAACACAACAGTCAAAATGTTGGATAATACAGAAATAATTCCTGTCAAACTGAAACAAAAACTCTCATATAAGCATTATGTTGCTTTTGAAAAAATCAGGCCAAATAAGGTACTTGAGGCTGCAAGATGGCTTATTGATAATAGTGCATTGTTTAGAAGTGGAGGAGTGGATGTTGACAGTGCATGGTTGGTTAAATGGTTATGAAGAAATGCAGCATGTTGAAGAAAATGGTCAAACTGAATGTCAAGAAAAAGATCAAGTTTTAAAATCAGACTACCAAATACCATCGAATTCAAATAGTAATAATCACAATGCTTCGAGTGTATTTCAGATGAATGGACAGAAGATGATAACTTTCATGATCGTCCCACAGGAAATACAGATACTGTTTTACATGTAATGTATTTTAGAGAATATAACCAGATTCTATCGTGAGCTCCTGGTGAGAATCAAACACCTCTTGGTCTTTTCAAAGATTACAATTCTGAATTATTGGCTTTTCAAACAATTTACTGTGAACAGGTTAGGCCTGATAACTCAAATAGAAGTATCCCTGTACATAATAGTACTATTTGTAAGTGGGAATTGCGCCATGTAGACAGAAAAAGTGCAATGTGTATTCCAAATATTTTTTTTAAGTTGAAAAGGTTGCAAATAAAACAAATTGAAGACAAGGTTTAACTTGCAGTACGGAAATGTAAAACCCAGGGGAGAAAAATGACAGCATGTAAGATTTTGTCATCTGACTTCATTGAGAACTTGGTAAAACAAGATGATGGGTTTCGAGTTTTAAGGAATCTGAGAGGATCTCCACCATATTTGGAACAGGCAAAGAAAGATGTAGTTGCCATGGTTAGACACCTAGGCATACCCACATGGTTCTGCTCCTTTTCAGCAGCAGAAACAAAATGGACACCTTTATTGATATGCCTTTCAAAATCAGTTAAAGGAAAGATCTTATCCCAAAAAGAAGTGAACAGTTTGACCTGGGAAGAAAAGTGTATTTTGATCAAATCCTAGTGACATGTGCTCGATATTTTGATCACAGATTCCAGTCTTTTCCAGCTTGTGTACTGAAATCTAAAATGAATCTGATTGGTCAAATACACGACTACTTTTACAGGGTTGAATTTCAGCAGAGAGGATCTCCACATGCTTGCTTGGATTAAAGATGCACCTGTTTACAATGGCACCGTTGAAAAATTTATCGATAGCTATGTCACATGTTAAAAAGATGAAGACATACCAAATCTAGGGAACTTTTAAAACTCACAGGCATGCAAGAACCTGAAGAAAAAAGGTAAAGCTATTTGCAGGTTTAATTTTCCTTTACCTCCAATGCCATTTAATGTTTTTCTAGATCCTTTACATGATGAAGAAGATGCTTGGAAAAGAAAACTTTCAGAAAGTTGCAAAATTTGTTATTCGACAACAAGTAAGTAGAATTGGTAACCAATTTTTAAGTCATGTTGAAATTGGTGCTCAAGAAGCTGCGTATTTAATACTGCAGATGCATTTGAGACAATCAATCACACGACGCCCAAGAACAATGATACAGTACTGTTATGCTGATTTTGTGTCATGGTTTGACACATCTTTTGAAAAAGTAAGAAGTCAAATACATGCCTTGATACTGAAATTGAATTGCCAGAGGATGAATACACATGTGAATTGGAAGATGATATTCTTGGCTTGGAAGAAGAAGACTCGGATGTAGTACAAAAGAACTTGTCATGTGAAAGGGAAATATTTGAATTCAAGGATGGTACTGTTATGAGAAAACGAGAAAAAAAAAATCAGAAAGTCATCAGATATCACAACATCAGTTTAAATGAAAATAAAGAAGGACACTATAGACAAATGAGTATGTTATTTACAAAGTGGAGAAACGAAAAAGTTGAACTTTTGCATGGCTGTTCATCATATGAAGAAAGTTATATAAAAATGAGAAAGTTAATAGAAGCAACAAAAACAAGATACATGAAAATAGGGTCAGAAATAGATGAAAGCATTCTGGAAGGTTCAAATTAATTAGAGGACTATCAAAGCATATCAGTTTTACCTGAAAATGAGCACCAAGAAGAAATAGACATGTCAGACGGGCCTTCCATTTCAGAGACTTATGCCTGTTTTGATCCAGGGACAACATGTCAAGGCATTGAAAATCAACATCATGTTCAGTATGACTTAGGCCAAGATTTGGGCATTGCTCGAAAGAGCATTGAACATGAACAATTGCCATTAAATGAAATGATTGATGATGACTACAGATCAATGATACAAAATCTCAATGAAAAACAAATAATACTCTTCTACAACACCCTCCATTATTTCAAAACGAGGGGTACACCTTTATATACATTCCTAACAGTTGGAACAGGTGTATGGAAAAGCGTTCTTCTCGGATATTAATATGAAGCTCTGATCAAGTTCTTTAATAATAGAGTGGGAAAAACCCAGACAATATCAAGATTTTGTTATGTGTTCCAACTGCACACAACATTGAAGGTAGAACTATTCACTCTGCTTTTGGAATACCTGTTGGGCGATGATTTGCTTTTAAGCCACTTGACATACACCAACTTGATTCCATAAGGCGCATGTACTTTCAGCTGAAAGTTGTATTAATTGATGAAATATCAATGGTGGGGGCTGGAATGTTCAATTTCATCAATTTACGGCTACAAGAAATAAAAGGATGTTGTAAACCTTTTTGTGGAGTAAGCATTATTACATTTGGAAATTTATTCCAGTTGAAACCTGTTTATTGTTTCCTGGATATTTTCTCAACAAAGGAAAGGGCTTGAAAGTATTGGAACAAATTTATGGCAAGAATATTTTACTAATTTGGATTGGATGAAATTATGAGGCAGAAAAATGATCTTGAATTTGCACATTTACTAAATAGGATGAGAGAAGGAAACCAATTAGTTCCTCAAGATATACAGATACTTCAAAACAGATTGCTACAAAATTCAAATGATGTAAACCTAGTAGACAGTAATCTGGACTGTGTGCCTCATCTTTATACTAAAAGAGAGAAATGTAATCTACACAATTTTAAAGTTCTCAAAACACTGCCTGGTAATTTGAAAACAGTTGTACAAGCCATTGACAATAGTGCAGAAGAAGTGGATATTTCACTAAAGGAGAAAATATTAAGTAAAATTCCTGAGGATGCAGGAAAAACCATGGGCCTTCAGAAATGCTTAAATCTTGCAATTGGACCGCCATTTGAACTATGCTTGAATGTTTGTATAGAGGATGAATTAACAAATGGAACATTCTGTGTTATTAAAATGTTTGAATATAGACTTAAACATTCAAAACGATTATGTATTGCTTAGGTAGAACTTGATAATCCTGCATCAGGAGCTCAGTGGCGCAGGAGCTATTCCAATTTGTACAAAACTGACACATCCAAAACATGGACGCCTATACTAGAAGTTACTAGAGGCTTTTCTATCCAGCACTAAAAATCTTATCATGTGGTATGAAGACAATTTCCTCTTCAAATGGCAGCAGGAAAGACAATTCATAAGGCAGAATGTTTAACATTACATTGTGCTGTTGTTCATTTCGGTCATAGGTAAAATGATCACATTCAGTATGTGGGGTTAAGTCGAGTAAAAAACCTTAGTAATCTTCATATACTGGAATTGAATGAAAAGAAAATATCTGTCTTTGAAAGTGTGAAACAAGAAATGCATCGTTTACGACTTCATTCCAAAATGCAATTGACATTACCAATTATTCATGACTTTGCAAAAAATGGCACTGTTATATGCTTTCACAACTGTCGCTCATTAAAAAAACACAAACATGACCTGAAAAAAGATATATTCTTGAAAAAAGTTTATGTTCTTGCACTCTGTGAAACCAGGGTTTTCAAGTCTGACATGCAACTGTGTATAGACAATTTTTCACACTTATGTGCAGATCATCAGCAGTGTAACCATGGAATGTCAATATTCCACAAAAATAGCATTGACTCCCCCATAGCAATTTCTATAAATGGAATAGAGTTGCTCATAACAAATGTGAATAGGGTTAATATATGTGTCATATATTGTTCACCAGGAAATGCAACAAAACAAAATTTTGTCACAGTAATGGAAAATTTGCAATCAATGATGAATTTGTCATGGCCTACAATTTTAATGGGGGATATTAACCAAAAAATATTAACCAGGATGTTCTAAATGGGTCATCTATTTGCAATTTGCTGGAACAGAGTTATTCTTTTCATCAATTGATAAACTCGGTGACATCAGATTATGGTTCATACTTATACCATATATATGTAAACTTTAAAAATGACAAACTCATGCTGTTTGGGACCTTTGAATCTTACTTTTAAGACCACAAACCAATTTTCATAAAGTTAAACCTGTAGTATTTACAAACCCTCTGTGTGAGAATATACCAGTTTTAAAAAAGGACACAAAATAGTCTATACTGCTTTCCATACAAATGAATTTGTGTGGTTGTATACTCCATGATTACCGCAATTAGAAACGTTTCAAAGTTTCCAAATTTTTGTCTTACCCTTCAATACCATTTCAAATAAATTACAAAGTTATTGATCAAATAAGTGTTCCAAAAACAATTATGCCTATGATGAATTACTATCAACTGTCATTTGATATGTGATATATTAAATAAATGTGAACATATATATATATATATATATATATATATATATATATATATATATATATATATATAACATAAATTCACTTCTGTTGGAGCTCCACCATCCGCCCCGACCGAGGCTTGAACTCACGACCTCTGGAACCCATTCTCCTAGCAGTGAGCGGCCACCGCGCTCCCCACTCGGCTATCTTGCCTAGATTGCCGAGTGGGGAGCGCGGTGGCCGCTCACTGCTAGGAGAATGGGTTCCAGAGGTCGTGAGTTCAAGCCTCGGTCGGGGCGGATGGTGGAGCTCCAACAGAAGTGAATTTCTCTGTGCTTTATATTTAGATATATATATATATATATATATATATATATATATATATATATTTTTTTTTTTTTTTTTTTTTTTTTTTTTTTTTTTTCAGGCTTCTTCAATTTCCTTGGCTGAGTTAATGGGGCAAAGTGGTCAAGTTCCCTACAAAAAGTAAAGGTGATTTGCAAGGAGAATGAGTTTGCATACAAAAATGACAAGGGAGAAGATAGAGTTCTCATAAACTGCGCAGTTGATGATTCATCCAAGGCAGTGTACAGTATATGACAGTGCAAAATTTCCAAGGTTTAAAGCAGGCCAGAGTTTGATCCTAAGAAATATTATCACAAAGCCGGATACTGTGGTTTTAACCACAAACATCAAGGTTTTCCCGACTGCCGCAGTTGAGGTGCTTGAGCATATTGAAACTCTGGCTCGACACATCCTGAACCCCCCGCCAGCACCCACTTAGATGCGTCTAAAGCTTAAAAGGAGTGTCGGTCAAATGAAAAATTGTTCAGGTAAGATCTATGGAATATCATTCAAATAAAGTTTCATACAGTATTAGTCAATCATTAAGAAGAGAAATCTCAAATTAAATTTATATTTGTAACATTCTATGCATAAAAAATTATATTTGCACAATTTCATTCATTATTTTCAACATTACAGGAAGAAGCGATAAGACAGGTTTTGATAAAAGAGAACAACGTGAATGTGAAAACCATTTTTATAGAGAATACCGCAGAGAAATGCAAAGTAGCACTATGGCGATAGTTTGCTGATAAAGACATCAGGCCGGGTGATTTCATAGAAATCTCTGATGTAGTTGTCAACACATTTAGAAATGAGACGTCATTGACAACAAAATCAAGGACCAAAATCACAGTAATTATCACTCCACTTTATTTACTACAGAAACTATCCGTAATGTCATAAACTCAAAACTTTAAACAAAGGCTTTGCATATCATTATCTTTTAGCTCACCTTAGCTGAAAGATCAAGTGAGCTATTCTGATCACATTTTGTTTGTCGTCCGTCTGTCAGTCTGTCTGTAAACTTTTCACATTTTCAACATCTTCTCAACGACCACTGAGCAATTTTCAACTAAACTTGGCACAAAGCATCCTTAGCCTTAAGGAATTCAAAGTTGTGAAAATTAAGGACCACGACTTTTTGCAAAGGGAGATAATTAGGAATTTATAAAAGTTTTCGAGAAATTGTCAAAATCTTCTACTCAAAAACTAATCAGCCAGGAAAGCTGAAACTTGTGTGGAAGCATATTCAGGTAGTGTAGATTCAAAGTTGTGAAAATTATGATCCCCAGGGTTAGGGTGGGGCCTCAGTGGGGTGGGGGGGGGTTCAAAGTTTAACAGGAAGATGCAGAGTAAATCTTTAAAAATCTTCTTCTCAAAAAGTAATCAGCCAGGAAAGCTAAAACTTGTGTTGGAGCATCCACAGGTAGTGTAAATATTAAGTTCTGAAAATAATGACACCCGCTGGAGTAGAGTGGGACCACAATGGATGGGGGGGGGGTGTCAAAGTTTTACATAGAAATATGCACAGTAAATCTTAAAAAATCTTCTTCTCAGAAACTAGTCAGCTAGATGATTCTTGTTAAATTGTTAAGACTTTGGCCCCAGGACAATTCTTCGGCCTCACAAGAAGGTTCAAAGTTTGATGTAGGTTTGTATCCCATATATAAACAATTGTTGAGGATCCTTTTGAGAACTGCAATACTCAACATGTGATATGACAATAAAATCATCCTGTTAGAAAAGGGACTAATGATTATAAACATAAGAATATCCAGGGGGGAAATGGATTTTATTTATACAGAATCTAAATGTTTTATTGTACATTGTCCAGATAGTTTGTAATGGCTTCATTAAGCTGACTTTATCATACCTAATCTTCCTCAGCTGAGCTATGTGGCCCATAGACCTCTTGTTTTCATATGTATTACATTGTTTAGTTCCATTAATACTAATATTAAATTACAATGATAAGTCCAGTTATTATATATTTTATACACATACATATCTTACACTCATGCAAGTATATTTATGTTGATTGTACCCTTGCTCCAAAAGGAAGGAGAGTAAATGTATTTTGTTTCACCTTTTGTGTGTCTGTTTCAAGATTTCTCAGCAACTATTTGTCGCAAATGCTTGAAATATTAACAAACTTTTTGATTAGGCATGCCATATAAAAGGATTCATTCGTAACACATCAGACATCAACAATCAGATACCAACTAACTGTTAATGGACAACTGGTTTTCATTAAGTCGCATTTTATTAAATAGACACTCAACACATATATCTCAGCAGCTATAAATTGCATATGCATGGAATTTGAACACACTCATTGTCTAGGTATTCCTAAGATTTTAACATATGTTTTTCTTCAGAGAATTATACACATAATACTAAAAAATGGCACTTGAGCAAGCCTGCATTCAATATATCCGAGTCGAAAACCCATCGAAAAACACCCTTACTTTGCTTTAAAACATCAATTTATCCAAATTAGGCAATTTTCATAACGTCATTTCTACATTATGACGTCACTGTAGTAATAACCTTTTGCACCCTTATTTTTAATATGATTCTAACTATTTTCACCCATATTTTGAACGCGCTTTATAAAACTTAAGTTTTGGGGGCAAAAAATGCATAAAACCGCACATAGTCTTTTGCTTTTGTTGTCACTGCTTACATTTATAAAGCATTACCAGTAGTTATTCCTACCTTGATTTTTAAAAACATTGTGCCAAGAAAAAATTATAACTATGCAATTGTGCTAAGATACGATATTGTCATAATCTTCATCCTTGTTACTTACCATTTATATGACCTCAGGTATTACAATGCAGAATTTATGAATCAGTACCATTCTTAACAACACCGTCAAAATTATATATAACTATATATTATATATATAACTAACAAAATTCAATCATTTCCTTTTTCACCAAAATAACATTCTATCAGTATTAGTGCATAAAAATGTCTAAGTTATTTAACAATTGTACGTGCATTATACTTAAAAATGCCTATATTTGTAGCTTTCCACATTACATGTTAAATGTTTTGATCTTAGCATTCTTTGTTTACAGAAGCTTTGAAGTGGTTACATGTTTTATGTTTTGATCTTAACTTCTCTTATAATACGGTAAAGACATTAAAGCAGGCAATTCTTTTATTTTATCATAATCTAATGATGATGATTGTCGCAGTCATGATTATGACTCAAACATTACAATTACCAAAACAATTTTGTCAAAATATCATTCCTATGATTGGTTGTTCATCATAATGTGTCATATTTTTTTATAACTGGAGGTGCTTTCATACTAAGTTTATCAATATCATACTTGTTTACACTGATAAATGTTTACAACGGTACTTTTACAGTTTTCAGTAAACCAAATATTATTAAATGCCTATAGATTTGGCTTGTACCTTTTATATTGAACCTCCATGATAAGAACATGTTTCATTCTATAGAAAGCCATGTAACATTTTTTAATAATGTTTGTCATATACATGCATATATTAACAGTTTACTTTAGTTTAGACAAATATTTTGATAATGTTAAAAGAAGGTTTTTAGTGTTTACATGACCATTTTATGTTAACATTTGTATTTATATGTACAGGAAGTGCAATTCCAAAGTATGTCATTATCTTCCTCTTTTTTTTAAATGATCTATGTCAGTCCTTTGATTCGGGTATTATATTTCATATTTTATTTTGTTGACGCATTAAAATTTGTTTTTCTACCTTCACCGAACTTTCTTTCATTGACTTTATTATAGCATTTCATGATTTATACAAATGTTGCATCCACATAAGTCATTCATAATGACTGCATAGCTTACAGTATAAAGGCAAAATGGTGACCCTAAACATAAACTTAAAATATAACAAAACCCTGAACGTATAAGCTATTAAAGCGTTATTTATCGTAATACAGCCAATTTGGACTTGGTGCACAAGGTTGAAAAGCGAACTCGCTATAGTCCCATCTTCATTGTAACATGGCTTTCTACACATTTCGCATTCTTTCTGATCAAATGGTTTTCTACTACAGTGTTTCATATATATATATATATATATATATATATATATATATATATATATATATATATATATATATATATATATATATATTGAATAATGAATATATTTAAAAATATTATGCATTACTTCCTATGTCTTTTGAATATACTATAACCTGGTCCTTCTTGTCCAAAGTAAAACCCCATCGATGCTAAAAATTATAAAATAGATAAATTTGACCCCGTCTTTAAGTAATCTCAGTACTTTGTTTAATTAAACTGGTACAAAACGGTGTTGTTTAGGGGCAAACACTTTGTGCAGGTATTACCGTCTAATGACATCATCTAGTTTATAATTTTTCCCCTTTTTTGTCCACAAGATTTCTTAGAGATGGCTGGATAGATTTTTGGGAAATTTTCTGGAATGAAAGATAATGACAATATCTCGGGGTGCTTTTTTTTCATTTTGTCAAAAATCATTACCGGTCGTCTGATTCCTGCTACGCATTGAATAAGCTTGTATCATCGAGATCTCAAAAACGGTAGACTTGAACATCCAAACTTTGTGGGATGATAGACCTTTAGCTGTAGATATGTTTAAACTATTTTGTTTTGTTCGTTGTAACTTTTGGTCATTAACAGAAGCACTTAAAAAATAACTTCTTTTACGCATTAAATTCCTTTTTCATAAAGTATATATAAAAGTATAAATCTATAAATAGCTTATCTTGCGATGTTATATCAACAACAAAAATCTACTTCCGGTGAGATATCTCAAATATCTCAGGTAGCTATTTTGAAACACATTTTATACAAACGAGATCTCAGAAACTATAAGTGATCAAAGGACAAAACGTTCACGGATGATAGACATTTGATTGAAAATGCATTTAACTAGTTTCATTTTTTTCTTCCGTCACTTCCGGTCCACACAGGAACAGTTCAAACCATTCGAATTGTTTATCAGTTTCATTTTTTTCCTTTGTTATTTGTAGTGTGCTCGTTGAACAATAAATTTCTAAGTGCAATTATACAAAAAATATTTAATACAATTTACATTGAGCACTTCCGTTTAACCGTTTCCTGTCCCGAGACCAAAAACCCTTATTTCGACGAGATCTCGAAAACAGTGACGACTTGAACAATCAAACTTTGTGAGATGATAGACCTGTGTTTGTACATGCGTTAATATTATTTTGTTTTGTTCGGTGTAACTTCCGGTCGTCATCGGAAGTACTTCAAAATTATTATTTTTTTCTTAATTTATACATTATACATGGAATGAATAAATCAGTATACAATCTTATATATTACATCTTAATAAGGTTGAATTAGCAAATAAATGTTACTTCCGGTGAGATATCTCAAATATCTCCATGTAGCTTTCCTTTTTACAAATGTGAAACCCACGAGATTTTTGTCACTGTAAGTAATTGAGACACGAAGCTTTCATGAATGATAGACACTTGATTTAAGATGTGTTTTACGGGTTTTATTTTGTCAACAATCACCTCGGTTCTCACCGGAAAGGCTCAAACAAATCATGTTTTTAAAAAACTGACTTTCTTGGGTGTTTCATCAAGCCCAATAAAGAGTGATGTACGCTAAGCAAATGTACGAGAAATACCCGATTTTGATTTTATTATCACTTCCGTTCGTCCGTTTCCGGTTCCGAGACAAACATATTGCTTAAAAGAGATCTCAGATTTGTCAGAGACGTAAGCAACCAAACTTTGAGGAAAGATTGTCTTATGATTGTAAATATCGTTACATGTTTCGTTTAGTTCGGTGTTACTTCCGCTCGTCACAAAGAGTACTTCAAAATTTGATTTCTTTTACATTGTCGTTGTTTTACATGGAAGTAGCGTCTGGATAAATCGTTCACAATAATTATCATATCCACCATTTTCTTCTATGTCAGATAAACCGCATCATGTATATCAAAACGAAAGACCTTTTTGTTGCTTTTGCAACAAGAGTCTAGTTAGGGTCTTCCGTTTCCAATGGAAGACCTTGCAGTGATTGTAGTGTTTCTTCTTATTATTTTTAAGGTCTTCCGTTTCCAACGGAAGACCTAATAGTGATTGTAGTGTCTTTTCTTTCTTTTTATTTTTTTTCTCCTTTTTTGTCGGCAGAATTTCTCAGAGATGGCTGAATAGAGTTCCCTAAAATTTTCAGTGATGATAGAAAATGATAATATCTCGAGGGTGTTTTTTTTCATTTTTTTCAAAATTCATTTCTGGTCGTCTTTTTCCTGTCCCGCAACGAAAAGCTTGTGGCATCGAAATCTCAGAATCTCAGAAACGATTAAGACTTGAACATCCAAACTTTGTGGGATGATAGACTTTTTGTTGTAGAGGTGTTTAAACTATTTTGTTTTGGTCGTCGCACTTTCCGGTCGTCACCGGCAGCTCTTCCAAAATTATTTTATTTTATTTACGTATTTATTTTATTTTACATAGAATGAATATGATAGTATAAATTATAACATGTGTCATCTATGCGATATCAGTTTTACAAAAACATTCTACTTCCGGTGAGATATCTCAATTATCTCAGGTAGCTTTTTTAAAACAAATTTTTTCCCACGAGATCTCAAAAACTATTAGTGATAAAGACACGAAACTTTCAGATGATAGACATTTGAATAAAGATGTGTTTAACTGCTTTCATTTTGTTCACCGTCACTTCCGTTCCACACCGGAAGAGTTCAAACAAATCATTTTGTTTATCAGTTTAACTGGGTTTTTTTGACAATTTTGAATACATTGAAAGACAATAAAGTCCTGTTTTCTAATGTTTAACAAATACTAACTTTCATTTTCATCGAGCACTTCCGTTTGTCGGTTTCCTGTCCCTAGACAACATACTTTGACTCCTCGAGGTAATGACTGTCGCAATCAAACTTTGTGTCAAGATAGATCTATGTATGTAGATGAGTTTACACTTTTTCGTTTTGCTCGGCGTAACTTCCAGTCGTCACCGGAAGACTTCAAAGAAATATGTTTTTACGTATTTAATATATTTTTCGTAGAATAAAGACATTAGTATTTATCTTTACATATGTCATCTATGCAATGTTAAATAACAAAAAAAAATCTACTTCCTGTGAGATATCTCGATTATCTCAGGAATGTTTTATAAAACATATTCTGTACCCGCAAGATCTCAGAAACTGTAAGTGATCAAGACACGAACCTTTCATTGACTATAGACATTTGATTGAAAATGTTTTTAAACAGATTCATTTTGTCTTCCGTCACTTCCGGTCAACACCGGAAAAGTTCAAACAAATCAAGCTTTTTATCCGTTAAACTGTTTTCATTTGATAGTTTTTTTTTACTTCTATAAATGATAATGTAAGATAGGCAAGTCAACAAGAAATGATAAATTTGATTTTAATTGAGCACTTCCGTTTGTCCAGTTCCTGTCCCGAGACAAAAAACCTTATTTCGACGAGATCTCTAAAACAGTAACGACTTTAACAACTAAACTTTGTTGGATGATAGACCTATGTATGTACATGTGTTAACATTATTTTGTTTAATCTGGCGTGGCTTCCGGTCGTCACAGGAAGTACACCCAATTTTCATTGTTTTTAAATAATTTGGTTATTCAGCATGTAAGTAACTTTTTAGCCACAGAATTACAAAAGATCATCTACACATGGTAAAAAAAAGTTCTACTTCGGTTGAGACATCTCAAATAACTCAGGTAGCCTTCTTTTTAATAACAAAATACCCACAAGATCTCAGAAACTCTGAGAGATCAAGAAACAAAACTTACATGGATAATGGACATTTGATTGAACATGTGTTTAACGGGTTTCATTTGGTCGTCTTATTCTCACTGGAAGGTTAGATCAATACATTTTTTTTTAACTTTAGATTTTTTTTAACATTTTATTCAACGTGATGAACAATAACGTACCGTAGGTAAATATTAAAATATTCAATTTCTTAAATCACTTCCGTTTGTTCGTTTCCGGTCCCGAGACAAAAACCTTTTCTCAAAGAGATATTATGACTATCAAAAACGTGAATATTAGAACTTTGAGGAAAGACAAAACAATGTATGAAGTTTTGTTAACTATGTGTTGTGTGATTCGGCTTAACTTCCGGTCGTCACAGAGAGAACTCAAAAATTGACATTTAGTCTTTTTGTTTTGTTTATTTTTTTTGGAATTTACTGTACATTATATATTATATCCATTTTCTGTTTGCAAGATGAATGGAATTTTTGTACAGATTAATACACGAGGAACGGAAGACCTTTTTGTTGCTACAGCAACAAGAGTCTAGTTTTTCCTTTTTTTTGTCCACAAGATTTCTCAGAAATGGCGAAATCGATTTTCTTGAAGTATTTAGGACTGATAGAGAGTGAGAATGTCTTGAGGCATTTTTTTTTCATTTTTTTAAAATTTATTTCTCGTCTTCCATTTCCTGTCCCGTATCAAAAAACCTTATTCCCTCGAAATCTCAGAATCAGCAAACACTTGAACATCTAAACGTTGTGGGATAATAGACCTGTTTTTGTAAATGTGTTTAAACTATTTTGTTTTGTTTGTCGTAACCTCCGGTCTTCACCGGAAGCACTTCAAAAATAATTATTTTTACGCATTAATTTTTTTTTCCCCTAGAATAATATATGAGTATAAATCTATACATATGTTATCTATGCGATGTTATATCAACACAAAAAATCTACTTCCGGTGAGATATCTAAATTATCTCAGGTAGTTTTTTGAAGAAAAAAAATGTTGTACCTACGAGATCTCAGAAACTATAAGTGATCAAAGTACGAAACTTTCGTGGATGATAGACATTTTATTGAAGATGTGTTTAACTCACTTCCGGTCCACACCGGAAGAGTTTAAACAAATCGAGCTGTTTATCAGTTTAACTGTTTTCCTGTAAAATTTTTAGTTAGATAAATGAAAAAAAAAATGTACAATAGGCAAGTATACAAGAAATATTTATTACAATTTACTTTGAGCACTTCCGTTTGTCCGTTTCCTGTCCCGAGACAGAAAGACAAAAACCGAGATCTCAAAAACGGTTACGACTTGAACAAAAAAACTTTGTTGGGTGATAGTCCTATGTATGTACATGTAGTAACACTATTTTGGTTTATCCGGTGAGACATCTAAAAAAACTCAGGAAGCCGTCTTGTTTAAAGACAAAGTACCGACAAAATCTCAGAAATTGTGAGAGATCAAGACACAAAACTTATATGGATAATGGACATTTGGTTGAACATGTGTTCAACAGGTTTTATTTGGTCGTACGTCACTTTCGGTTCTTACTCGAAGCGTTCAAGCAATAGAAGTTTTTTTTTTTAAATTAGATTTTTTTAAAAACATTTTACTCAATGTGATGAACAGTAACGTACCGTAGCTAAATGTACTAAATATCTACATTCAATTTCTTAAATCACTTCCGTTTCCGGTCTCGAGAAAAAGCCTTTTCTCAACGAGATATTATAACTAAAAAAAAATGGACAACCAAACTATGAGGAAAGACAAAACAACGAATGAAAATATGTTTACTATGTTCTGAATGATCAGGCGTAACTTTCGGTCGTCACAGAAAATACTCAAAAATTGACATTTTTTTTTTGTTTTGTTTATTTTCTGGGAATTCCTTTGTAGGATATATTATATAATTTCTAGAAAAATGGATCTTTTGAACAGATTAATACACGAGGAACGGAAGACCCTTGTGTTGCTATAGCAACAATAGTCTAGTCTTTTAATTATAATCTAATTTTACTGTTTGCAACTTTTCAAATATTGCTTAGGTTTGATGGGTTCATTTTAAACCTAAAGTCTTAGTTTATTCGTTTTAGATTTTATTTGAACAAAAGACAAGGAAAGCCAACTCAGATGAATTATCAGTTTCCTGAATCAAGAGAAAACCATGACTATGAAGATATTGGAGCTGCAACTCATGTGAACACATATGATAATTTAACATTTGAATAATATTTTATTATTGACTAGCTTACAATTCGTGACATAAACAATATGATAAGTGGCATGTAAATAGTTTATAGATTAAATCAAACTATTAACAATGTACTAACGCAATGGTATTTTTAGGTCACCTGAGTAAACTCAGGTGGTTCTGGCTCTAGGTTGGGCAAATATGGCCATATAGTAAAAATGTATTAAATCTCTCTCTCTCTCTCTCTCTCTCTCTCTCTCTCTCTAAATATATATATATATATATATATATATATATATATATATATATATATATATATATATATATATATATATGTGTGTGTGTGTGTGTGTGTGTGTGTGTTAAAAACTAAATGTATGATTATGATGTCCATGAATCCCTCTACCTAAATTGTGAAATTTATGGCCCTTGAGTTAGGGGTTCAGGCTCTAGGGTTGGGCCAGTAATTCCATATAGTAAAAATGTATTAAATCTTAAAAACATTTTCTTCTTGACTCCCTCACATGTTGGGAAAAAAACCTCAATACACGGTGATGATATCCACTAGCTCCTCTACTTAAATTGTGAAATTCATTGCCCTTGGGTCAGGAGTTCAGGACGAGGGGGGGGGGGGGGGGGGGGGGGGGTATGGCAAGGTAGTGTTAATGCATATAATGTTTAAAAATCTTCTTCTCTATTCTCACAAATCTGTATGAAAACCTGACTTCATAATTATGTATACCAGGGAGTCTATTAGAATTTTTTAAATTTCATGTCCCCTGGAGTATTTGTTTTGACACTAGTGCAGGGCGAAAATTGATGTATAGGTGTAAATGCATATAATGTTTTTGTGCTAACATATTTTTTCATGGAAATGTTATTTTCTACTAAAATGATTAAAAACACAAGGTTTTTAAATTCTGTTAGCCTTACTTTTGTATGAAAAACTGTAAAGAAGCCTAAGTTGAAATAAAATTGTACAAAAATTGAACCTTTATATACTCCTAAATATTACTTCTGACGAAAATTAATGATAATTTTGAATCTTAAAAATCATAAAAGTTTAAGTTACATGCAGACTTAGCATACTAGCAGGTTTTTGCATCAAAACGAAATCCTATACTTCATATTGCTTTTAGTAATTAGGTTTAGTTTTTCGCCAAAATTATAGGTTTTATAGTTTTAATTGAAAGATTTCAGGCAGGGAGGTAGTCGTTCATTACAAATTTAAAATTTGTCTACTCCGTAATTAAACCTTATTAAATGCATATATGAGACTCTTTGAAATGAGTGTATATTGGTTATATGCTACTCGGGTGTTAATCTTGAGTGCTGCTCAGTGTTTATAATTTAAGGACTGTTTTCAATTGATGCCTATGCCAGGCCATTAATAGGAGCTTGTGTGTACCTGTGTAACAATTGTTTATTTTAATGAATTTTGGAGCTCCGTTTTCCTCAAAACCACCGAAAAAGAAAAAACAACCCCAGTAAACCAAACCACCAAACAAAGGATGGCTGCTGCTCAGGGACAGGAATAGAGACAAGCACAATGCCAAGGTGTTATTTCTACTTTTCACCCATCATGTAGTCCCATAGAATTCAGGCAACATATAATCAAGTCGGTAACAAAACGTTTTTTAATACTTTTATGTTGAATACTAAAATCTGATTGGTAAAGACGCAGTTGATAATCCGTTCTATTACCCTTAGCAACAGACCTGGCAACAGGTAACACAACAAATTGTTACACGCGCGTAAATTATGCGCCTAAGGTTCGACGTAGAATTCACGTCGTTTCTACATAACAGCAACTAAGTTTTCTTTAAAAAATTAATACATTCAGTATAATAAAATAGATAAAAATTCGGCACTTGTCATATTTAAACCACTTAGAGTGGGACATTGAATACCATTTAGAGTGGGACAAAAACAATGTTTATTTAGTAAACAATATGTGAAAATAACATTTAAAGAAAATGAATCCCATTACAGTATATTTTAGTTCTGTTTTTTGCTGTGTTGCAGTTTGAGTCGCTCCTACAATGTTTTTATTTTAAAAAATGCCTGATTTAATGAATTAGTTTGAGTGGTGCAATTATGATGTGATTATTTTATCTGATCTTTTCTTTCTTTTATTTAAACAGAATTCTATAATCATTGAATTAATTTAACTGGTGTCATTCATAATTTGAATTGTGTTATCATTTTTTAACCATCTGTATGACATGTAAATGTAAAAAAGAAATATAGGTTTCACATCTATTGCTTGATGTTCGATTTTGGAATTTTTGCCAGATGCGTGTTTACTAAACGTTTTCGTCCCTCAACTTAGACCCGATGATCAATTAATATTTTCCGTTTTAAGAAGAATGCATTGTCCTTTTTGACGAATTTTTCCCGTGTCATTGGGAGAAATCGTCACGGATTCGTTCAATCTAATCCAATACAAATTACTTCCTCCTCCTTTTTAATAAATCCCTGTTTGTGCCAGATATACATGTATGTTATCATACAAAGCTGGTTTAAAGGGCACGGTTTTAAACGACAGGTAAGAAAACAGGTAGAAAATCTATTGTATTTAAATCGATCGTTTAAGAAATAGATATAGTGTTTCCTATGCAGTAATGTACGTAATTTCATTAAATCAGCTTATGATAAACCTTAGCGGAAGAACGATCATTTAAATATCGTAAAAATGATTTTTTTTTCCTGATGCTGTCTAATGACATATTTAAAAATTGATGTTTGTTTAAGGTCACGTTTGGTCAGAAAGCTGAGATTTGTGTTAAAACATCATCTCTTAGATGGTTGTCTCCGTAAATCTGCGACAAGCAGAGGGGTCTCTCTTGCTTGTCGGATATTATCGGAGACAGCCGAGCATGTAGTTAAACGAGACTAGAGTTCAATATCAATAGTGTTTGGATCCATACAATATTTAGAATTGTTTCGATAACTAATACATACTTGTAGTTGAAATATATCTTTAAGTATTACACAACATGATTCATATGGGGTTTTTCGAAATTTTGTCGGAAAAGTCTGAAAATTCATATCATAAAAAAGTGCGTAATTCAAATACAAACTAGAAAATAATTGCCATGCAAGATTAATTGATTTTAAAATAAATGATAATCGATAAAGTCAACTCCCGTCAGTACTTCAGTACTTTGATTTTAACTTAGAAGTTATAGTTAAGCAAAACCCCAAGTCACCATTACTATTTGGTATAATTTGATGCCTAATCCTGGCTTGACACACTACAGTATTTTTAACAAGAAAAACTAAAAGTACTTAATATATTAATTGAAAAAAAATACCTCATTAATAATCAATTTTGTGTAGAACCCATGGATATTAATCAGACAATTATTTCTATCTGATTCAATAATGGATCACATGTCTCCTTAAGCAACACAAGTCAACTCCCCAATCACTGGGGTTAATTACACAACTGAACAGGGAAAAGTTATATGGTTTTAAACAAGTAACCTTTAAATTACGAGGGCTGTTCGGAAATTATCGAGATAACTCGAATATATTCTTTTCTAATTGACGAATTCGGATAAAAAATTGTCATAGACACTGAAGAAACGCCAACAAATAATAAAACAAAGTAATATTGAAAGAATATTTAATCTTTCGTTGACGACAGTAGATAAACAAGTCGGTGGTCGGGGTACCCGGCGCAGCCATGAACTCGGATATTTAAAAACTTAAACATCTACTTTATAAGTGTCCGTAGAATTACAGTTAATGACAAAAGAAATCAAATTAAATATGTTCATTTTGCTATTCTTTGCGACTAATTTTGATTAAGTTTCACTGATGTTCGAGTTGAAATACGGATATGGTACACATATATTTACCAAACAATAGAAATCTGACAACGACTTTACATTGAATTTTGACGTCAAGGCGGCGCATTGAAAACCGTTAAACTGGTGGATATCTCAGACGAAGACCTTTTAAGGCCACGCAATTGCTTAAAAAACTATGCGATGACAAGACAAGGTATAGAGCTTAAGCTCATTATAGTAATATTGGCTATGCCTACAGCCAGGAGTCTGCTTTAAAAGAGCGCGGCTAAAATGTTAGTCCTCAAAATCTACATTGAAATATTCAAATTTTGGGACGTTTAATATTGGCCAATTTAAAAAAACGCCAAAATGGGCCAATATCAGATCCCCTCCCCCAGCTATAAAACAAACATACATAACAAAAAAATGCTCTAAACGTCTTGAGGGCAGTTTTAACCCCTTCCCGGAATTGACGCATTTTAACGCAAATATCGTTTTCTATACGTCACGAAAAATCACGCATATACCGTTTCCCCGCAATCACGCATTTTAACGCACTTTTAATATTGTACTTAAATATGACTTAAATCTTCAATTCCGTAACGTTTTATTTTTTTTCAGGATGTTGCTTACTCAGGGTTTGAGTTCTCAAATTCGGATTGTTACAATGTTCAATGTCATGACTAAAATGTTTTCTAAACACTAAAAGTATTTATGAAATGAATTATTATTGACAAACCATTCGATATTTTTACTATATAATAGAATTAGGCTCAAGCAAAGTTGGACTTTAGTGAAACAGTGGAAATGTCATTTGTTAGTTAACATAATTTTGCATATCTTTTGTTGGTTTTATCTCTTTTTTCATTAGGATATTCGAATGGCACATACTACAGCAATATTGAAAAATGCTTAAAAACGATAAAAGACACTATATCTCAAAATTTTGATCATTGACCTCATATAACTTTTATGCCTGCAGAGTAAGGTCAATATACCTAGTTTAATGCTATTAATGTTTTAGTACTATCATCATTCAGTTTTTTGTATAATTGAATAAATAAAGGTAGGGATTTGAAAACTGATAGAGGAAATTCGAACTGATATATTCATAAAAATTGTGAATGAAAACGTATTGCTTTGTGTCTGTTTAGTGTCACTGCCTTCTATAAATTGTATTTCATTTTTAAAAGAGTTTAGGAATTTGTATCATTTTTACAATTAAAAAATTTCAATCATAGTGTAAAATTTTTAGGGACTTTTCTTCAATTTTCAAAAAATATCCAATGACCATAACTCGAAAAGTAGGTCATTGACCTACTTTTTTGAAAGTGAAAAATAGCACTATCATGATAGGTCTTTAACACACAATAGATGGTTTTTCATTATCATCAGTGGAATTTTTTTTCATTCTGGGTAAACGTATACCTCAACTTATCTAAAACGTTATCGAATTTGTTATTTTATGAAATATTACGTAATAAACAGTTTTTAAAGTCAGTTTTGAGCATTGATGACGTAGATCTGTAAGAGTTTTTAGTTTCAGCAGAATTTGTTCCAACTCCGACACAGACTCAGATGAAGGAGAGACCGACAATGAGATTCCATTTGGTTACGACTCGGAAATTTCTGACGACGGAAATGATGAAAAGGATGACATCCCACCTTCCTGGAAAGCAGATTTTAGAGAAATTGACGTACCGCCATTTTTATGCACAACTGGACCTTAACATGATCTCGGGTTAGACGCAAAAGAAATAGACTTCTTTAATCTTATATTCGATTCTGAATGCTTGGGGTTATTGACGACAGAAACAAACAAATATTCCGCTCAACAGCAAAGACAAAATGTTAAGAAATAAATGATTTAATTATAAGAAGATGACAAGTTTCATTCATACGCTCAATTATGTGTTTATTCTTTAGTTTAGTGCATTTTTCTTTTGTTTTTATTGTTAACAAATTTCTATTTACTCACATGAGAGTCAAGCTTCGATTTATAAGCAAGATACAGAGCTCCGCGCACAATGCTACTGTGTGTTTGTACACAAAGCCGAGGTCATGTTTTAGTTCGTTTATATTTTAAATGCAGCGATGCTGAATAGGAAATACCAAGTTTAATTATATTAAGTTGAATGTAATAAACTCGTGTGAACAAAAACATGACTCAAGCCAAGCTATGTATCTTGCTTATAAATCTACGATTGACGCTGACATTTGGGTTGATCAATATAAATGTCTTGCTAAAATGATGATATGCGGTAACTACTTTCTTGTGCCTCTTCTTAAACGATGAATTGCATAAAATCGACACAAATTTTTTAGGTGTTTTGAACACAAGTTAATAAAAATGGCGTCTTTTAAAAAGTTTCCATAGTCCTGAAACATTATTATGAGGATAAAAGCAGTATCGTTGTTTTTAAAAAATATTGCAACGGAAAATCGTCGTTGCATACATTTGTTGTTTTTTAATACAGATGAAAATAATGGGTGTACCTTGGTACAATAGAATTCACATGGCTGCCAATACATTGATTTGAATTATATCTCTTTCACATATGTGACAAAATTGTTCAGTTAAGTTAATTCATCAGTCAAGTGAGTAAGGATTAAAGTCGTACAAAATGAATGCATGCCTGGTAAACGACAATCATATGATGGATTATAATGGAGAACTGAAACCTGGTAGAAAACATCCTCAGGTAGTTGTGAAAATCTTGACCACAGGGGTATAATTGGGCCGCAATGGGGGTTCGAATTTTACATAGGAATATATAAAGTAAAATGTCCTCCTCAGAAACTAATCAGACAGGAAAGCTGAAACTTGTGTGGATGCATCCTTAGGTAGTGTAGATTACAAAGTTGTGTAAATCATGATCCCCTGGGGTAGGGAGAGACCAAAGGTTGTCGAACTTTTACAAAGGAATACATAGAATAAATCTTTGAAAATCTTCTCTTCAGACACCAATAGGCCACAAAACCTGAAAATTGTGTTGAAGCACTACAGGTAGTGTAGATTAGATTTAAAGTTGTCAAAAAAATCATTATCCTCAGGTCGAATGTTTACATAGGAATATATAGAGTAAATCTTAAAACATCTTCTTAGAACCTAATCAGCCAGGAAAACTGACAATTGTGTGGAAGCATTCTCAGTTAGTGTAGATTCAAAGTTGTGAAAATCATGAGCCCGGGGGTAGGGTGGAGTCACAACATTATGAGTGGCAAAAAATTATATAGGAATATATAGGGACAATCTTTAAAAAGTCTTTTTCTAAAAAAAACCATTTGCCTAGAAAAGCTGTATGTTAATTGAAAGCAATATATATATATATATATATATATATATATATATATATATATATATATATATATATATATATATATATTTAATTTGAGTAGGAAGCAGCGGGAATTAAATCTTTCAGTGAAAAAAAAGATAATGTAATGTTTCGCGTGGTAGCAAGAACAATGCACAACTCTTTTTCAGCTATTGTTAGGTCCGATCGAACCCTGCCATTTAATTACTCGAGCTAGCCGCATAAACATGATAATAAACACACGCTGTTTGTTTTATCTGGGAATAAGGGACATTAGGAATAATTACAAAATACATTTGTTCTTCATATTTTTTAAATGCACTTATCATGAACATATATTTTATTGAACGAGGCAATAAGATTTTGGTTCACAGGGTTGATATCTGACTTTTCGACCAAAGAGGTTACTCATTATTTTTACAGAAATAGTGCCGTTAAAACAAACGTCAGCGCATTTTATCTAATCATAACTGGCCCTCGGTCAATATTTATAACCCTCTAAATACTTTTTTTTAAACAAGACAATATCTAGTTTTAAAAAAAAATTGTTATCTTGCCATAACATGACAAATTCTGCAGTTTTATTTTAATGAGTAAACTCGTGTTTACTGTATAGTGTATATTAAACATTTAATTTTATCTAATGAAATATTTTGATTGTGATACCGAAAGGGACAACTGAAAGACTCTCTTTGCATGTACTGACAATACCAGCAAATTACATTCATTTGCCATCAAAAATAAAAACTCGGACAAAATGCATGATTATATTGAACAATGAGGTACGCATTTAAAGTATTGTTTTAAATGTTTTATATATAAAGAGTTGACCCGTTTCGTCTAAACCACACAGCTTTCCTGCCAAAATATTCTTAATTACACAGCAAAATGTGCCACATGTTGTGATCAAACATACGTATAACTCATGTGTATCATATGTTAATCATGCGTGATTTTTCAACACATGTTAAACATGAGTTCAAAAACATATGGTAAACATGTGTGTATAAATGCACGTATACATACACACATGTGTAAGATATGTTACTTTTCCCATATGTTACACATATGTTATACATGTGTTATTCGTGTATGTTTTTTTCTATACGTATTTCAAACGTTATTTTAACTGTTTATATGAGATACATGTGTGAAAAAAACATTGCCATTATACATGCGCGGATCCAGAAAATTTTTCAAGGGATTGGGGGGGGGGGATATTTGCGATAATGTTACTATGTAGATTTAATAAATTTTCATTTTCCCTCCCTTTAGACCCGCGCATGTTATTCATGTTTGTAATTGGCTTAAACTTTACATGTAGTAATGAATGGATGTATAACTGAATTAATAAATTAACGGAAGGCATTTACTCTCTTTATATATTGATTTATTAACAAATCCGGATTTAATCCGGAATTGACTTTAATTTTGTCGTTCACAAATATACGTCGCATTTTTACGTCATGGAAGCAGAAGATCAAGCTGCATGGCGACTTACCTAAAGGTAAGTGGTTTCATTTACTTGCATTTTAAAATTATATCATACAATGGACGGTGGTAATAGAGGGAACATACCAGGAACATTCGGGTTGAAAAGACAATAAACGATTGACGGACATCATTGTTTTTTAAAAAAATGATCTACTGGAGAGCAACTAGTATTGCTTTATGTTGATAAAAGAATTAAAAGTATAACGTTAGCTATAGTAAATGAAATACCAGTGAGTTAAATAAAGTAGTTGAATCACAATTTTATAGAACATTTCAGAAAACGAACGGCCGGTAACCTAGTTATTTATAGGTCTTCCAACGTGCTTAATACTGAACATAATTTTCCAGAATAATCTCAACTCAGCAGCTAATGGGTTTCAGTTGAATTAGGCTAATCAATTCGTATGGGGAGCATAAAATATTTGTTGATCTAAAGATATATTAAAATTTAAAAAGCTGAAAAGTGAAAGTAGCAACAGAACTAGAACAAAGCCTGTTGCAAAGTAACAAGTAGATTTTGACTTCCATTTGCAGCTGAGGGAGCAAAAAAAAGTCGTCTGAATTAAGTTATAGTCTTATTAAGATCAATTCTATGTAAGAATCAAAATTTGGTGGCCACGCATAGTCACGGATTTTCTTCATACTTGACAATTTGATAGACTTTGGTGAGTAAAAAAGCCTAACATCATTTGTTTGTTGCTTTGTGGTCCCGTTGCCATGGTAACCGAGGGTAAAGATGTAAAAAAGGCATTTTAAAAATGCTTATTTGAGAACATATTGTGAGTAATGTGCAGAACTTGGGGTTTCCGGAGTAGAATGTATTATTTAACAAATAGTTGTCATTTTTCAAATGAAACAAAAAATTTCATGGAGAAACGCATATTTTTAGAGCGTTTCCATGGTTACTAAACAGAAATTTTAAAATATGTTTTCTTCATCTAGTTTGAATAAAAAGTGCAAATCTTGGATTTTTTAGTAAACACTTATATGATTGTGCAATTAAAAATTTAAATATGAAAATTGAGAACCGTTGCTATGGTAACAAGCTTAAGAATAAGGAAAATTAAAATATTTTTAGGCATTTTTAAATGGATATTATTCAGATATAATGAATAAATATATAAAATCAAATGGTGAGAAAAAATAAAGTATGCCTATGTGCTTAACTTTAATGACACTTGAAAAAATTCTGAAATTTTCTACAAATAATTGCCGTTGCTATGGACTTTTCAAAAAGTAAGAATTTCTGTGTGATTTTTTACGCAACTTAATTTTTTAACGCAACAACACATCGCTGTTGTATATCAAAGGTTTTTGTGGTGTATAATGAAAATTTAGATATATTTTTACAAGTTCCAACTAAAACAATTGCCAAAAAAATCTAAAATCAGGCATATCAAAATAATCTTAAATTTCTCAATTTTTCTTAATATTTGGCCTTGTTGCCATAGCAACAGATGTCAATTTTCATGATAAAATATATATTGCATAAACATTTAATTGGATGTAAAAATTTAACAGTTTCCCATTTTGGCTTATTCAAAAACCGCAGAAAACTGTTTTGAAAAATTTGTAACAGTTTCCATGGCAACATTTCAAAAGTATTGGTTTCTCCATCAATTTTCTGATATAATTAAATAATTGAATATAGGAAAAAGGCTGTTTTATGTCTTTGATAGTTTACATTAGTGGGCAAAACCTTCTAATATGGCTTCAAAATAGGTAAGTTTTGCTATTTTCCCATCTTTAGCCTCGATTACCATGGCAACTAGCAACCAACTTCTAGTGGTTTTTGGCGTTTTACACCTAGGTGTGTCCATGTATGAAATATAAGGGAAATTGGTGACTATGCGTGGCCAGACCCTTTTATAATTCATTGATTCTTTCATAGAATTGATCTTAAATGCTTATTAAATCATTTTTTTTAAAGTTTATAGAAATGCATCAATGGGACGGATGTAGGATATCAAATATAACAGTGACAGATGTCTCTCTAAATTTATAAAATATAAGTACATACCCGGTATATCATGGAATTTCAATTCAAACATTTTTTTTAAACATAATTTTTATATTTATTATAATTTATATGTTTGCATAAAATATTTTAACTGTATTATAATATGCTTTGATAACACAAATTTATTGAAATATGTAACTCATTTTGATGTACACATGCATGTATTCAACTATTTTGTGCAATATATTTTGTAGCAAATGGATGTGTAATATATTTTGTAGCAAATGGATGTAATATAAGATTTGTCTGGTGGAAGTCTGAAGACATTGTGAAGAACAATTTAGAATCAAGACTTGAGTTCAAAGATAGCAGAATAATCTGCACTGTGGTTGCAATAATTGTGAAGAATAATGGTAAATAAATTAAGGTTCTGACTGTATAGATTAATGTTAGGAATTTTATTACATTGACTATTTGTAAGTGTTTAAAATCTAGCTTAACACAACTGATTCAAACTAATTAATTGATAGAACAATTTTATGCATAATTTTTTGGTTCAATTATAAGATATTTTTTTGTATGATGTTGATTTTAAAAAATCTTATGATTGTGTATAATTTTGAATTAACATTTTAGAAAGAAGTTCAAACATGCCTCTTTAAGAAAAAAACATTGAAAAGTACCGGTAAGAAGTTGGAGTTGGGCAAAAATCTGGCAGCGAGGCTGAATATACTCATCAGAGGTAAACGGTTTATATATGTATATAATTGTTCTACTTTTCTGACTTTTCTATATAGCCACCAACTCTCAGTTTGCCTGACTGTCTGTCTGTCTCACTTTCTCTGTGTGTGTATCCTCTCTCTCTCTCTCTCTCTCTCTCTCTCTCATGTATAACATTTCAGACAATCCAATATGCTTGTTATGGTTATTGTATCACCATATTAATGTACAGCCAGGATTGTTTTTTTGAAGTAGATTTATTGCAAATGTAGATTATATGATGTTTTTGAATTTATAAATACAATTATCTTTTTCAGAAACTGGAAATTTTGAAGACGATTTAGAAGACTGATATTGTAATGGAGCTGCTTGAAATTAAATTGAATGTGATCTGAACATGTGTGTTATTGTAGTTCTTTGTTTGATTTTTGTTTTTGTTAAATATTACTAAGTAATTTAATGTAATTTAATGTAAAGAATTTTAGTCTATTCCTTAGTACATATAAATGGGTAGATTTTAACATATGAAATATATGGTTAGCCTTACATGTTAAACATATGGAAATAAAAAACATATGTAAAACATACTTAAAACATATGTAAAACATATGTTTAAATACATATGTGCACATTTTGCTGTGTACCGATGGTTCAGTTTAAAAAAAAACACCATTAAACTATAAGACAAAATCAAGTATGTAAACACAGCAAAGTAACGATCAACTGAATCAAAATAATGAAGGGTAACTTTTGTATGTAAAAAGTTTTTTTACAATAAAAAACGATGTTACTGAATAACAAGATAAACAGAAGTGAAAGTAATATTTGTAACGTTCGGTGAAGTTGCAGCACAGGTATCATAAGCCATGCCTCAACTTCCATAATAGTTTTTGAAATGTTATGCGTCGTATAGTAAACATTTTCTAAGCAATAAACTAAAATACTGTAAAACGAGACAATTTGGCGTATCAGTATTTTAGTGGAAACGCAAGAGCTAATACATTGGCGCAAATAAATTGTAGCGCACGAACCTTTTGTTTAAAACAATAAAATAAAATGTTCTTGTTTGATCAACGCCCAGTTTCTTTGTTCATCCAAACACGTGAACAGGAAGTTTTTAATTTTAACCCACATACACGGGTAATCTGCCGACGAAGAAAATAAACATGATTTTTTTCCAAACAGTTGGGAAACTTCGTTTGTCGGCGTAATGTCTATGCTGTTGGCTAACAGGTTTTAGTTACAGAGACTGGGATAACACCAGTATGATAACGAAATTAAACGCGAGGACAATCGAATGATGCTAGTTTCGATCATCACAAACAACTAGCAGTAAAAATTATTTATTATATTTGTACATTTTGAAAAAAAAACACACACACACAGTAATATTGTTTTATTGTTAGAATATTTTAATAGCCTTTTAGAGAGGTAGAAATGAATCGTTCATGATTTGGCAGCGGAAATGGTCGCCACGCTTGAAGCGGCCGATATATGTATTCACACTCTTGAACTCAAAATATACTAATATGCCTGAACATTAACTGCCAATTATTGGCTTACATATACTGTATAATCACTGTAACCTACTGTGAATTCACTGTACATCTACTGTACATAACTACACAGAGCTACTGTACGCCAGTACATGGGATACTGCCCAGCACTGTATCAAATTGTAATCCAATGTACATTGTCGCGACTATATAACACTGAACGGTACTGCTACCAACTGTGTGTATGTTTTTGTTAGTCATAAAATGAATTAAAGATGTCTTTTTTTAGATGCATATTTGAGACCTTAATATGAATTTGTTTTGAATTATTTTTATTTATATTGTTTTTTGTTTACCCTTATAATTACAACCACGGATTCAGAAATATTTTCCGGGCGCGGGGAGGGGGTTGGTTGGGAAGGCAAGACTATATATGTTTTTTCTTGGATAGTTCGGGCTTAAGGCCTACTGTGGAACCATCAGTATTTGTTGGGGACAAATGTCCGTGGCTTTAGTAGGTAACCCTTGCCCACGAATTCACATCCCTACGAAGGTACATTGTACATGTATATACCAGCAATTGTTTAATATTTATTCAAATTCTTCCTAACTTGCTACCGACGAAACCAGGTAAATTTTGGCTACCCACGAACATTGACCCTCGCGATTGAAAATGATTCCACAGTATTATTGTTAATAGCACTTCATATGTTTAAGAAATTTGAATTCCTCCTACCCCCCCCCCCTAGAAATGTGCATGCGTTAAAGATTTCATGCCATGTTTATAAAGGTATCTTGATAAACCTTAGGATATATTTCAAGACATATTTATGAACACTCTGAGAAATATGATAAGAAGTAAATTATAACTACTTTTGACGTATCCAATTTTACGATATCCTGGAATGACAACATTTTCTTTCCAAAATATGAAATATCAACAAATATATACAAATATATAAAAAATATTATCGTGAATGATTATCATACACTTTCTTTAATAAACCAATTCATATTTAAAGACTGTTAATTATAATGTGGTATTTGTTCCATTAATATCATTTGTTCGTTTTTGTAACTACCATTCCATGTTCATATCTTCAGTATTATAAATATCTTAATTATTATTGTTTTTTTTTTTTGTTAATTCAATCACCTATCTAAAATATCACTGAGCCATGACCATATGACTAATAGCGAGCGCAGCTCGCCGGCGCGCAGCGCCTGCGAGCGAAGCGAGCTCTAAGAACCAGTGTGCGCGGGAAAAAGAACGAGCTAAACCTACAGTTCATCAAACAAAATTTTTGCCTACGTTCCATAATGCTCTCTAATGTTTTCACCCATGGTGCTATGCCAAAAATGGCCGACTTTTAACTCGTAATTTACGGTGTCTTAAAGTTTTAAGACACGTTTTAAGTACCGCATATGCTTTGGAGAGACTCAAAAGATTTGTTTCATGCTTCCATACCTTCGTATAGAATCGAGATACCTAAACAAAGACGAACAAATACATGGATGACGTCACAGTGCCCTCGCGTTATATTTCCCGCGATAAATTTAGAGGTGGATCAAACATCTGTAATGAGCGTCCTAGTTATTACAGTATAGACTGCGAAAACCAGCCTCATTGATATATGATATGATTTTTTATAGAGATTATATAAATATATAATAGCAAGAGCCATCATGATACTTAAGTGTTATGTTGATCCATTTTTAAGCTAATTGTGCATGCATGTACAGTAGGCAGTTATGTATATGTGTAGGGAGGAAATAAAGGAATAAAATGAAAATATAAAGTTAAAAATTAAAAAAAATACACACCTACAAACAGGGACCGGGCTCTCAACACTAGGTTGACAATGATGCAAGGTATGTGTAATTTTTGCTGCGCTCGCCAGATCGGTAGCACCGTAAAACATATTAGTAAAAGTTATCCGAGTCGGTGTTTCAAACTAATAAAATACAAAGCCAAACTCGTTTAACTCTAGTTGGAACTGAATTTGAATGCAAATAAAACAGGAACTGTCTCTGTACAGTGGAAACCTTCCGTCCTTCACGTGGAGATGATACTCTATAAGAGACAACTGCCAGGTTGAGAAGATTATACACGCATTTAACTTAAATTGGCTAAACGTTATCGGAAACCGAGTATATTTTTGTTAACACTGTAAGTTAAAAGGAAATGACATACTAATATCAATTGGTTATAGCACAGGAAATAGTTTTAGACTAAGTACTATGCTACGAGAATAAACTTTATTGTAAGGGGATAAGTGTTTTTATGCGAGCGGCAAGTGAAAACGGTTTACTGATTTTCAGTACTTGTAGTACTTGTTTTATCTATTAGGTTAGATTAAATGGTACCCTGATGTATTGACGTAAGAAATCTTGTTTTCACCCCCTCTCCCACCATAAAAGAGGAAAAAAGGAAACAGTAAGCAAAAACGATTTATACATGTTTGATAGGGAAACAAATATAAACTTCCTGCTAGTTTCTACAACAAAGGTGTAGATAGTTTTATTATGAAGAACATGAATTGTACATGTAATCACTGTTTCTTGTATGTATCTGGATTACTTCTAGCATTTGAATACGGTATGTTTGTGTTAAAAACATAACAATTTTGGAGAAAGAAAGAAAGAAAATCCTTAATAGTTACATATAAGCAGTTTATGATGTTTGTGTTTTAAAAACATTTTGGTATAAGATAAGAATTTTATTTGAATATGAATGTGTCAATTTTGACTATCCTCAAGATGATATATCCTACAAGAAAGTGGCTACTGAGTCACATACATATCCATGCACGGGGTATGATGCCAGCAAAGCAGTTGATGGAAACACGTCAACATGTTTGAGGACAAAATTAATTGATCCTAACTCAGCTGACAAGACGGTGGGTGGAAAGTGGATCTTGGCAGGATCTATCACATTTACGATATCAACATCCTGTTAAAAACATACGACGGTTTCGGTGTGTAACCATATAATATGTTTATTGTGTATTCCTTATTTTACGCTAGTACTTAATTACGCGATTCCAACGTGCTTCATAAAATTTCAAGAATATAAAATCGCAAGCACCATTTTTGGATGTTGATTTTAATCAACTCTCCTATGCAGTTACTCAGACAAACCGAAAGTGAAACAGTGTTTGGACCTCAGCACAAATCAAACCTGCTGACAAAACTTAGTTCTTGAAAATAATTGATAAATTCGATGTAATGTATGCTAAAACATTGTTTTTCAAGTGAACTTATTTATAAATACCTTGAAAATAGTCAGATTTTAAATGGTACGAACAATTTAGATATTTTTTGTAGTCGCATGTATTCCTACGCCAGAGTTCAATATAGTCTCGTTCAACTCGACGCACGGCTGTCTCCGTAAATATTCGACAAGCAGAGAGTCTCTCTTGCTTGTCGGAGATTTACAGTGTCAGCCGAGCGTTTGGTTGAACGCGACTAGAGTTCATTATTGCTTGGAATTTTCGAGAAATATTTTCTATTACTGATACATAGTTTGATTGAATTAATTTTATCTTTAAATATTATTTAACATGATTCATATGGGGGTTTCTCGACATTCTTGTCGAAAAAGTCCAAAAAATACATATTATAAAAATGTGCGTAATTCAAATACAAATTAAAAACTACATTTACTTGTCATGCAAAATAACATGTTATTGATTTTGAAATAAATAAACATCGACAAAATCAACTCCCGTCAGATCTTCAGTACTTTGATTATCATAATTTTATCAAGTTTACATATATGTCTGGGGAATAAAACGAGAATTTAAAATCCGCGAGATGTGCTTATAATAATTTCTGGCGTTTAATTAGTAATCTACACAACATATTTATTATACTTCTCTCTGGAATTAAATATATAAAATTGATCACAACTCTTTTGAATGCCACACTCAATAATACTTAAACTTATACTGATAGTGTAACAAAATATTTTTTTTTATCATTTGATTCACGTTATTAAAAATCAGTCTCAATATTTTCGCTAAAAAGATATTAAACTTTTGGTCCTCTTTATTATGTTAATAGTTACATGCTCTTTTGAATGTTTATTTTCAAATTTTACCTCAATCTTATCCAAATCATTTTAGAATAAACAATTTGTTACAATCAAAGAAATTAATACCAAAATACATCAAATAATCGGATATTAAATAATTATATCGCTTGTAATCGAACAGCCTTATATGTTTTAAAAAAGACGCACACCGATAAGTGACATTCTGTGCATTTGTCTAACTTGTAAATTAGGAAAGATTATAAACATCTGAAGAGCAGCAATGCCTTTTTTCAACTTTGATTTATGCAATGTACATAACGATCAGTTCTAGGGTACTTAGATACTTATAATCAACAATTCAGCCCTTGAAATCACATATATCATGCTTATATACATGTTGCTTATATATTGCCGTGATAAAACTGCTAAACAAATATCGGTCAACCTAACAAAGTAAATATTGCCTGAATCACTAGAAACGTCTAACAATAAGGAAGAACATTCAAACATAAAAGCATAAAAATGACCCTTCTCAGCATATAAATATCAGTACTAAAAGTATAATGTGTAAAAATGAATGTATGATACTATACACAAAATATTTCTCTATAAAGCATTCATTACAAAGGGTGACATTTGTGGTGTGATCCTAACAATGTCTTCTAAAAGCGTTAAATGAATTAACCTGTATAAATGCAATTCATTTCAGACGACCGTTAAAGAGGACGTTTTGCAGGATTCTCGCTGTATGTATCAAACACTGATGTATCATCTGATGCTGATATAAAGGGTTTCACTCTGTGCTACAAGGACGGACCAAGGTTACCATCACTGAATTTTACAATAATATGCATGGAATATGGGCGATACTTTATATATTATAACGAGCGGTTGGGAGGAACGCTCTACCCAAGAGAAAACGAAGTGATCAATGTTTAAACAGAGCTCTGCGAAGTCATAGTGCACGGTTGATACTGTATTTATACCAAATGGATTTATAAATTGCTTTGTTTTACACAATACAAGGGAAAAAGTTTTATAAAGGGGAAGATCATTGAATCATTGGTTAAATGTTCTAGATTTACAAATCTTAAAGGTTCTAAAAAACTAAGATAAACTGAAATACCCACCAAAGAATCAATACTGAAGATAATAAAAAAGAGATTGGAAACAGTAAATATGAATTTTTGTTCTCATTGCATAGCGAGCACATATATATTTTTTTGCCGGTTGGACATCTAAATAAACGTATTGTGGACCAGGTATAGGTTTCGGGATTATACCAGCCCGTGATTCACAATTAATAAACACATCACTTTTGCATCCGTATTTATTTATATCAATATATGCAGGTTGTAGTAAAGCCAGTTTCTACGGTAGAAACTGCGACACGCAATGCCCCGAGAACTGTAAAGACAACACGTGCCATATACAAAGTGAAGCTATTGTAAATGGTAACTTGAAAACGGACAAAGATAATAATATAGGGTTTTCATAATCATACATCGATTGTTACTGGCAATATATAGGGTTTATTAGATCTGACCCATGGGGTCATCCCCACCCCTTGGAATTTGAAATTATCATATATCTCAGAAACTGTTATAATCTTGACCCCTAAACCATATATAATCATGTTTCTAATGTCAAAGGGCATCAAATGTTATGTAGGTCATGGGCCCTATGGGTGGTCTTGACCCCCTCGAACAGCAAGTCCCTAAATATCTTCAAAACAGTTGAGATCCCCACCCTTAATCCATATATATTCTTGTTCCTTGTGTCAAGGGGCATCAAACGGTATGTAGGTCATGGGCCCCGGGGGTGTTCATGACCCCCCTCGAACAGAAAGTGCACGAATATCTTGAAAACGGTTGAGATCCCCACCCCGTAACCATATATATTCTTGATCCTTAACGGGCATCAAAGGTATGTAGGTAATGGGCCTCAGGGTTAAATTTAAATTTTAAAACCGTAATGCACATCTATGGAACAGTTCCTATCATATCCCAAGATATGATGTGTCTATCCATTAAAACATAAGCGGAGTTCTAGGACTATGCTTTTTGGGACGGATAAACGTCAATTCTCTGCTACATTTTGACTCCCTGGATGCAATTTAAATTTTTAAAACCTTACTACACAAGTATGGAACAGTTTCTATCATATACCAAGAAATGATGTGTCTATCCATTAAATCATAAGAAGAGTTGTAGAATCTATGTTTTTGGGGAGTGATAAACGTCAATTTCCTGGTTCATTGATGAACTTCATGATTAAACATCAACTTTATGTGACCTTACTACAAACAATATTTGTCGTTTGCACAATCGCCAGAAGGTGCATTTGACAATCGCTATTCATCAAAATAGGTCAAAAGAAAAAGAACAAAACCAAAAAACAAACATATAAGCTAATTCAATATCAGTCATCGAATAAATTCGTGAAAAACAATTAGAAAAGACATTATTTTTGTCAATATCATGTGACTTGAAGTTAAAATAAACTAAAACGACTAACAATGTTTCGTAGAGGACCGACAGTGGAGACGATATCCTGATTACTCCCTTTACGTATTTACCACTGCTGATATAGAGGGTTTTACTCCATGTTACAGAGATGGACCTGAGTTACCGCTCCTGAACTTTACAACCACCTTTATACACTACGAACAATATGTTATCTTTACAACGAACGAATAGATAATATCATCTCTGTGGATAACTATCGGCTAAGAAATGTTTTAAATGAGTTTTGTGAAGTTATGGTTCTAGGTATTATATTTGAGTTTATTAAATCCTTTTATTTCTTTTCAAGTTTTTTCTAATTTTAGACCTGTTTACCTTCCTTTTTTACTGTCAAACATTGTAAAATGGCAATCAATGGCAATTGATTTTGTGTTCATTAAATAACCTACTTTTTGGACTATGTGAGCTAACACATGTGTTGAATGAATTTTGTGGAGAGGCCATCCTAAACACACTTAATATGCAAATAATTTTCTCTTTAGATATTAAAAACAGCTCTTAGTTTAATCGCTACGTTTGCTAACATGTTTTAATCTCAATCTTTAAACCTGCCGTTGCTATGGTATATAAGACAATATAATCGCTAATTTTGCGCTAATTTTGCAGAAAATCTAAAGGTATCATTGAAGAATATTTCTTTTAACATATCATTGCAATTTAATTGGTTGATTGACATTATTATTTTTTTCAAGTAAATTCTGTGAGTACGGTGATTAACATCAATGTTTTTATCGGTTATTCGAAGGATGTGGGGCTTCGGCAGTAATTGTAATAAATCCTGTCCAATCAACCGAACAGATGACACGTGCCACATTAAACACGGGACACGTTTTGAGTGTAAACCTGGATGGACTGTTACACCGTTATAGCATGACCATATTTTTAAATTAATTTAATCTTTAATATTTTACTTTATTTTATTTTTTTTGTAAAATATAAAAATATAAAACAAACATTTCTGATGTAGATATGTTTTACCTTTTGTATCAGAAGTATGTGGAGAAGTGTGGTTAGCAAGTGTGACATAGGATGTGATGCTAGTTGGACAGGTGTGATTAAGGTTCTATTCGTATTTTTATTTACGTTTATAGATTGTATCGCATAAGCATTAAAGAATTAACACTTACTAAGTTTTTGACCCAGGATCTCTAGTAATGTTATGTTAGCAAGAGTCAAATTTTGAAAAAAAAAAAAATAAAAACATAAATAGGTTGATAAGTGTATTCATTTTGCATACATCATAATAGATACATAACTTCACTTTATATTTTAATCAAAATGTTTGTGAAAATTTAAAAATGTGAGACCGAAGAAAGAAATTACACATATACATAATTATTGTTTACACTTTCGGAAACCCACGGCCAGTCTAGCTACAAAATCCAACCTCCGCTGAATCAACTAGCATTTATTGAAAGAAAAAAAAACGATGAAAATATTTTGATAACTACTTAGTCTTTATTTTTTTTTTATTTTTTGTTTTTCAATTGTTATTTATTATAAAATGACCTGTATACATGTACAAGTAGTTCTAATAAAAATTAAATATAATTGACAGTAAATGAAGCATGTAACTTGGGTGAGTATTATCCCCTTGAATATCGAAAGAAAATTAGGCAGCCGAAGACTATTTGTTTTAACAGAAATGGGGAGTACTTACACAAGACGGAGAACAGATGCTTGATCACTTCTTAATTTAACGCGGGGAATAATGTACGAGATAACTTTTAAATCAACAATAGTTCTAGTAAAGTGTGTCGGATGAATTTGGAGGAGATGACGTCACGCGTAAGTAAACATTCAGATAGGTACAGTTTTGGCGTAAGCATTTATGTGTTACTTTTATAAACTTTAATTGTTAATTGATAAAGATATAATTATGCAAATAACAGGTGAGAATTTTCCTTAAAACGCTTTCTTTTTCACCAAATTTCAATGCACCGCAAATGATTTTTAAAATTTAGAATTTGTTCTGGTGGCCCCAAAGAAATAATTTTGAACAATGTGCAGATTTCATCCAAACTGTTTACGCTCGTACACGTTCTCTATGGAACTCTCTATACTTAAATGCTTTATCCTTATGTAGCTTTAAATTGCAGAAAAAGAGAATTTTGACCAAACACATATTTAAATGCACCACCAAAACATTGAGTTTTAGCCCTCATTCCTTTAATTTTTAAACTGTATTGATATCAGCCTATAATGTTAATTTCATAAATATTTATTTGATGAATTAAAATTAATGTCTACAAGATATGTTTTTTTCCAAGTTTACTAAATTCAGGCATTGCGTCTTGTTATTATTTCATATCGTTACTTTAAAAAAAAATCGTTGACGCTGTCGTTTACCTTTGCAGTTGTGCTATTTAAGAACATTTAGCAATCTGCATGCCTATAGCATTTTTTTTTTCAGCAAAGTCCAGCCAAACATAATCGTAGTCACAATGCTGGAATGTATTTTATATAACAAAACCAGTGTGGTGTAGAATCAATAAAACATATTTTTCTCAACATACAACCAGATGATTTATAACATCAATGTCACGCCATATAAATTAACTACAGGTTTACTTGAGAACTTCCTGGTTGATAATGTTCTGGAGACTAAGGTGTGAACAGTATAACGTTTTATGAGAAACATGAGCTTCAATCACTGTATTTTCTATGTAGCTGGATTACTTGTTGTACATGCATATGGTATGTATACTTGTCTTTAACGCATCATACTTATTCCAAGCTTCATTTCGGCACAACTTTTAGTAAACATGTAATATAGACATAAATATATTACTTACCGGTTAAATAAAGTACAGTAAGCTCATTAAATACGAACACGGATAAAAAAAAATTCAGATAAAGGGATTTCTGGACTCCCTGACATAATTTTTGGGAGTTGAGTTTAAAGCAACTCTCCAATGCAGTTACGCTGGCAAACCGAAAGTGAAACAGTGTTTGGACCTAAGCACAAATCATCACCGCTGACATGAACACATCAAAGTTCTTGAAAATAATAGAAAAAAATTCGATGTAATGCATGCCGAAGCATTGGTTTTCAAGGAAACTTATCTATAAACACTTTGAAAATAGTCAAATTTTATATACTACGAACAATTTAGATATTTTTGTAGTCTCATGTATCCCTACGCCAGAGTTAATAAAGTCTCGTTTAACCAGACGCTTGGCTGTCTCCGTAAATCTGCGACAAGCAGATAGGGGGCTAGGGAGGGAGATAGTTGAACGTCTAGTTAAACGAGACTAGAGTTCGATATCAATAGTGCTTGGATCTATACAATTTGTCGGATATTAACGGAGATAGTTGAGCGACTAGTTAAACGAGACTAGAGTTCGATATCAATAGTGCTTGGATCTATACAATTTGAAGAATTGTTTCGATAACTAATACATACTAGTAGTAGAAATATATCTTTAAATACTACACAACATGATTTATATGGGGTTTCTCGAAATTGTTGTTGGAAAAGTCTAAAAATTCATTTTATAAAAAGGGTGTTATGCAAATACAAACTAGAAACGAATTGCCATGCAAGATAAATTGAATTTAAAATAAATGACAATCGATGAAATCAACTCCCGTCAGTACTTCAGTACTTTGATTATAATATTATTGTAGACTTTTATTGTTATGACGAATTCCATTTAAAGATATTCTTCGATATATATAGCGAATAAATGCTGTGTCCCGTAGAGGCAAAAACAAAACCCTGGTAACTTTTTTAAACAATTCCTTTATAGTTGAATATTTAGCAACGTCAATTTCAATAGTACTTTGAAGCCATTTACTGCCTCATTGAAACCAGATTCTCAACGTCTTACTTGCAGACAATGTAAACTTTGTATGAACGACATATGCGTTTGCTGTTCATGCGAATTAAAGTAGCACTATCAGTGCAAAATAATACTGATGTTTTCGAAATTCTGTTAAATATTCAATCTTATATCATGTTTTATTTATTGTAGTTTCCTTTATTTTTTCACAAAAATAATACAATGTGAATTTTCATGTCTTAGGAAGTCTGTGCAAACTATATGTCTTAATAGGAAAGCTTCCGGTCGCACATTTCTTGACCGTTATCTACACCCCAGTGACAGTTAAAGACTAATCAAACCTGTTTTTATTATTTATAGTCAGATTTGATAAGAAAACGGGGGGGGGGGGCACTTCTCGCTAAATTATTTGCGAAAAGTATAAAACAGTACATTTGAAAAAGAAGACTCTCTTGTTGTTGAAACGAGTGGGTACAGTACCAATCAGACCCAACTTAAAACCAGAGTAAACCCCAACTAAACCCCGGGTTTACTTTCTGGGTTTCCTTTGGGTTTACTTTTTGAAAATGCTGGGTCCACTCGGGGTTTACTTTGGGTTTACTCAGGGTTTACTTTTGGTTTACTCGAGAATTGCTTTTGGGGTCAACTATACGCACTGAAGTGTGAAGCAGACCTGTATTTTATCTTATCATCCTACTGCCTGTGATTCCTGTCCCTTCTATATTCTGAATACACAGTTAGCATATGCTTTCAGGGGTATACTTCTGATCGGGGTTTATTCTCTCTGTGTCCACTCTGGGTTTCCTTAGGGTTTACTCGGTAAAATCCGGAGTAAACCCAGAAAGTAAACCCAGGGTTTAGTTTGGGTTTACTTTGTATAAGGTTTGGGCTGATCGGTACTGTATATATTTTCAGCTGAATCGGTTTATGAGTTATGATAACTTGATTTAAAACTCTTTTATTTTCTGTTTGTGTCCTGTTACATGCAGTTATTGTTTGAAAGATCGATGGATGCGGTGAGAACGATTTTTGATTTATACACCTTAAAAATACGATATCAACATGTGCGCTGTCGTACTAAAAACTTAATTGTAATTATTTTGGTAAAAGATCGTTTAATATGATAAAACAAGACCCACTGACCACATCGCTTACCTAAACAACAGGAGACATAATAAAATCAGCTTCATGGACTCATATGCAAAATGTGGCCTGCATTTTTTATAATTATCATGTAGTTGAGCATTGCAGTTTTTGAAAAGATTTTAAACAAGTGTTTATATATGAGTTACAAACCTACATTAAACACTGAGTTCGTAAATAAATTAAACTTTTTAATGTTTGCCTACCTACCTTACGAATGCAAACTACCTTGGATGACAGTAAATCGAGCACAGAACCTGCATGTGTAATATTCCTTAACTTAGCCAAAATATTATGAAAACAAAACTAATCGGTCGAATAGTACATGTTTTAATTTAGATTGCAAGTACGAACTATACACAACACGCAGTTTAAATGCTTGATTTTTTTTTGCGTTTATCGCAGGAAAAATAGCGCGAGATCCCAGTAAGCTCTGACATAACATTCAAATCGTTTAAGTAAATAAAAGTCATGCGTACTTTTATCATTTCATGACTTTTTACAACAACAAAAAGTTTGTCTTACATTTGTTCATGAAAATAGTGCTTAACACTGTCATTAACTTTCGCAGTTGTGCTATTTATAGAAAATGTTGCTACCTGCATGTCTAAAGCGAGGAAAGCAAAGCTAATCAGAATCTTTGACACAATGCCAGAATGTATTGTTTTCTTATTAAGGTCCTCCACTGGGAGCGGAAGACCTTACTATTATTCTGAATTTTTTTTTTTAATTCTTCAAATTTTTTTTCTTCTAGACGCCAACTTTTATCCTCAATATCTCGCTCGTTTGTTCGATGATTGTTTTGAAATGTTCAGGTCTGAAAACATGCCGCGCAACAATTGTTGTCAGTTCGGTCCATTTTTGTGGGGATGTGCACGTTTAGGAGGTTATGGAAGGGCTTCTTGTAATGCACTAACTGATACATGCAGCGCTTAAGATGATTCCAAATAAGATTCCAAAATGTTTTTATTCATGTATACATTTTCATTTCATAAAGATGGACCTTTTTGACCTTATATCTGTTGTTTGTTCCATAACTGTGCCCCTTTCTATATTTAGATGCATAATGAGACTCAGGTAACCGATCGATAAGTAGAGTCGCTAGCTGTATTAAGGCCGCCGCCAAGACGAAAGTGCATGTGCTTGTAGAGCTGGACGTACACATGTTTAACGCCCCACTGTTTTACTGTAACGGAGAAATTTTGAATTGTTTCAGTACTGGGAGATGTGTTAATAAAATAGTTCAAATGCATGGTAATTAAACTCAACTTTCTACAATACACGACGGTCATGTAAAGCACCATGTGTATAACTGACATTACAAATGTACCCTGGCATTTTAAACGAATACGGGGTTGCTTCTTATAGAAGATTTTTTTTTAAGAAAAACAAAATACTGATTTACGATGAAGATAATATTATCATTGTGGAGATGATTTTAAAAGTGAACTTAGTATTCGTATACGATAGTATTTGAATCCAAAGCTGCTTATTTTAAATTACGGTTATTAGAAATATTAATTATGACATGCCCTGCGTTTCGCGTTTTTTATTTGCAAAACATCTACAAACGAAAATACCAAACAACCTTCAGCATTGCCCAGCCGAGATTGGATAAAAAAATTAAATGATGGTTGTTTGTTGCTGGAACTAATGACCTTAAGATTTTATATCTTAAGCTTTCTTAGATTTGATAACTTGCAACTGCCCCACAGGTTGCATAACTTTAATGTGTGAATGTAAACGTGCCTGGGGTAAAGACATTCGCAAATTTTTAAATCACAATCTTATCATTCAAAGATACAGATTGTATAAATAGCAAAATAATATACTGTAGCTTAAAAATGGAAAACAGAAATTTCTTTCCAAATGAAAAGCTAGTGGTGTTTTTCTACAAGTGTTCAAATTTGATTGTCAGTTACATCATTAGTATTGAAATAATGATATTCAAATATGTTCCCCATTTAAAAGGCCTTTATTAGTCTATATGGAGATTAATGACATTTGGCTACTAATATACACCAATTTGAGTTTCCATTTTGACAAAATTAACGTCATTTCAATGAAGACTTATATGGAAGAGAATTATATAATTTGTCTGGCGACCATTTTGACCTAATATAGCAAGCATATTTTTCAGACTAAGCACACCTTAATAAATATGGAAAAATAACTTTGCTGGACTGAATTATTATTGTTTTTTATGCGCTTTCCCTACTTTAATTTTTTTTTTAGGAAAAAAATATAAAATCTGGGTATCTGCCATTTTTAACGCTTTTATGGGAATGCCAGCATTTTTTTTCAACCTTAGCAAACTTCAGATATGATAACATACTAAGCTGGATCATTTCATTATTATTTGTTTATAATGAAAAGATTTAAAAAAAAAAAAAAAATTGGTTGTCCGCCATTTTGAATCGCGATTTTGTGCTATTTAACGCCATTTTTATTATAGCCAGCATATTTTTTTGGAATCAGCACACTTTAATTAATTATGTTGAAAAACCATGCTCGACCAAATCATAAATATTTGCCGTTAAAAGTTTTTTTTTACCAAATCGGACTAGAGCTAACACTGCCTTTAAAAATACATTTTAGAATTTGCCTCTGTTCATAAAATCATTAAAAAGACGCGCGGATTCAAGTGGTAATATGTCGTTTGATATGGGATTTATAACGTCTATTTATATTGTTTTCATTAAAATGATTTCATTATTTCAAGCTTGTGGGTGGAATGAAAACAGTTTTACATGCTATATGACATAAAGATTAACAATATTCAAGGTTTTTCCTCATTTTCAAGAAATGATAAGAAGGACTCTCATAACTACATTCACGGTACATGGTCACATTGTATGATGTGTCGAAAAAGACACATGTGTCCTTTTTTGGACTCCTCTTCTATAACTGCGAAAAAATAATGAATGGGACATTCTGGCGCAGAGTCTTGTAAAGAAAATTTCCATTGGTCAGAATTGATTCTTACTTGGGGGTCGGGGTAGGTATAAAAACCAATTTAATCGTTCAAAGTTTTAAATTGTTAACAATGATATATCAGATCGAATGTTTTAGAACTATTTATAAATCCATAATACAGTCATTTGTAATCGGTTGACGTGTGAGCATGATTTTGTATTTAGTAGGCGGACATCCTTACACCCTATTAATTTAAGACAAATGAAATCGTCCAGCAGATAGAGAAAACAACCCCCCCCCCCCCCCCCCTTGGCATTTTTAGTTCTTCCAGTTAACTTCCAGACTTTTTTTTACATTTAATAATAATTCAACATCAATTATGAATTAACAATGAATGTAACGCTAGTACACAATCTTTTTGCGATGACACCCCCTCCAATCATAATACCTATTCCTTAATCAGGATAACACACGTGCTTGCATGTGGCAGAAGACAAGCTGAAACTAAACTTTTTAATGAAATATACCTCACCGATATAATCTCTTTGGAAATGTATTTCTTCTTGGTAAGTACGTGTAGTAACTAATGCATGTAATTGTAAAAACCATAGAGGAATGCATGACTGCTGGATACAAAATTTCTCTTTTCCAACATGCTTTAAGACTATGATAATAAGAAAATATATGTTTGACTTCATATTGGAAACTATGCTTGAATTCATATCAGAAAATTCTGGCACGTAGAATCGGAGGAGGGGGGGGGGTGCAGGACCGTTTTTTGAAAATTTACATATAATAATTGAATTATCATGGAGTTCCCCCCCACACACACTAGTGTGGGGGTATGTAAAAAAATTGGTATGCATATCATAAAATTAGGAGTGAAATTGAAGTTTTAGTTGCCTCCCCCCTCCCCGGATAAGATTTTGAAGATTTTGCTTGCACGACAAAAAACCTCTTGCTGATCTACGTCTCTAGTAACGCATATAAAGAAAAAAACATATATTTTGATTTATTCTTGCATTTCTTTTGATGTAAAAAAAAGAGAAGAAAGTAATTCTCAGTATCTCTTTATGTCTGCTTGTTAGCGGTTTATCTAAGTTTATCTCTATTTTTTATATCCTTTTGTAATTTAAAAAATGCGATCCAAATCTTTTTTCCAAGCAATATTTAGGATCGAAATGAAGAGTTGGTTCATGAGATTTTATTAGACCATACAATTGTAAAATGCTAATATTGAAAATTTTGCCCGATTTCTTTCTTTTTTTAAGGTAAAACTTTATTGATTAAAAAAAACTGATTGTTTGAGACAATACAAATTGATATAAATAAGAATAATTGACAGGTAAATAACAGTTTGACAATCTCTAACTGCAGGTTTGTAGCTCTTAGTCTGAAAAAAGAATCTAATGGACGACCAAACACTCAAATCGTTCATCTGAATTTCTTGAATATTGCCATTTCTTTCGTACGCGGACACAATACTCACCGAGACTATATAGTTCGTATCTCAAGTTTTAACTGCTTTGAAAGGAACATGTAATATTGGCATACCGATAATTTTAAAAATGAATAATTAAATAAAGAAGGTTAACATTGCATTAAAATTACTGGCATAGGTCTTCCCTGTTGAAAGGTTTCCAGACCCCCCCCCCCCTCCCTGCAACATTTCTTTTAATTACATTGACATTATAAACTTACCAAAAATATGCCTCGGACATCCCTTGGCAAACTCAAATAACCGTCAGATACTCAACCCCCACCCAGGAAAAAAATTCTGATCCGCGCATGCTCCCCTCCTCGAAAAACAAAATTATTCTTCAAAACCCCCTGTTAAATTTCCAGGATCTCCCCATATATACTTAGGGATTTATTGGCGCTTGTGTTCGATAAAAATGCGTGTAAAATGTTTGCCAATGGTCTTTTTACCTTCATACCGGGCAAAACCATAGTTCCGCTGTGAGAATGAAATGCGGCGAATCAAACTATGGACAACGTGTTAAGATCTGGCCTGGGGGTCATACAAGTTAGACGAGCTCACTTTCGATCTCAGTCTCACTTTTCCACTACATCTTCCTTTGATAAAAGTGAGACTTAGATCAAAAGTGAGCTCGTCTAACTTTTATGGCCCCAAGGCCTGTATTTGCTTTTCAACATGTATTAAAGTACTTTGTTTCTTTTACTCAGTGTTTATAATCTAATATTGTACCATGGTCAGCCATCAATTTTTGTATTACGTCACAAGTATGACGCAGCTACGACTGAAAACCTCATCGTTGCTTGCTAGTTTAGTAATAATGATTGTTTATGAAAAGAAAATCACGAGGCGACAATGATAAATAGCAAAACAAAAGCTTTTTGATTGTAATATCCTCATCAATTTATACGTTATTTTTTCTATTTTATTATTTTTTTCATTCATTATTGATAATGTCAATAAGATCTCTGATTGGAATTACATGAATTGTTTCATTGTTACATTTTTATGCATATAAACCAAAATTGAAACTTTTTTTTTTAACTATTCAGTTCGTTCGAAAAAATATGAAATAGTCCTGAAATAATAAATAATGATATTATTTGCAAATAAACATAAAGAATGACCACTTACCTCATCACATTATATAACAGTATACTACTTAGAGATATAATTTAATGCTTTATTTTATTTAAAGACGACTTATCCCACAGCAAAATTGCCATCCAATCACACACCTTTACAGGCGACGGCTACGACGCTACTAACGCAGTTGATGGAAATAAAACGACCTGTATGAGGACAAACCAGATAGGACCAAACTCTCCCGACAAAACAGTTTGGTGGAAAGTGGATCTTGGTGGAAAAAAAAAGTGTATACAGAATTAACATTCTGTTTAAAAACTACGACGGTTATGGTGTGTATTAACATGAGAAAAAAAATGTAATTATCACAATACATGTATAATTCTTACCATACTGTTATCTGAATATATGTTTTTTTCGGATAACAACTCATAATAGCGCCTTTATATCAAGGAAGAAGAAAACAGATTTAACAAACTGCACGTATTTGGAAAACTGATATTTTATCAAAAGTAAACCATTTTGCCCAGTTTAAGTGGCACAGAAAAGACCAAAGTTAAAAAATATTGTGAATACTATAATTTAAAAGAATCATTACAATTAGTGGTATTGATCGTAGTTTAACTGAATTTAGTTATGTCTAGTTTATGCTTTAACTTTTTCACATCCTTATTTACTCGTTTACTATATCCTTTATCTGTATATTAGGCAACAAACGTTAATCTGATTATTTTGCAAATTATAGCAAGCATACATAATCAATTCAATTAAGGCTGACATGAATTCATAAATACACATTATTTCCCTTTTATCTTCGACTACTGCCATATTAGTTATCGATTTCTTTTTTTCTGCGCATCACTACACACCCCTTATATAAGGCCGAGAGCATTATTCATGTCTCAGCGCATTCAGGTATTCCATACACCCGAACACGCTACATTGGACGAAAAGACGTGTAGAAACGCGTTTTGAACAAAAATATGATAACCACTGCACTGGCAAAGAATATCCAATAAACGTCGAAACACAACATCTTAAAAATCCATGCACAATTACTTTAAACATCTCTCGATAATTGTATCAGTGTATGTTATAATATCGCACATGCGCAAACCACACACTATGGCAGAACATGCAATGTCAATGATCCCATGGATTTAAGAAACGGAGCATTTTTGTAGGAACAGATCGACATGATGTTACGTTGTTACTTTCTTGGATTTGCTATCAATTAGCTACTGTTTCGGATGTAGTGCCACCGGGGTTTTCAAAAAAAGATGCAGACGTTATGCACTCTGTATGAACGACACACGTGTTCGATGTGAATGCGAAGTAAGGCAGCACTCTTTGTGCAAAATAAAACGGATTCCTTGGAAATTCTTTCAAAGAATAAATATATTTATTTGTATTTCATTGATTGTTGTTCCCTTCATTCTTCATTACAAACATTTTACTACAATATTTATTTTCATGCATTTATAAGTCCGCACAACCTGAATGCCTCGATTGGAAAGCAACCGACTGTAACGTTCTCAGCAGGTTCGTATACCCAGGTGGCAGTAGAGGAGCGATCAAAACTAATATAGAGACACAATTTTTTTTATGAATTCATGTCAGCTTTAAGGTAAAACGATTATAAGGTATTTTTCTTTTAACATAAATTGCTTCATCAATTGCATCCAATTAGACACATTTCGTCTCCATTCCAAAATAGTCCAAATTGCCCACTTTACAAAGACTTGTCTATTAAAACATGACCATCAAAACTGAATTTATATTAAACAACGATACTAAGTGACACAGGGGTAGACATACGTGAAAGTGAATAAAACCATATCATAATTGAAATTTACTTAAGCCATATCTATAACAAATCTTCAAATTGTGTATGAATCGTCCTAATTACCGTCAAATTATTTCAAGGAATGTTTTGTGCAGATATCCGTCAAAGAGGACGACTTGCAGGATTTTCCTTGTTTGTATCAACGACTGGTGATATACAAGGTGCCACTCTCTGTTACAAGAACGGACCACAGCTACCGCCCCTGAACTTTACATCAATTTGTACAGAATCAGGACGTTATATGATATTTTATAACGAAAGGTTGGACAAGGTTACCTATCCATACGGATATGAAGTCAATAAAGTCATAACAGAGCTATGTGAAGTTACAGTTCAAGGTAAACAAAAATAAAACTTAGAAACAACATATTTCAAGGAAACCACAAAATGAGTTTTATTTTTGGCCAAAATTACTTTAACATAGATAAATAATATGTTCAGAATGAACACGTTTCGTTATTTCAATCATGGATTAATCTAGAGGCAAGTTTTGTCTATAAAGTATTGTAATTATACCCCCGTTCCGAAAGAGAAGGGGCTATACTGTTTTACCCGTGTGTGTCTATCTGTCCGTCTGTCCTTCTGTCTGTCCGTAACGAACATTTATGTTGCATTTCTCTCAGCAACTTTTTATTGCAGAGGCTTAGAATTTTAACACACTATTTGTTTAGACATGGCATATCGTGGGATATATTTTTGTACCAATCAGACGTCAACTTCTTGTTAAATGACGACTATGTTTATTTTTAGCCAAAATTTACAAAAAAATTCTCGTCAAAGATTTCTTTGCTACTATATTTCGCAGATGACTGAAATTTAAACACACTATTTGTTCAGGCGTGCTATTTTGTTGGATATCTTTTTGTACAATCGGATTCTAAAAATCTGTTAAATTTCGACTTTGCTTGATTTGCATATTCACAAAAAATTCACATAAAATGAGAGGGGCATTATTACCAAGCATCTTGATCGAAAAAATTTTGTTGATACCTAAGTCCAAAGGGGTTTGTCCGATCTACATTCTCCGCTGCTCTGATACAAGCACATTTTTTGGGAGTTGATTTTAATCAACTCTCCTATGCACTGCTATGCACTCGGGCAAACAGAAAGTGAAACAGTGTTTGGACAAATCAATACCGCTGACCACACTTAGTTCCTGAAAATAATCGTTAAATTCGATGCAATGTATTCTGAAGCATTGTTTTTCAAGAAAATGTATTTATTAATACCATGAAAATAGTAAGATGTTAAATTGTGCAAACAGTTAAGATATTTTTTGAAGTTGTGTCATGTACTCATACGCTAGACTCCAATGTACTAGTCTCGTTCAACCAGATGCTCGGCTGTCTCCGCTAATATCCGACAAAACAGAGAGTCTCTCTTGCTTGTCGGAGATAAACGGAGACAGTCGAGCGTTTGGTTGAACAAATTTAGGGTTCAATCTTGCCTGGATCCATACCATTTCTCAGAAATATATTTTGCTTACTGATACTACTTGCCATGCAAAATCACATAAATCGATGATTTTAAAGTAAATGATTATCGATAAAATCAACTCCCGTCAGTACTTTGACTTATACTGCAATTTCCTAAATTAATACTGTCAAGTTTAAAGCTATGACATTTGTATTGTAAGCAAATTTAATACAACTAAAAATATAGGTAATTAAAAATATAACCTCGAACGATAAACAATAAACATTATGAAGTCATGAACATAAAAATCAAACATATTTACACAATTTTGTCTGCTTCAAACTACAATCAAATTATAATAATTGAATGAACATTCTGTCAAAGGGATATTGCTATTCAAATTTGAACGATGTAACTCTGAAAAGTCTCCTCCTGTACACTGGAAAATTCTTGTTTCCCAATCTGTATTAGAAGAACAGGTAGAAAGACAGCTTCAGGTAAACTACTTTTTAATTCACAAATAACAATGTAATATGACATTTTAACAAATAATATTAAAATTTATTACAATGAAATGTATCAACATTATATTTGATACCAAAACCCTGAAAATGAAATATATGTTGTTTCCCTCCCGTGAATCCGTTAAAAATGCGCATAATTGTAACAGGTTATCTTATCTGTATAAAAAGAAGAGGCAGAATGACAACTTCTAGATGATTATTGAGGAGCTGTGTTTTCTTTCACCTGCAGTTTATTCGCACGGACAATGCGCTGCAACATTAAATGCAATCAATTCCACACTGATGACCTGATGCACTGTGGTCAGTAGTAGCATTTATTTTATATTTCTGGCCCGGCGTCAACAGGCTCATCACTGGACCTAATTACCCAGCTCTTCTGGAGGAAAATCAAGTATACGTTATCTATATAACGCATCTACTTTAACACATTTCTTCAGAAATTCTGTCTTAATAAATGTTCCCCTTCCCCACTAACAAAAACTCTTCCTCTCACCAAAATAATAAACTGTTACACACAAATGAAATACATAATAAAGGATAACAACACACAAAAATATATTTGTATCTTTTTGAGCACTCTATTTGAAAAATATATAAAGTACATTTTAAATAACGGTTTTTAACTGGATAGAATCACCAATCTCTGTAAGAAATAATTCATAATAATTTAGTGTTTTACAATAATATATAAGGATGGCCAAATATGTATTAACCTTATGTTCACACATTATCTGCATTGATTTGCTCAACCCAATTACCTTTGAAGGTTCAAAAAGAAAAGTCAAACGCTTGTATAACGCATCCGTAGAAAAGAGTACATTGTCAATGTAAATATTTCTTTTTTAACATTAATCATGTATTGTCTCCCAATTTTAATTTGTCATCAAGTAGCATTATGGACAAAATAGAATTAAAATCATAGAAAAATATACATCAAGCATAGTAAGTATATCAGCAGAAACCATATTTATTATTACCACAACAGTTTTAAGCTGTGATAACAAGAGAATAGAAACAGAAATATGCTTTTAATGTTACAAAATGTTTCTGTACAAACAATTCTAATGTATGTTGAATTCATTTTTGAATTATAAACATTGATAGTGTGTTACGTAAGTAATGATATATACCTAAAGATGATTATCAAAAATTAAAGCACATCTGTGTTGCACAGATTATATAACAACTAAGAATGGAAAAAAAAATCAATAAATGTTCAAAAACAAATTCTGCTTGAGTAAATTAAAAAAAAATCATTGTTGTAAAAGATATAAAAATTAATAGAATTTACAGTATGTTGTTCCTTTTTTCGATTAATACTGTTTAATTTTTTATAGATTTTTTTTACTGACATATCAAAAGAAGTACGTGTAAGATTTTTTTTCAACGCGGTACTACACAGTAATTATATCTATGATGCAAAATTTTCATATATAATAAAGCAAATTAGTAAGAGCAGATAAATCAAATTATGACGTCATTATAGCCAGAAAAACTTAAATTTAATTCACCTACTAGAGTTTGACATTTAACGTAGATTTAAAGCGTGTAAATATTATTTAACTTAGTGAAATGACGATCGACTATGGAATATGTAAACTAATTTCTAATGTGTTTGAACGAATGATTCATGCGTTGGTATGCTTCGCAATGAAACGATATTTAAACAAATAGCACTTTATTTTAAAAAAACACCAAAAACCAACGGATATGATGCCGAAACAAACTTATTTTAAAAGTGTCCATTCACTTTAAAAGACATATCGCATGTTTTTCAATTTTCGGAATTTTTTAAATAAAATCATTCTATACTCATTAAAAATGAAGTTTATTAACGTTTTCATATATTATTCTGCCTAATTCGTGAGTTTGAAAGCGATGAAATTCAAATGTCGCAATATGCATATTTTCTCTCTCGATCTACCCGCCATGATGTGTGACGTCATATGCGACCTCAAGCGAGAAGGTGCTGTTAGCCATCTTTGTAATTGGATTAGATTTAAACGACAATTAAACTAATTATCACCTATTAAATTGTCGATAACGGGACATGATAGTGTTCTGTGCCTCCTGCGGGTGTTCTAGCCACCGAAAATGGGGATTTGGACTATTGTTTTTTTAAGTTTCCCTTACGAAAGTATGCGCACATCTTGTGACAAATAGGGGTCTATCTGTCGACGAGAGGATTTATTAATAAACATTCAATTCATATATTATTAATTATATGGTACATTTTTGTAATTATAGTTTCATAAATATATCGTATTCATTTCTCAAAAAGAATAAAATAGAAGTTTACGCACATTGGCCTGTGTACGAAACGCAAGTTCATCAGAGAAAAATAACGAAAGGGGACGCCATTTTGGATACCGCCTCGCTTCATTAGCTGTTTTCTTTTTTTTATTGTTAAACTTTACGTTCATGTATGCATCGGTTTTGTATACATGATTTCTTCATTCATACATGTGGCTCACCTCTGCAGAAATCATAATTTAAGTACGGTAGGTGAGATTTCTGTGAGTTTTATTTTTTGTGGGAGAAGTCATGGATCGAGTTGTCGATATTGATTGTTTACGCGAGAAATAGACAAAGTTTGTTGATATACATTTATACGTAAATGGATAAAAAATACGGAGATGGGATCTTACAGAAATAAACAATAATTAAGAAAAACATTCTTGCCTGCTTTTATAATCCAGTGTAATATAGAGTAAACAACCTTAGAAAGTTGTGATCAGTTACTGCCGAAGAAACAAACTTCTTGTGCACCACAGTTTTACAAAAATGAACATTCTGAGTCGTTAGGAACGCCAAAAACCAAGATTGTTGCAGATTTTAATAAATAAACACCTTTAATAGATTTATTTGAGCTACAATCCTTACTAAGTTGTGTTTATAATGTTTACACGTCGATCAATTTGATCGTCATTGCCGACTTCATCGTCGCTTTTTCTGCAATATCATCGTTTTTTATCCGTACTAGTGGCTCAAACATGTACGGCTGAATAATAAGATTCTTTTAATTTAGTCAGCATGTAAAAAATCAACTTACATGGTGAATGAATGTCAAAATGTAAAGAAGATAATGCTAATCCTACAATTTGTTTACAATCAGCTGTTCGAAGAAGGCCGCATGTGACGTCACTGTATCACGTGACAGGCTACCTAATTAACGAATTTTTAAACGATTGGGCCTATAATTTAAATTGCTATTATGGCTTATTACCGCTTTTATACCGTTAACAAACTGTTAGGAGTAATTACTGCATATATGGGTAGTACATTTCACTGGATACAGTATGATTTGTTATCAATTCAGGGTTTACGTGGATTATGGATACAGTTCAGATGAAAGAAACCCGGTTTGCTGTCACATTGATAGTTTTTCACTTGTTTCCATTTCACACAGGATGTGATAATGCTAGTTTCTACGGTACTAACTGTGACACGCCATGCCCCACCGATTGTAAAGACAACACGTGTCACATACAGAGTGGATCGTGTTTTAAATGTAAACCTGGATGGACTGGGGTGTATTGTAACACAAGTAAGATGACAAATAATGTTTTTATTTTTTAATATTTCAGATTTTTTATCTTTCATCTCTCTTTAGATTAAATTGAAATACTTTATTACAGCACCTTTATAATGTAATTATAACGTTTTTTTATGTAAAACAGAATGTGAAGAAGGATGGTATGGTGATAACTGTACTAATCAGTGTGTAGGACATTGTAAAGACGGCGCTATCTGTAACCACGTGACTGGTCAGTGTGATGAAGGATGTGATGCTGGATGGACAGGCTACATGTGTGATAAAGGTATACATACACATATTGAAACCCAACAATCGTTATTCGCTGTTTTGCTCTTCTATTTCATACACATTCCAATCATAAATGTGAATTAAGCGGTACTCGCTTTCTCTCTATTTTTTAAATGTTAAACATACAATAAGTTATGAATCAACCAAGCCAGATGTCCTTTTTTAAATAAGTAATCTTAATTATCTTAAATAAGAAAAAAATAGTATTAAAACGAATGTACAAAATTCTTCATTAATTTAAAACAAAAAAGAGGTAGTAGTAATAGCGGTTGTTCGAAATATATACAGTACACTTGGTTTTCATCACAATATATTTCAATTATCACACTGAAATAAGTTTTAATTTTCTTTTGATATGTACGAGGATTGTTAATTTAGAGTTCCGGTGTAATGAAGAATAATGACCCCCGTAGAATAATGACCGGGGGTCATTTTTCTACGTAGAATAATGACCCCCCTAGCTGAAGAATAATTGGATTTTTCTGAAGAAAAGAAACCCAGGGGTTATTTTTCTTCATGTTAAACATGAAGAAAAATGACCCCCCCCCCCCCCCCCCCCGGTAAACATGAATAGATATTGGTTACCCCGTATCCAAGATATGGCTTTGAAATTACTTAATTTTTCTCGTCGACATACAGCGGGAAATGACGCATCTAAAGAAAAATGCGTACACAGTGAAGACATTGGGTGATAATTAACGAACAATTATCATGAAAGAATAATTGTTGTAATGATATAAGCAATATTCATTGGTGAATGAATTGTCAATCGAAAATGATACATGTATATATCTTTATGGAAAAAGACTAAGGGGGCAGGTAACGTAGGAATATGAATATATACTTCTTATTTACATTTCTTGGGGAAAGTGATTTTTAAAAAAAATCATTCTGCGTTAGTTTTGTTTTCTTCTACGTAATACATGAACATCAATATATTAAACATTTGTTGTAATGTTGTTTTGTGATCATGAATATACTTTTATTCTTTTAGAGCAAATTTGTGAAGAGTACCTGACTATAGTAAATCTTAATAGATAATAAACACTGATCGATTATAATAAGAAAAGATTGTTTTTAAAGCGTTGATAAGAGGTTAGGGCCCATTTTAGGGGTTTATATCCCGCTTGATTTTGATCACACGATCTTTATTGTATCCAAAGTTACCAATGCTCATACAAACTATTGAAGCATTAATCATCTTGATATTAACTAAACTTACTAAAGTATGCCAAGGATAAAGTAAAATATATTTTCTGTACGAGTACTCTCAGTACTTTGACGATTTTCCTTATTGGCCGTTAACCTCTACTGGCGTAATGGCTGCTGTCAGTGCCTACTAACTTCAGCTTGGTTATACTGCCTAACAGTGAAGTAAACTTTTCATAATTTTGGTTTCATCATTAATTCTGGGTGATTAACTAGTATACCCAGCAGTTTGTATTGTGGAAATCCCCAATGCAAGTATAATTCATGAACAATATTAAGAATATAGAAGATGCGACGGCGAAGCGCGAAGATGTGAAGACGAAAGTGCTAAGTTGCAAAGGCGAAGAAGTGGTACTACTATCGCTTCTTCGCCTTAGCAACTTCGCAGTCTCGCCTTCGAAACTTCGCGCTGTCGCCTTTTTAGCTCACCGCGACGAAGTCAAATGGAGCATATGCTATACCCCCGGTGTCGGCGTCCGGAGCTGGTTAAAGTTTAAGTTGCAGCTCCTGTATCTAAGCTATTACTTGTCCTCACTTCACCAAAAATACATGGATGATGCATCTGGACCTACTGAATCTGGTTCCTAACTTTCAGATGCTGGAGGAGGTTAAGGTTTTTGGAGCAGGTTAAAGTTTTTGTTGCAGGTGCCCTTTAATAGCGATATCTAAGTTACTGATGGTCCGTACTTCACCAAACTTGCATGGATGGTGTGTCTTATGATACCGATGCACCAGACCGGCGTGAGTGCTGAATCTTAGCTATAGGTTTCGGATCCTGGTGGAGGTTAAGGTTTTTGGAGCTGGATAAAGTTTTTGTTGCAGGTGCCCTCTAATGATTTTATCTGAGTTACTACTGGTCCTAAATTCATTAAAAGTGTATGGATAGCGTGTCTTATGATACTGATGCACCTGACAGACCTAAATGCTGAATCTGAGCAACAGGTTTCGGATGCTGGAGGAGGTTAAGATTTTAAGAGCTGGTTAAAGTTTTTGAAACAGATGCCTTCTTATGATGATATCTTAGTTATTACTTGTCCTAACCTCAACAGAATTCCATGGATGGTGCGTCTTATGATTCTGATGCACATGACAGGCTTGAATGCTGAGTCTGAGCTATAGGTTTCGGATGCTGGATAATGTAAAGTTTTTTTGGAACAGGTAACATGTTTCATAGATAATAGTACTATTTCAAACTTGCATAGCTGATTAAACTGTAATATGAATGAATCGCAGATGTAACTTCAGATGCAGAGTTTGATCTCCATTATCAAGGATGCTAAAAAAAGATATCTTAGTTATTTCAGGTCATAACTTCACCAAACTTGAATGGATGGTGTCTTATGATACAGATGCACCTCACAGGCATGGATCCTGAATCAGAGCCATAGGATGGAGATGCTGGAGGAGGTAAACTTTAAATTGCTGGTGCCCTCTGATGATGATATCTTAGTTATTACTGGTCCTAACTTCACCAATCGTGCATGGATGGTGCGTCATATGATACTGATGCACCTGACAGGCTTGAATGCTGAATCAGAGCCATAGGTTTATGATTCTTGATGAGGTTAAGTTTTTTGGACCAGGTCACATGTTTTATAGATGATAGCTTGCATAGTTTAACTATATTGTAAATGAAACGCAGAGGTTGCTTTATTATTTGTTGTTTTATTAATTTTTGAAAGATGAGGTCTTATAACTGCAAAGATGAGTGCAAACAAATTTTCATAACGCGATAGCGCGGGATATACAATTTGTATGCACACACCGTTTCAGTTATGAGACCACATCTTTAAAAAAAAATAATGATTCAATGCTTAATAATACAATATAATATCATATGTTTCAATGCTATGATGTATTATTGCAATATGATATTTTTTCATATTATACTATATTGTATTATGTTTTATGATATTCTATTATTTGATCAAATACAATTATAATGTATCACACATTACAATGCCATATCATACGTTACAATATTATATCACAACTTGTTACGGTATTTTATGGTATTGTTACGATTCCTGGGTTGAGACTATATCATCATTTGTGTTAATTATTTGTGTGTTGTTGTGACTTACTTGTTTTATTTACATTGTTATATAAATCCTTTTATTCCATTGGAATACAGACTTGTTTACTTTCGTTCGGACTAACCGCCATGCCTGCGGTATATTACGGACTTTGAGCCCGATGTTTAAAACTATTTAAACTCTTTATAACAAAATAATGACAATCGAAATGAACGATAATAATTGATGTTATTTAAAGACCGGGTTTGACCTAGTTGAATATCCACACGGACGGCAATTAAGCATATAAGGAGGCAGGCCACACCTCCGCACTGATAACACTGCAGAGAGAAGTTATTTATAGAGAGCTGCATACCACAAGCACGTGGTGGCATTTAGACAAGAACACACTGTTATCTTACATACATTTAATATATCATAGGATACGTGCACACAGATTTAATTTCTTTTACGTTTAGAGAAAACATGTTTCATAAAACGATTCCAAATGTTGTTTCTAAATTGAAATTTTTGTTTTGAATAATTCTTTTTTCCAATTTGTCTACGTGGGGATTTTGGATCACGTCTATATGAAACTGATGTGAATTTTCTCCCCACATTTTCATTCCAGTGGCAAGTTCCAAGAAAAGCCCTAACTTTATATTGTTCACTGCCAAATGCAATTCGTTTATCTTGATAAATATTCAAAGTATTATTGAAACTTTCAACAAAGTAATTATCCCGTCCGAGCTTGAAATCATCAGGGTATTTGTAAATGATGGAGTTAACAATGACACCTCTCAGTAATTTTTCTGCTACAGGATTTTCGATCACAACACGTGAAGGCTCGTAATTCGGATCAACTCTACATCTAGAGGACGGATCACATCGTTTGTGATTATTCTTGTAGTGTTGTCAAGCAGGGCTCTCAGCGTATTTCCATCCCCTTCACAGTGCTTGATAGCCCAATAGAAATGTGTGGCCATAATAAGAAATATGATTATGATCAATTATGAAGCATCCCTTAGTACACCCAATTCCAAAACATTTCCCTCCAAAACAAAGCGCGGTCAGGCCATCTCATAATGAAAATGGAGGAAAATGAGGAAACAAGTGTTATATCATTGCGAGTCAATTCTGAGCAAAAAGAAGCTATTATTCAATTTTTTAATTTCAATGACTGGGATTTAAATGAAGTGAATCAAGAAGATGCGGACAGTAACATTGAAGAAACTGAGTTTGAAAGAACATTCCGTATTTCACAGAATGAAAACTGCGAAGAATGTCAGCATTGTTTATGTAGACCATGTATCACAGATGAAAATAATAGACAGATGTGGTGGTTATCAGAGCCAGTTAGGGCAAACGAACGAAATAGGGTCCTGAGAAAAGAAAAATACAAGCTTTTCTGGACAATGCTATTTCACAGGGGAGTGTTTATGGACACAAGATACAAATCTCGGAAAACAGAGTCATTGCAGGCAGATCCCAGACTAAGAGATGTTGTATGCCATCGCAGAGATATTTTGCCACAGTGTGTTTTAAAACTTGTGCGATTCTGGTATCCCAATCCGAAAAATATTCCATACATGGGACATCGCTGGAAGTGAAATCATTAATTGCTGAATTATTAATTTTTATTCGTTACTATTATTTATTTATATATTTACAAAAGAAAAGAATTAGCATACATAAGTTATGTCATCGTGCTGTGACCGCTATCATGTGTGGACTGGTATCATCTTTGCATGGCCATACCACTCGCTGATTCCGATAAGGCTAATGATAAACACTAAAACGGACTGCTGCTGAGACGGTTGTTTACGCCGTATGTGTTCTTTATCTTGGAATCTGTTTATAGTATGAAAGAGTTATAGTGAAAATAAATAATTACAGGAATACTGAGCTTTTTATTTTACGGTAAGACTGTCAGCCATTTGCATGCGTCCATGGTGATGTGTATTTCCGGTAAAAATGTAAACACAGAGTGAATGTCTGAGCTGTCAATCAAAACCGGTAGAAGTTTAAATTTCAAGTCGCTTCAGATTTTCAAATTAGAAATACAAATTCATCAGATGGTATTTTAATGTTCTGTGAATTCTTGAACATTTGCTTCAGTTAACTTTAGTTACTGGACAACTTTCAAAAGATGAAAACAAATGAATAATATAAAAAATCAAAAATTATCCCTTCGAAGTGAAAGCTGGCAAGAAAATTGAAATATCCTCCATTTTTCTCATTGGCTGCTATTTATACCCCAGACCCGGTCTTTAACTTTATGAATGGTAATTTTGTATTATAATGTAAAAATGTTAAATGTCATGTATTTTATGTCGGTACAACGTTATCATATAATTATTATGAGATAAAATGCGCCAAGTTAGTTGACGCTTATGACGTTGACGTTGTCAACGTCTCAGCATAAACATAACAAGTTAGGGCATAAAAAGACGGTGTTTTGAAAGCAAAGTCCAGTTGACGGTGAAGAGCAACTCGCTTGACAGTGGTATGTATTGACATTACCAAGTCTTTTAGTTATTACGGTAAAGTAATATAACTTTTGTATTAGGGCGTCCTGGATTGGTTCGTCGCTATACTTATAGGAGATAATAACGTTGTACCAACCGTACTGTATAATAGTGATAATTATACGTGTTTTTATATGGAACCATTCGTTCGTTGCAATAAATGGTAAAACTTTATACGGAGTATTTATATTAGTTTCGGCAAGTTGAATATAATAAGTGAACCAACGATTTCTATAAACTGTGACCAAAGTGAATTCTTTTTTAACCTTGACGCAAGATAATAATTAAACAGCGGCCCATAATTGAGTTTAAGAGTTTACCCGTACCCTCGTTTCGTTACATTGGTGGCAGCGGTGGGATCAGCTGTTTAAAAACTGCAAACACTTTTACAATTACGACGATGTCAAGGAACGAAGAAGAAATTATGGAGGAAAACGATCATATTGAAGAACCGCACCAAGGACAATTTATTGATGGTACCCCAAGTAGAGAAGTTCTTTTACGGGTCAATAACAATAACGACCACAGCATAATAGGCGATAGTACCAGTGTAAATCCATGTGCGCAAAATAGTTTGCGCGTGATTCTCGACGAAATAAAATCTTTGAGATCACAAATGAACTTGTTACAAAATCAAGTAAAACCAACAAGTGATGACAAGCGATCGACAGACCAAAATAATGTGCATTTTGGCATCAATACCATGTACGAGGACGAACGTACGCACAACGCATACCAGCCGTACAGAACCACATCTATGCCGAATTCGTACGATGAACCTCGTAACTATGATTATTCCAGAACAAATTCGTCATATCCAATGACATCAAGAAGTTCTATTAATCACGGACACGACGAATTTCGCACAACCATGCGTCCATTTGAAACTATTCAAGAGAGAACGCACGATCGTTATGAACACGACGTACCTTACGATGGCTACTCAAGACGACCAACGGAACCTGAATTCAGACGAACACAGGAACCGAGAGGAAGAAAACCGGCAACATTTGATGGTACTATGATATGGAACGACTACATAGTGCATTTTGACATGATCGCTGAACTCAACTACTGGAACGACGAAACTAAAGCACTAGAGTTAGCTACGAGTCTACGGGGACCGGCATTAAGCGTGCTGAGTGATCTACGACCAGAGTATCGATATAGTTTTTGTCACCTCATTTCTGCACTATCAGCTAGATTTGAACCAGAAAATCAGAAAAAAGATTTACAAGACACAATTAAAGAGCCGAGTACGGAGGAAAAATGAATCTATCACAGAATTGATGCAAGATATCAAGCGACTTGTACGAATGGCTTACCCAAACGCACCCCTAGATTTCCGCGATCAGATTACCAAGGATTCGTTCATTGAAAGTTTAAATGAGCAAGAGATGGAATGGTCAGTGTTCCAAGGGAGACCTAGAAATTTAGAAGATGCAGTACGACTAGCATTAGAATATGAGGCATTTCAGCAAGCACGTGTAAGACAAAACAGAGTCGCGGTACGGATGCAGAGAGAAGAACCGATGGATGCAAACATCAGAAATGATGCACACCAAATAGCTCTCATCAGCCAGAACACAGAAAAGAAGTTCAACAAGAGAGGTCCATGTTTCGACTGCAAGAAGGATGGTCACATCAAGAGTGAATGTAGGTTACTACAACGACACCTGGAAGCAGAGAAAAACGAGAGTCAAAGAAAATCGGGTCACACCAACAGCGTAGTGACCAAAGTACCAGAGAACCAGGAAAACGTGCAGTAGTTGACGCCAGCGGCCTAACGTCAACTACACAACAAAAAGGGCCATAAGTTTTAGAAATAAAGGGATCAAGTAATAACTCATTAACACTTGATGTCTTTGTTTACAATTTGATAATAAACTCTATCATTGACACTGGCTCGTCTATCACAGTCATTCATCCAAGAAATATTATGAAATAGACAGATGTATGAGACCAAAGTTAGAACCAAATTATAGTAATTTAAGAATGGCAAATGGTGACCTTGTTGTCCCAGAAGGTCAGACTGTACTACAACTCAAAATCAAAGGGGAAATAATCAAACACAGAGCAATAGTTGCTGACATTGATGCACAAATTATACTAGGCTTTGACTTCCTCAGAGAACATACTTGTCAGTTACACCTAGGGGAAGGAACTCTTACACTTGGTGACCAGAGGCTAGTATGCGACACTGTCAGTGATCAAAGTAGTGTGTTTAAAATTTCTATTCAAGAGACTTTATCTATTCCCCCAAGAAGTGAGATGATAATTGAAGGAAAAGTTCACCCAAATCTAAATGATAAAGAACTCCTCATAGATGGAACGAAACGTGACCTTCAACAGTCCGGATTGTTAGTTGCAAGATGTCTAGTAAAACCCAAAGAATGTAAGGTACCCATTCGTGTCATAAATGTTAGTGATCAAGAGCTGAAAATTTACAAAGATACTTCTGCAGCTATAGCTGAAATAGAACCAAATGTGAGTGTAGTACAAACCAAGAATGACACCAACATAGAGCCAGATGTAGACACAAGCTTTACAAATTACATGAAACCATTATGGGACTCATGTACCAAGAACCTTTCTAAGGAACAACAAGAACTGGTAAGGGATCTTTTGCAGAAGCACATTAAAGTATTCGCAAAATCAAAGACAGACCTAGGGAAGACAAATATTGTGTCCCATAAAATTAACACAGGAGACGCAAGACCAATCAAGCAACAGCCTAGACGGATACCTCTTCATAAGAAAGAAGCAGCAAGAGAGGAAGTGCAGATAATGCTTAAAGCAGGAATTATAGAACCATCATCTAGCGCTTGGAGTGCACCAATCGTATTAGTAACCAAAAAGGATGGTAGCATTCGATATTGTATCGACTACCGGAAACTCATCGAAATAACGCAAAAAGATTCATACCCTCTACCACGTATAGATGACTCACTTGATGCATTAAGAGGATCACAATGGTTTAGTTGTTTGGACCTAGCAAGCGGTTACTGGCAGGTGACGATGGACTCTTAAGATAAAGAGAAGACAGCATTTGTTACCACACATGATTTTTACCAATTCAAGGTCATGCCATTCGGCTTATGTAATGCGGCAGCCACATTTGAGAGACTAATGGAAAATGTATTAGCGGGTCTGAACTTCGAAATTTGTCTCTTATATATTGACGACATAATTGTTTATTCCAAAGATTTCCACAGCCATGTAAATCATCTAGATGCAGTACTGCAAAGATTACAAGAAGCGGGATTAAAGGTTTCTCCGAAGAAGTGTGATTTCTTCAAAGACCAGGTAGCTTTCCTTGGTCACATAGTTAGTCAAGAAGGGATATCAACCTCTCCAGATAAAGTAAGCGCAATTAAGGAATGGCCTGTACCAAAATCAGTCACAGATGTGCGAAGTTTCTTGGGTACATGCTCATACTATCGAAGATTCATAAAGAAGTTTACAGCTATAGCCCTACCTCTACACAAACTGACAGAGAAAACAGAAAAGTTCAGTTGGACCCCTCAGTGTGACGAAGCATTTAAAAACCTAAAGATAGCCCTCACATCAGCACCTATCTTAAGGTACCCGAACCTGAACTTACCCTTTGTGTTAGACACAGATGCTAGTGCATTTGCTATGGGTGGAGTTCTATATCAGATAGAGGATGGAATAGAGAGACCTATTGCATAATATAGCAAGTCATTTAATAAACCAGAAAGAAACTACTGTGTAACTAGACGAGAACTTCTGGCAGTTGTGAGTTCAATAAAACATTTCCATCATTACTTATATGGAAAAGACTTTCAGGTTAGAACCGATCATGGAGCACTAACCTGGCTCCCTAGCTTAAAAAATCCAGAAGGACAAGTAGCCCGCTGGCTAGAGGTACTACAAACATACAACTTCAAGATTGAACATTGACCAGGAAAACAGCATGGTAATAGTGATGGACTAAGTCGTCGTCCATGTTCACCTTGTAATCACTTGTAATGTGATAAGAAAGAAATCAATTACCAGAGCAAAGAACCTGAAAGTAATCCAATTCTGAAGTTAACAGAAGATCAAACGAGCACTCAAAATTGGTACATGACGAAGTCACCAGAAGATCTACAAAAAGAGCAGAACACAGACCCATCATTAGCCAAAATCATCAAGTGGAAGTTGGAAGATAGAAGACCAACCTGGCAGATTGTTGCAAAAGAGTCAACAGAAGTTAAAACATACTGGTCGCAATGGAAGCGCCTAATTATAAGAAACGGAGTGCTTTACAGAACATGGGAAGAAAACGAGCAAACCTATCACCAGATAGTGGTACCAAGGGTCTGCGTCACTGAAGTAATGAAGTAAGTGCATGACAACCCCACAGGTGGACACTTGGGAGTAGCCAAAACCACCGAGAAAATCCGAGAGAGATTCTACTGGACATCCTATAAAGAGGATGTGGTGAAGTATAGTAGATGATGTACTATAAGTGAGGCACGGAAGAATCCGTCAAGAGCAGCAAGAGGAAAACTTGGTCAGTATCTAGTTGGTGAACCTCTGGAGAGGGTAGCCATAGACATCCTTGGTCCCTTACCACGGACTGAGAAGGGTAACAAGTATATTGTTATCATATCTGACTACTTCACAAGATGGATAGAGGCATATCCGGTAAAAAACCAGGAGGCAATAACCATTGCAAGAGTTTTTACAGAAGAATTTATCTCGAGGTATGGAGTTCCACTCCAGGTCCACACTGATCAGGGCAGGCAATTTGAGTCAACATTATTTCAAGATTTGTGCGAGATGTTGCAAATAGAGAAAACATGAACTACACCATACAACCCTAAGAGCGATGGATTGGTCGAGCGATTCAATCGTACCCTGGAAGATATGATTAGCAAGTATGTTCAAACCAAAAGAATGGGGATGAAGTTTTACCTTTGGTGATGCTCGCATACAGATCCTCTGTGCACCAGACCACAGGATACAGTCCAGCCAAATTAAATCTAGGAAGAAAGTTGAAACTGCCCATTGATCTTGTGTATGGCCATTACCTAGGGGAAGACCAGTTATATGAAAATTACCACGACTTTGTCGAGAAAATGAAAACCAATATAGGAGTCATCCACGAAAAGGCCAGGCAAAAATTGATTGAGGTAAATGAAAATCAGAAAAGAAAATATGACACCAATACAAATCAAAAGCAGTATACACCTGGACAACATGTATGAATTATGTCTAAAGCCAGAACCAAAGGGAGAAGTCCGAAACTTCAAAACCATTGGACAGGACCTTACATAGTACTAGGCGCTGTATCCGACCTCGTGTATAAAGTCAAAAGGTCAAAAACGGAAAAACCAAAATGTATTCACCATGATTAGATGAAATTATTCCGAAGTGAAATAAATGAAAATAAATCCGAATGAAGTGCGTTCGTTAAAAACGGTTATAATTTATTTTTGTTAAAAATTGTGCGTGAACCAATCCAGTGACCTTTGTTTCTAATAACATTTCATAATATAACCAACGAAGAAAAATAGTGATGATTGTGAAGTGACAATAACTTTATTTTATTTCAGTACCAATGATGTTGTCTTGTAAAACCTGCTTCAGGATGTACCCTACATGGCGCCAACTTAGCAGACACATCAGAGATAAGCATGACAGCCAACCAGTATTGTGCAAATACTCCCAGTATGGATGTGTTTTGGCCATGTCAAGATCAAGAAAGAGCCAATTTCTGGCTCATGAAACAAAGTGCAAATATCACCCAGTCAATGGTGGACCGACTAGAAACCACAGAATTCATCCGCAATTTGAGAGAGATATGCCAGGTACACCAGTTCAGGATGAGCGGCCTGCAATCCAACTGGTTGAGCTACCTACCACCCCGTCACCGAGGTCCTGCATATCATTATTCAAGAACACCTTACCTCTGCTTTCTCCTCTAGCTCAGTCGCCACAGCCAAACCATATTCAGGATCAAGAAATGCGGGAGATCGACGCACCAGCAACTATCATCAGCTCCATGGATGGGATGAACGAGACCAATGAAGAATGGAGAGATCTGCAACCTATGGATAAGGAACAGGAAGGAACAAATGTCTATGACCACCTCCATCTGGACCCAAGATTTTTCTTCTTGGGTGCTCCATCCAGTTACAGAAAAGAACATTGTGCTGAAGAACTTATCAAGGTTAGGGAGAGATCCATTCGTACGGGGACCAGAGCAGTATCATTTTTCCCCCAACCCTGGATCACATCAGGAAGGAGGAAACAGCCATCCTACCTGATGGGACCACCTACCAATTGCGTTCCTTCTGGTATCGTACATCGACGACAACTATATGTACAGCAACCCAGACGGAGGAGACCATCAACTCATCTTCATCTGTGAAACATGATGCGCAAACTCAGTGTTCTGTCCATTTGCAACTTGATGATTGAGTGAAATAAGTGGAAACGAGGACGTTTCATTTGAGAGGGGGGTAATGTTACGATTCCTGGGTTGAGACTTTATCATCATTTGTGTTAATTATTTGTGTGTTGTTGTGACTTACTTGTTTTATTTACATTGTTATATAAATCCTTTTATTCCATTGGAATACAGACTTGTTTACTTTCGTTCGGACTAACCGCCATGCCTGCGGTATATTACGGACTTTGAGCCCGATGTTTAAAACTATTTAAACTCTTTATAACAAAATAATGACAATCGAAATGAACGATAATAATTGATGTTATTTAACTTTATGAATGGTAATTTTGTATTATAATGTAAAAATGTTAAATGTCATGTATTTTATGTCGGTACAACGTTATCATATAGTTATTATGAGATAAAATGCGCCAAGTTAGTTGACGCTTATGACGTTGACGTTGTCAATGGTCTCAGCATAAACATAACAAGTTAGGGCATAAAAAGACGGTGTTTTGAAAGCAAAGTCCAGTTGACGGTGAAGAGCAACTCGCTTGACAGTGGTATGTATTGACATTACCAAGTCTTTTAGTTATTACGGTAAAGTAATAATAACTTTTGTATTAGGGCGTCCTGGATTGGTTTGTCGCGATACTTATAGGAGATAATAACGTTGTACCAACCGTACTGTATAATAGTGATAATTATACGTGTTTTTATATGGAACCATTCGTTCGTTGCAATAAATGGTAAAACTTTATACGGAGTATTTATATTAGTTTCGGCAAGTTGAATATAATAAGTGAACCAACGATTTCTATAACCTGTGACCAAATTTAATTCTTTTTTAACCTTGACGCAAGATAATAGTTAAACAGCGGCCCATAATTGAGTTTAAGAGTTTACCCGTACTCTCGGTTCGTTACAGTATTATATGATATATATTGTAAGTTTGATATGATGCAATTTTAATTTTATATTATTGTATTGATTAAATTATCATACAATTTTTGACAGATAATATAGGATATTGTTTCAAAACAGAATCCATGAATATCCAAGATCATAAAGAATGGTTTTCATATAATATGATAAATGTGGTTTCATAAAGGAGATGCCTCATAAAGGTGATGCCTCGTCTCGGTGAGCTTTGTAATCTGTGATTACCTATGTTTTATAATTGCGGAGCTCTCCATCGTTTAAAGGGTTCCGAGGCATCTTTTGGAATTTGTTTTTAAATTAATAAAATTAGATTATCAAGGGGGAAAGGGTCCGGACTCCCTCTCCCGTTTTACTGCGTAAAATTAATAATATTGAATTTTCCGGGGCGGACCCCCTCTCCCCCCCTAGATCCATGCATGAGCAAGGGGTGTCGCATAATGAAATTAGAATGTTACTGTGTTTGGTCCACGGTAAACAGACGGCTGGTAAGTGACAGGAGTCTAGAAGTACATATGTACACATTGTGGTGGACATTAAATTCTGTGTGGTGTAGATAATGATTAGGCATAACCAGCACTGGTAAACATATATGTTACATGTACACATTGAAATATTTATAAACATTCATAGTAAGCGCGATGGCCTAGCGCATGCGTACCAATAATAGCATTGATTAATCGGAATCACTGGCGAGTACGGTGCCTGTATTAAAATATATGTAATCGACCGAGACTTGCTGAATGCAATCAAAAAAGGCGAAGGCGAAAGTGCGAAGATTCGAAGGCCAGAGTGCAAAGTTGGGAAGGAGCGTTAGTAGTATCGCTCCTACGCCTTCGCATCTTCGCACTTTAGGCATCACATCTTCGCGCTTCATCGTCGCATCTTCCCACTTTTGCTCCTTCGCCTTCGCACTATCGCCTTTGCAACTTAAGTCGAAGTGGCCCTATCAAAACACCATAGATATATGTAAAGGTAATTGTTAAGATGACAACCATACCCCGATGCAATACGTCAATATCTTGTTATAACGGAAGGATTTTTATTTTCTAAGATATGCCCCTTCTTTCACTTTCTGTGAATTTGAATATGAATTATAATTTATGTTACTTTCTGTAAACTGCAGCAGTAAAAATTACAATAGTGTAAAGACTATTTAACAAATAATAAAAGAAATATACTGAAAAACTTTAATCTACAAGGGGGTCATTATTCTACAGGGGTCACTGTTCATCATGTGGAGTGTGCTAATTTTTATGAAAATGACACTTATTCGTCAGGCAAAGGGGTCATTTTTCTACGTAGAATAATGACCGGGGGGTCATTATTCTACGTAGAAAAATGACCCCCGGTCATTATTCTACGGGGGTCATTATTCTTCATTACACCGGCACAAGTTCGATTGTGAGCGGACTACTCGCATGATACCAGCGAAACTTGTTAGATTTAAACTTGACGTATTTTCGAAGGTATATGTTATTTTGTTGTTGTTGTTGTTAATTGCACAATAAAAAATATACAGCTTAATTTTAATGATAAAATATGCTTCATGGAACATGTCAGTTTTGTATCCCTTTAGAGTTTGTACGCGTTTTTTCTTATCACAAAAATATACCGTTTAAGCGCATAAAAATGCATGACATTTCATATCATATTCATATTTCATATTTCATATATCACGTCACAATAACTTTTGAAGGTCAGTTAGTGGAAGATTTCATTTTAAGATTTTATGACCGAATATAGACAACTAACGCTTAAAATTTGTGTCATAAACGTTCACTTCAATGGACATTTTGGAACATCGGCCCATCAGAGATGGAAATGACTCAAATGTGACTGCTTTTTTGGAACAACGGGTTACAATCTGAATGAGAGGTTTATAGTTGAAAGAACTGCTATTTTGAGCCCCCCCCCCCCCCCCCCACACACACACATGCAGTCCAGATTTTGCACATATGAATTTCGCTTTATTTCCTTATCTAATTTTGGACCTTAATAATCTACGAAAAACCACAAAGGAAATAGTAGAAAAAAACCACTTGGCAGATAATGGTGTATTTCATAAATGGGTTAAATGACATGAATAGTGTGTGGAACTGAAAGGTGTTTTCTTTGAAAAAAAGAGTGACAGGTCTGCCTTTCAGCTGTTAGACGTCACCTGACATCGTGGAAATATAAATGGTACTCCGTAATTATAAGTCAAGCAAAGTAAAAAAAAAGTATGTTTTGAAAACAATATTAAAATTATTTGACTTTATGCATAGTTCTTTTAAACTGATAGTCATTGAATAAAACATACGTCTTTCTAAAAACTACACAGGGTTTTTTACGTAAATTAATCTGTCTGCGAACATTTATACCAACCCTCATACTTTGCGTTTCTGAATGAATTTAGAAAAATCATGTATCCACATCATGGAAAAATATATCCTGTACAATTTAGACACAATGTCAAATTGTAATTTTTTATTTTTTTTTTATTTTGCCATGTTATTTTTGTTTGTATTCAAGCATAAGTCTGTTCTACAGAGTTAAACAGAGCTTAGGGAGTGTGTTTTTACTGTTATCATATACAATTTGTAACATCTGTCCTTATCAATAACGGTTTTAGAGTGTGGTGACAGAACCTATGGACATAACTGTGTCAACAACTGTAGTGGTCACTGTCTTAGTAACTCTCCATGTAATAAAATTACTGGACATTGTGATATGGGGTGTAGCCCGGGATATACTCACAGTGACTGTAGGAAAGGTAGAAACAATATACACATTGCTACATTAAAATAAATCGTTTGATTTCAGTATGATATCTCAAAGACATTGTTTACTGCCTCTTAAATACATATATTTGCTAATTTTATTCATTCTGAGAGCGTGACGTACATATAGATTTTAATATTGCATAGAGTGTTTACCTGGATATTTTGGGTTGGACTGCAGCATACGTTGTAGTGGACACTGTTTAAACAATGTACCATGTGACCACGTCAGTGGAGAGTGTCCAAGTGGTTGTCATGACGGTTTTGTTGGAACACGTTGTTCAAACGGTAAATATAATGTACTATAATATGTATTATTTAACTAATATATTAAGTGATAAATCAATGTGCTTTTTTTTCTTTTTTTTTTTGGGGGGGGGGGAGGCGGTAAATTTTTTTTCTGTCTGACAATTTTGATTTTTTTTGTATATATAGCTAACCTTATTTTACCCACTTATATTAATTAGTCTGAATTACAGTTTAAGTCCTCTATACCTTATATTTCGATGTTTCACATGATCCTGTTATATCCCTCATTTTTTGGTTCGATTTCACCGCCATGTTGTTATTCTTCCCGAACATCTTATGTTATCTGCAACTTCACAGGTTAAAAGTGATAATCTCATCTCAGAATATAGATTTATTCAAATATATAGGGCCACCCGGCAAATTTAAATTCATTCTGCTAAGGTTAAGAACTTATGTTCGTTTCTTTTCTCTTTTCTCTAGAACTTTGTGTTCACTTTCTATATTACAAACTTTTTCAATAATATAGATATTCGACTATGTAGCCTTAGTAGAGTCACTTGATTGATTCAGGGTTCAATTAGATACCCCTTACATATATCTAGTCTGATTCAACATTGTCTGTCGTATATATTTCAGTGTTACTATTTGTATACTTGGTGATTTCCGTGCCCATTATTGACCTTTGTCCTTAACTGAAAAGTATGGCCACCCACTAGTGCAAAAAATACATATTTTCATTCCTCCCACATAACTTATTTCTACTGTTTAAATTTTGCAATTTGATTTATTTTCATAGTTCTAGTAGTTTATATTTGAAAACAATTACACATCTCTCGGTATATATATATACATGTTTTGGAAAATTATACTTGTTATCTGTTATCAATATTATTAAGAGTCACATTTGTGTTATTATAAGTTTTTGAAACGTTTCAATTTTTTAAATTTATATAACAAGGTGTTGAGCATAATCTTAAAAACAATACAGAACCTGGGAACACCTTTGAACAGTAGAATATTGGGGGTTTTATTCATGAAATAATTTTCGAAAATTAATCAGTTGATAAAAATTGAGCTTATGAAAATAAAATGTTCCTTTACAGTCCCATAATCCTCCGTTTTTGGTTATATATGCAATATTTGATATTGTTGCCATTCGATTTATAATTCAAGAATATCTTTAAAGGCAATTCAAAGATATTTCTCCAATAAACTTAATTTACATCATATCCTTTTTCTTCCCACTTTATTACAGATGTAATTTCCTTCATCTTCTCTCCAAAAAGTATATCGTATATATTTTACAAACTCAATTTATTGTATTACTCTTTTCATATATTTTTCCCAGATGAATGCCAATGGTCCCGATTTACATCCGATTTTTTTTTATTGTTTTTACTTTTACGACCTTTTTTGTGCAAAGTTAATCTCAGATGCTATCGGAGAAATGACGATGGATTTTCAGAATAGGTAGAATATAGTTTGAACTTGTGCACTAATTAGATGTTTTACGGCATAGGTGCCATTTCTATCAGCTCGCCTAGGCACAAACATTTAATATGAGTTTTAAATCAGAATTTTTACACGTTTTGATCTATATCTTTTTATCATTTTACATTTTGTTGAATATCAACTCTAATTTCAAACAAATTCAAGAAGATTTGGGTTAGTGGCCTTATTTAGGGTTCAAAGGACTCAAAAATCTATTACAAATATAGATTGTGTAATACATAATAGATGCAACGTTCTTCATTGAAACAATGTATATTTGGAAAACTTATTGACACGCCATTTAATAACGTATTTATGGAATTTTAGCGGCCAAAGTTTTAAACTTTGACGCAATATATCTTGAGGCAAAAACGTTTTTGATTAGCATAGTAGAAGAAAAATGTGTCTGCATTGATGATTTTAATCGATTCAAATAATTGAAACAGCAATGTCTGTTGGAATTAATTAAGGATATACAGGACTGACCTGTCAAAAATTCAATCATTCGTATCTAAAAAATGGGGAAAATGGATGTATGTAAGAACATAAAATATATAAGTATTTTTGAGGCATTTCATAACTGAAGATATCATGAACAAAAAAACTGGTCCTTATAAGTAGGGACCACGAAACTCGCTAAATGTATTGCAAATAACTTTAAAACGATACATATTTTGTAGTGTACGATGAAGCAAAGTTGTTGATCGTAACAATATATTTTTAAAAGACGTACTCATTGCCACAACCTTTAAAGACGTTGTTATGGATTTTTATATACTAAATTCCATAAACATTGACGCTGGATATCTAACTTTTTCTGTTAAACATTGTCAAAAGAAAATATTTGCATGTATAGTTCAACCGAGTTCACTAATCGAAACACCAATGTCTGTCCCCATAAAGCATATATAGTACCGATCACACCCAACCTAATGGAATGTAAACCACAACTAAACTTACGGTTTTCTTTCTGGGTTTACTCAGGATTAACTACAAAGCACCCAGAGTGGACACAGATACTAAACCTTAACCCCGATCAGAGGTTTACCCCTGAATGCAGACGCTATATGGGTATTCGGAATATACAAGGGGCGGGAATTAAAGGCAGTAAGATTGTAAGATAAAAGACGGGTCTGCTTCACACTTCAGTGTGAACAGTTTATCCCAAAAGCAATTCCCGCGTAAACCCAAAGTAAACCCCGTGTGTACCTAATTTTTAACAAGTAAACCCCAAAAGTAAACCCGGGGTTAAGTTGGGGTTGAATCTGGTGTAAGGTTTGGTCTAATCGGAACTGTAGGGGACTGGCCTCTTAGATATTCAATCATTTTTATCTCAAAAAAAGAAAAAAAAAGAATTATAGAACAAGAACAAAAAACTGTGAGACCTTTTGTATGAAGTCGAAATTTAACGAAGAAGATATTTTCTGTTGAAGATTATATATTAGAAAATGTCTGCATTGATGTTTCTAATCGATTCCAATATTCAATTATAAGACCTGGTACCTTTTTTTGGGACCATTGGCCATTGGATTTTTTTTTACTGCTTATTCAAACCATTTTTCATTTGGTAACTGTAATACCCGAATTATTCGCAAAGTTATCTAATTAATTCCATTTAAAGATTTTGGTGATCAATCTATGGCAAGAGGTATATCATCTATATATATATCGAGCGATTAAACATTCTTCTTCATCAATTGTTTGGCCTTCCAGCCCACAGCTTCTTTGAGGTTTAAAATATTTTCAAGAAGCTACAACTTTTAAGACACATGCATATACTGTCATTATAAAAAAGTTTTTAACCTAATCGTTGATAGGTTGACCAAATTTAATATGTCAAGTATATGATTGATAAAGTATAACGATATCGAATCGAAAGCTTTTTTTTTCAAAATCTATTATCATTGGTCGACACGTTATTGAATTTCGTGCCGTTTGCAATACAGCATAATGCTATTCTAATAATATAATATTTTTAAAATATTAGACTAATGAGGAGTCAATTTTTCAAAACATGTTTTGGTTTTCCATAATTTGCTTTGCAAGTTGTTATTCTAAATCTATCTACTACTATACTAAAGTAATAGACTCTAATTTTTGGGCTTCAATACCGAGAAATCGGAACAGTACTGTCTATTGGTTTATATATTTTTAACCTCAGACTACCAACTTGTTTTCATTTTTTCTTAATCAAGCTTCGCTAATTAATAATCAACGAAAATCCCTTTAAAAATTTCAGAAATCTTCTGGATTTTTTTTAATTTTACAATCTTGCAGGCCCTTTAATTTATGTTTATGTTTGCACAATATCACATTTGCATGGATAAACTCAGAATCGATGTTACAAATACGTGTAAATTTTAATTGAAAATTTGTCATCAAAGGAAATACGGGAGATAACTTTAACTCTGTGCATTTAATATGAAAAATCCCGAGAGTTCCGAATGTCAACATGATGTGTAAATCGAAGCGAGTTAAAAACGTACGTGAAAAAGTGTTGAATTTTTCATTTAAATGAATTAAATTTTTAGAAAAGGTATTTAAATCTTCAAAACGGTTTGTAATGAATAAGTTGACTGTTATTTTCAGCTTCCTTAATTCTCAAAAATCGTTTTAGAGGGATTCTGCAACATTACGGGTATATGGAATGCATAATAACTTTAGTGAAGGCCTGATCCGAGACACAGTTAGATTATTGTAACTAAGCAGAGCGTAGTGAAATTAAAAACATTATTGTAGGCTTAAAGCTTGGTTATGTAAATGTCAACAATACGGTGTGTCGATGTATCCATTTCGAAAATGTCCGCTATTATATGCAATGTCAACCCATGCACGCACGGGTCAAAGTCTAGTATATCTTTAAAATTATTGATTATTCTTATAATAAAAGAATTTATATCTGTCCTGAAAAACTTAAAAAAAAATCACATGTGTCCTGAAAAACTTTTAAAAAAATCACATGTGAATCCATCAGGAAGAGGAGTTCTGGGGTTTTTTTTATTGAAAATTAACCCCCCCATGAATTTCAGACTTGGTTAATTGTCCTTTAGACTCTGTATTGCTTAACATTGTACAGTTCATTTTCCCTAATTAAGTAATATGAAATTTCTAATTTAATTGGTTTTTTGGGGATAAGTTTTCATAGAAATATTATGTTTCATCTTAAATCTTAAACTGGCCAGAAACAAGTCTTAAGTCTGTGTTTATTTTACATATCATTGACAGTAAACGCCATTGAGTAGCAGTTAAGGTATAGTCTATGTTTTGGTGTACTCTTACGATACATTAGTTATTAAGACCCCATTAGAACCGTTCTGACAGGGTTTATATTTAAATTTTATATTAGTTATTATAATAAACCATGCTTGCATTTGAATGAGCATAGCAATTAAAAGTTTACAGTTTTTCAATATGGGATTTACATTGTATAACTAGTTTTATACTAGATACTTGTTTCGTCCTTGAATTTTCATTTACGAGCTCGTTATCTTTATTTCGGTCTATAGTTTGTAAAGAAGGATACTATGGCAAAAACTGTGCACGAGAATGTTCCCCAAACTGTAGGCCAGACACGTGTCGACACACAGACGGATGGTGTTCTTGTTCTTCAGGATGGACGGGCGATAACTGTTCCACTGGTAGGTCGCTGACAAACCAATTTTAAGTGTTATACCTCATAGATTTTACTATTTATTTATTTTTATAGGTTGAACGGACTTAGTATTTAGATTTATATTTTTTTATATTAAATTATTTCATTCTTTTTATTCACATTTCATATTTCCAGTCAAACGTGAACAAAATAAGTTGCTTTGATTGTATTTATAGAGGAAAGGCAGCAGCCAAATGGAATATCCGTCTTTTGAGAATCTAATGTTTACGTATGAAAATGTGTCATACATGTACAGGAATATACTTAAACAAGATTCTGAATTTGGCTTAAAATAATTTTAAATTGGAGATTTTATAATAAAAAATAGTAACTCCAAACATTTAAATATGCTGTCAGAAGATATATAATAGTTTTAGAAAATTTGAAAAAAAAATATTTTACTTTTTGAAATTTGTGTGTTTGTATATTCAGAAAATTTAAGTCAAGATAAAATATGCCAATATGAGAGCAAACCGGGGTTTCTTTTCTTTTTTGTGAACAGTATCCATAATCTAATTGTCAACTCTGAATTGATGAACTCTACCTATCAAGAGAAATTGGGTACTCTTTAAGCAATATCTTTTCCAAAAATAAGTTTAACGTCTGGTATTGCTTCATGAATTATTAAAAATCAAAATATTACCAATACATGCATGCACACCTTTGAAAAATCTGCAAACGAACAACTACCTATCTTAAAAACTTTAGGATGAGTTAAGCGTACCTTTTACGCAATATTTTGCCCCCCCCCCCAAAAAAAAAAAGTGTAACAGCTAGTATCTTTTTTTCAAAAATCAAAATTCTAGCAATATGCACATCTCTTATATATTTGAAATTAATCTGCAAAAAGAACAATTTTCTATTTTGAAAACAGTGAGAAGCATTATTCGTACAGTAAAAGTACCATTTTGGCAGCCGCTCGCTTGCCATTTTCAAAATAGCAATAACCGGATGTTTTAAAACACGTTTAAAATGTATTAAAATGTTCGTAGTTGAAACACTCACAGTTTAACGATACTTTTAGAGTGTTTGTTGTCCTATGGAGAGAACTGTCAGCATCCATGCAGTGAACTCTGTATTAACCAGACGTGTGACAGAATGAACGGGAGTTGTCAGTATGGCTGTGGAAAAGATAAATGTGATACAGGTACATACACTAATATACTGTTATGTATCCCGACAACATACAAAGATAATCATTATGATTGCTGCATTTTACCATTTCACGATACATTCAGTTGAAAAAAAATATCTAAAAAATATTAACTGTTTATCTTTAAGATACTGTCAAATATACCAGATTCTCACCAGATAATTTTGCAATAAATTTTGGTGGATTGGTGTGCGCATGCGTCTTAATAATCATTGGTGTTGTTATAACCATCTTTGTAATACGGTAAGCATTTATGTTGGCCATTTTCAATTTAATTGATATTATTAAACGGCGTTATGTTCTTTTCTCTTTGTAAAAACATTATTGTAAACGTTTTACAGACAGAAGTCGTCCACCACAGTCTGTAATAGAAGTGTAAATAGGTTGTGTTTAAGATCAACGCCCGCTGCAGAAGAGAGCGTCAATAGTGAAGGACTGTCAAATTATCAAGAATTGAACTTTGACTTACAAGAAAACCCATACCAAAGCATGTCACGATAATTAATAAATAAGTAATAAATGATATGTATATTATATTTATATATACCATATGAATGCAGATATACTCTCCATAACAAAATCAAAGACAACGTTTGGAGATGCACGATTGAACCAAGATTTGTGTATTTTGTTTTTAATATAAACTAAACATGACTCATTCATAGGTATATAAACCATTTGAATTTGCTTTACCTAAATCCACGCATGATTCTTATGACTGATATGTAGTATTGCTAATATTTGTTATAATTTTCATTTCTTTTTCTTTTGTTTTATTTGAATTAAGTATTTATTCAATGCATACATTTGAATTTAATTTGTTTCCCTACTGGCTCCAAGTTTTTGCAGAAAATGAATGATAATTTCACCCCACCTTGTTATATGACAATGATAGATGTACCTTTAATCTGATGACGCGTAAATAACCTATAATTTAAAATGTTAAGAGAAAAATTTCTGCCATAGAGGTGGGGAAAGCGATGAAGGAAACGAAACAAGAAACACGATATATTTTGAACGTCTAGTTAAGAATGAAATAATTGAAGAAACATGTCTAACGATTCAAGTAACCCATTTTGTAATAAATTACATCATTCAATAGCGATCTGTGTAATTAACATCTACTGACCATCACTTTATTGTTTGACATTTTCGGGTTATTTTTAATTCCTCTGAATGCTTGTCGATGCGGTTACAATACCAAGGTGAACGGATTTAGGTATTTCAAAAATGTTTGTGATATGAAACATTCCTTCACATGTTTGAAGTTACATATTAAATAACGTTTTAACAGTGTTATTCAGTGTTGATTCAATAATAACTGTATATGTTTAATGCTTTTTGAAATGATTGACAGTTTGTTACTTTCATTTTTCATTTCAGGTCTCAAAATGAAGTTTATTTTATCATTATAACTTTGATAATCTTATAAATGATTAAAGCATCAGTCGTAAAAAGGTCTTTCCCGGACATATGCAGTATGCTACTTCTTTTGTTATGGTTTGAAAATAAACACCATTTATGACTTATATTTAATTGTTTTAAAATCTGATTGTTTTAGGTCAAAAAGACATCATTCAATGATATAACATTGGTCTTCCTTATTGCATGTCTTAAAGGGGCATGACCACGGTTTTGGTCAAAAATTATTTTTCTTATTCCAATGTTTACATTACATTAGAAAGGTATTTTTAAATAGACAACCAAAAGTTGAGGTTTGTTTAGATATAAGCGAGCTACAGAGCTTTTGTTTACATTCTGATTGCTAAAGCAAAAACTAGTTTTAGATCTAAAATGAATCTGTTAAACGCTAGAAACTGTTTAATTATCCATGATAATGAATGAATGAATCAGAAGATAGACATATCAGCTTGAGAAAGACTTGTACTGGTATATTGAACATATATAAACAAAAACAGGACACAAACCTTGTTGACATGACAAAGAATTTCTAGCCCTGCATCTTGCTTGTCACTCTTTGATACACTCTCAAATTTCACTTGATCATTAGAAAAGCATTATAAATAACAAAAACAGAAAAAATACAATTTACCAAAATCGTGACAATGCCCCTTTAAGGTGGTAAGTAATTAGTTATACTTGTGTATATACTGTTTGGAAAAGAAATCATTATCATTATTGTTTATGCCAGAGAATATTGTGAAATTCTATCTTAAAATATTAATATTAATCAAAAGCAGATCAATGTGTTCTTTCTGCATGTTTAGAATAGTTTAATCTTGAACTCCTTTGCATAGAAATATGAAAAGAGAAGAAAATGGCCAGTAAGGAAGCATATTCAGGTGTAGAGTCACGTTTTTTCAGACACATTGTGATCCCCGGAGATAGGGTTAGACAAAAGTGTAGGGGTAAATTACAATATATATATATATATATATATATATATATATATATATATATATATATATATATATATATATATATAATATAAATTGAGAACGGTTTTCTCAAAAAACATTTGATCAGACCAGAACATCTTACACTTGTGTGAAAGCATCTTCAGGAAAGTTAAGGGGACACAGCAATAGTGTCAACGTTACCTAAGAAAAGGTAAAGAAAAAAATTGAAGTTCTCGATAAATATGATACACGTATTATGTACTAATTTATTGTTATTGTTGCCCAGGTGAGCGCAGTAGCCCTTGGGCCTCTTGTTCAATAGTACATTTGAGGTCTATAGTACATTTTTAGAACTTTAAACTGAATGTGCAAAACCTTTTATATCAGCTATTTCCTCTCAGTTAAAACACGGTTCTGCCTGCATATAAATTTTCCTAAATGTATATTGCCTAACAATCAGTCGTTCCAAGTAGCTTATGGAATTTTATTGCATATAAAGTAAAAGTAAAACGTGATGGAAAAGTAAAGAAAACCGAAAGAAAGGAATATGATATTGTAGGATGAAGAAAAATATATTATTCATGATTAGATAAGAAATATTCGATTCATGCTTTATATAAAAATAAGTCCTAAAACTCAATAAGTACATTACAATATCACTACGGCAATATTTGAGCTTGATGGCCATTATCAATCGTCTGTAACCATATCAATTTCAAATTTTGTTGAAACTCTCCTACTGTTACATCCTTTTAAAGATGTTGCATAGTTTACTGTACGATTTGATTCTTACTTAAAAGATGCAGTGGATTTAGGAGAAAGACGTCGATTGTTTGTAGTACCTTTTTATCAAACAATTGGTTGTAAATGCTAGGGTTGTCTCAAAATAGCGTAGACAGAACACATAACTTAAAATATGTTCATGATACTATTTTCTTTGTTAAAACGATATGCCAATTCAAATGATAGCCTGTGTTTCTTGTCTAATGACCTTTTCACCGAAATCATTTAACAATATTTATTTCTCGCAATTCTCATTTGGTCAATTTTAACTTTTCGTTTTTGACATAGTGCCGCATTTCCTATTTCTGATCTAATATGCTTCCATTTCACTAACTTAATCTCAAACAATGTATGTTTTTTTTTTTTTATCTTTTATTAAAATCATTCTTCATCACAAAATATACATATTTTGATACTCGTATCGTATAAATATATCTTCTGTGTAATAAGCATAGTTTTACATGCATAAAAAAAAAACAACTATTGTTATACATATTAAATCTATTGTACAATAATTATAATAATTAGTATTCATCATAAACATACATCGTATTACTGTATCACATATCATATATCAAAAATATGGTACTTCATATACTGTTTTGAAATTATAGAAAGTTTCCAACATTTTTATAAAAATCGATTTTATTTCTACCAATACTGGTGATAATTACATTCTGGAGAAAAAGAGTATTTTTAAGCTTGTGCCTTAGGTCTTGCTCACACATTCTTTCTTTCTGAATTCTACATTTCATTTTATATTTATATATTGTAAAACTAATGAAAGACAAAAAGTTATTCAAAAAAGAAGTTTTCTCGCTAATTTCATTGTAAAAACCTAGTACAACAATTTTCCATGTGACATCAAATTTTAAGTACATGCTTATTCTCTCCCAGAAATGTTTGACAATTTAGCAATCATACAACAGGTGTTTTATATCCTCGTTAACATTGCACACTTCGCACAATGGAGAGACAGTTTTGTTCCATTTACTGACACATACATTATTGTTCAATATACCATGAAGGAGTTTGTAATTAAATTCTGAGATTCTTTTTTCATATATTTCTTTGATTTTTGCAATATACACATTTTCCCATAGACATAACGTGTCGTTAAATACTTTTCTCCATCTAATTTCGTATATTGGTTTTTGAAACTTTTTATCAATAAACAATGAATAGTAAAAATTACTTTTAACATTGTTAACTGAATTAACGGTATTGTTTCGAAATAAAAAAGATACACAATGCTTGATTTTGACGTATTTTGAATAGCTGCAGTCAATTTTTTCTTTATAAGCTTTAAATGCTTTTCTAAGCATGATATATTCACATAAGATATTGTTTTTTCTAACCAGTTTTTGTGTAAAGTACATCATATCATAAAACTCTCCATTTTCATCAAAAATATCTTTAACATACAAAATTCTACTTTTTATCCAATTTTCAAAACATAGTGGTTTATTTTCATACTGGAAAAGGTTATTGTTCCATATAAATTGACTCAGGAATTCGTCTCTATTTAGCGTATTCACATTTTTTTGTTTTTTACATCTGTTAAAAGCTGAAAATACATTTCCGTAAAAAACAGGAAGTTTCAGCATTTTGAAAAATGATGATTCCAAAAAGTTGTATTCTGTTGTTTTTAAAATATCAGAGATAGTAAGTTTATATTGTCTCATAACTGCACTAAGTGCTCTATGTATAACACTGTTTTCATTTAATATTCTACTTATCCATGATGCTTTAGCAGCATGAAATTTGCTTTCAATATCAATAACACCTATTCCACCTTGTTCAATTTTGCCAATTAGAGTATTTCTTTTAATTCGGTCTCGCTTTTTCCAAATAAAGTTATATATAAGTTTAGAAGCAGCTTTAAAAAAATCACTTTTAGGGTTTTCTAAAATATTGGCATTATATAATATTTTTGATATTGCTAGGGTATTGACTACAGTGCATTTACCAAATATGGTTAAATTTCGTCTTTTCCAGACACTTAGTATTTTTTCTAGTTTTTCTAGTTTACTTATCCAATTTTTTTCATAGCATACAGTTTTATCATGTCCCAGGTAAATACCGAGCGATTTTATACAGGTCTTTGTTATTTTTATTCCATGAATATGAGAATCGTTGGAATACGTATCGATAAATGAACCAGTTAACAGACACTCTGTTTTTTCTAAGTTAAGTTTAGGTCCAGCAACCTTACTAAATTCGGTAATTGTTTCTATTGCTTTTCTCAAAGAGTTTGTATCTTTTAGCATGTTTGTACAGTCGTCCGCATGTTGAACGGTTTTAAAACTTAAATCATTGCAAGTATCATTTTTATTCAGAGTTAAACCCTTAATATCGTTATCATTTTTAATTTTAATTGCTAATATTTCAATTACAAATATAAATAAGAGAGCGGATACAGGACACCCCTGTCGAATTCCTCTATGCATTGTGCATGATTTCGATATCCAACCATTCTTTTTAATTTTAAAGACTGGGTCATTATACAATGTTTTTATCATTCCTATAAATTCATCTCCGAAGTTAAACTTTTCTAACGTTTTAAACATAAAATTATATTCTACTGAATCAAAGGCCTTTTCAAAATCAACAAAGAGTAATATTCCATCTAAGTCGTTGTGCATGTAATATTCAAAAACATCAAGTATTAGTCTAGCATTTTCTCCAATATAACGTCCTTTTATATATGCACTTTGCTCACGTCCTATCAATCTACTTGCTATTTTTTGTAAACGATTAGCTAATACGTGTGCAAATATCTTATAATCTGTGTTTGTTAAGCTAAGGGGTCTGTAGTTTTTGGGATTAGTTTTTTCTCCTTTTTTGAAAATTAAAGTCATTATCGCGTTTCTTTGTGAAAAAGGCAATATTCCATTTCCTATACTCTTGATTAGAGATTCATAATAGATATGTTTTATATCATCCCAAAAGGCTTTATAGAATTCTGCCGGTAAACCGTCTTGTCCGGGAGATTTATTATTTTTCATATTTTCAACTGCAGTTTTACATTCATTTAATGTTGGTATTTCATCACACATTTCCTTTTCATTATCACTGATTTTTCCACAATTAATACTATCGAGATAATTTTGAATATCAACTATATCAATATCATTGCTTGTATACAGTGTATCATAAAAATTCATAAGAACATCTATTATTTCTGTTGTCGTCGTATATTCTATTCCATTTTCATCTTTTATTTTGTTAATCGTATTATTTGTTTGTTGTCTTTTTTCTAGATTTAGAAAGTAAGAGGTACTTTTTTCCCCTTTTTCTAACCAAACAGATCTAGAGCGAACATAAGCTCCACTGCATTTTTCCGCATAATAATCATCTATTTCTTTCTCTAATAAACGTTTATAGTTCATATTTATTTCAGAGTATTGCTGAGATTCTAGTTTTCCTATTTGCTTTTCAATGAAGTTTATACGATTTTTCTTACTTTTAGCCAAGTTCTTAGAAAGGTTTATACAAAAGTTTTTTATTCGTATTTTAAGGTGTTCCCATTTACTTACAGGGTCTTGTATTTCTGTTGTATATTCTCGAATATATTGTTTTAGTTGTTTGCAAAAATTGTCATTGTTAAGCAATGAGGTATTTAGTTTCCAATATCCTACGCCGCTAGGATTTTCAGAGGTACATAATTTAAAAGTTATCCCCATGTGATCTGTTAATCTATTATTTTCTACTTTGGGAGCTTTTCTTATCATAATATTGTTAAGTATGGAACATAAACTATCTGAAAGGAAAACATAGTCTATTCTACTTTTTGGGACATTATCTCCATCACACCAAGTTAAACCTTGTTCGGATTTTTTTCCAAAATATATCCAACTATCTTTTAGACTAAGAGTTTTTAAAATTTTCTTTAGAATATTAACAGTTTTATCACTTAATTCGTTGTTAATTTGGCAATTAAAATCACCACATAGTACAACATTATCTAAGTTTAGAGAATTTTTATTAATCCAAGAAATTAATCGTTTGAAAAAATCAGCCCTATCTTTTTCGTTGTTTGGGGCATACATATTCACCAAAGTTACCACTTTTTCATTATATCTTATGTTGACTAATAATCTTCTACCGTCTAGTGATTTATGGTAATTGATAATTTCTATATTGCTATTTTTCCTGAGTAAAATTGACACTCCTCTGCTGTAAACTGATTCTGAATAGCAATTAATTATTTCACCAAACCATCGTGAATTATATATACAATGTATGTTTTCAAAACATAATTTGAATGTAAATTACTTGAACCCTTTGTGACACAAGTTTCATCTTCCTGTTTCTTTAACAAACTGAATAATGTCACTTGTCTCCGCATTTTTGGGACAACCCTCATATATTGATATTCATTTAACCAAATTAAGTCTTACTTCACTACTTTCACCTTCAATGTGCAATTTCCAGTGCACGGGCACTGTTTCAAGAGCATGCGTGGTTGAAGCAACGGTTTTTGGTGCTAACAAATCGACCGGCCGACCGAGTACACTAAGCGGCTTACGTAGACACGTTCTCACCAAAAATGACAATCGACAGTATTTGTTACATTTGGTATAGTAAGCTCTTTAAATGAATCTTGCAACCCATTGTCAGTGGTTCCTTATGGCAAAGTCGATCACCAAAAGTGGAATATTAACAACCGAACGGTTCCATAACTGGTTTCCAAGTTAAAATAAAACATCGGTTATTTGTATGATTTCATGAGTGTCGACAACAAACTAATCATTTTTTCATTACTGTGTCGCAACAAGAATACTTCAAATAATATTGTATTTGCAAATTGCTACTTTCACAGATTGTTGCTAAATGTCAGCTCATGTTCTTTTTTGACCAATATAGCCTGATGATTGGGACAAAAGAAGGCAACAGTTTGCTTTCAAAAAGTAGCATAAAAAGGTCGTTTAGTCTCTAAATTAGGAATTTACAATCAAATTCATAAATAACATTCCAAGTTTACGACATGAATATCAAGCATTTTAACCATTTTATATTGTATGTCAATAGGGTGCAAAAAGTAACGCCATATTTCAAGCCAATATGAAGATTGTTTAAAGGTATATTACCATCCTTATTACGAAACTCTTAACCACGCCGTCATTTATACACTTCACTTAACATATTAGATAGATACGGTTATTGTGTATAAATCGGATGTCTTCCTGTTCATTCAAAATTGTTGAATTTTGTTCTGTCGACAACAAACGCATGATTCATACTCATGAAAGAACAAACACAGATTCGTTTATTCGGGCCCAATAGCTAAATATATCCTTGTTTTTAAAAAGCAAGTAAAATTGTTATATTATCCTTTGAAAAGACCTATTTCTACTGACACTGAAAAGTTTATTTAAAAAAAAAAGAATTGAATAGGGAAAACCGTATTTCAGTTTACGCAAACAAATGATAGTGAAGGTCAGTTGTATGGTTTTTACTCCCTCATATCAGTGATAAAAAGTATGGACACTAATTTGAATAAAAACAGGAAAATGGGATAAGAAAACTTGTCAAATTTTAAGTTAGATTGTTGCTTTCAAGTTTAGAAGCTAAGCTATAAAGGAAATACAGAGGCACGACATCGTTGCTATGTAAACAAAGCTCGAGTCTTATATTTGTTTAAAAATAAAGTAAAGTATAGAATTACCATTTCTTTGACCAAATGCCTCGTGGCAAACACGGTAAACCTATTTGATATGTTCATAGATGATATGATAAACAGAGAAAAACAACATTTGATTGAGACATCTGCCAATACAACACATATGTAAACCATCTCAAAGTTCGAGCTTTGTTTACAAAAGAAAGATTTTCAAACTCTGTATCGTGCATAAAAGTCAATATGTCACCTTCAAATTTTGACAAACCATGAAAAGTACCCATATTAATTATTCTAAACATTGAATCTGGAAAATAAATTCTTAAATTTTGAGCTCAAATCGTGTCCAATTTACTTTCAAAGTTTCTTACTTGCCTATATGTACATGTACGTGGATTTTTTTCTACATATGTTTTTTCACTTCATTTATCATTTGTGATTAACCGTATCAATCCATTTTTGAATAGAATGTCCACCAGGATATTTTGGAATGAATTGCATGGAAAGATGTAGCAGACACTGTATAAATAATGACCCATGTGACCATGCCAGTGGAGTGTGTCTGAGTGGATGTTAGGAGGGGTACATCTTGGCCTTTTGTAATAACAGTAAGACACATTTAGTTGTTTATCACTCATATACCATAGGGTCTGCATTGCAAATCAATTGACAAAATGTGCCTTCTGGTGGTATTTACTAGACTATGATTTTGTTAGGTCAAAAACCAACTAGTAGCGAAACATAATTAACCCATTTTGTTATTCGTAGACTACAATTCTCACTACGAAATGAAAAAGTATAACAACTACAAAAACAATTACAAAAAACGTACTTCAAGTTTATTTGTTTACATGATACAATAACTAATCGATCGGCAATGAGTCATTATTGTATTTGTATTGTATTAATTTATTTAGTATTTTCCTACAATCCTACAGTTCATCGCTTAAAATTAATATTGTCATTATTTATAGCCTACCCTTGACTCTTTTTCAATTTCTTTGAAAATACTACGCTCTTTTTTGTTATTTGCAACAAGAGAGTAAATGATTCTATCAGCATTTTTCAAGTATTTCAGGTCATATGCTTTTGATATTTGTAAAACTTTTCTTTCATAATGTTTCTGGCAGTGTTACACTTTTTCTTCCCTTTTCTTGTACACACTGATAGATAAAAAACCCGACCAACCTATATATGTCAATATGCCTTACTTATATCACTTGCTGATAAAATGATATACCCATGACTGTTTTATCCTGTTTGAATCCTTACTGACATTTATCTAAATATTGGGCATATGTACGTATTAGTTAAGTCTTATTTTGGCATTGTTTATACTACGCTTCGATGGTTTGGTTTTCTGTTTTTAACATGCCTGTGACGTCATCAATGAATATGATACGTAATGTAAAGAAATCGAAGATATATTCAGAAAGAAGAGTTTCAAGTGACATTTTACGTCTGTTTCTTTTATCGGTGTATGTTTTTTTTTTATTCGACATCCAGCTTGTACTAATGGATATTACGGCACAAACTGTTCCCGGGTATGTTCACCTAACTGTAAACCTGATACATGTCGACACACAGACGGAGAATGTTCTTGTTCTGCGGGTTGGACGGGTTACAATTGTACCACAGGTAAGTCACTGACTAGCTCGATTGTTATAAAAACCACTGTTGAAGATAAATAGAGATTCGATTCAGTTAATACAACAACTTTTTTTACACTTTTAAAACCTAGTGAGTTATGTAATGGTTTAAAACTATTTTACGATTTTTATGAATTCAAATAACGCTTCATTACCTTAAGCAGAATTCAAAAACATTAATTGTGAACATACATATACACTGCACAACAAGTGCAAGAAATTAAGTAAGGTTTTAAACACTATTCTAGACACGGAAAATTAATTGCATGACTAACTATGACTGACTATGTATTGACTATATCGCATAACATTTTGACACTCGGTTGCGCCTTTCCCTGGTAACAAAATGGTTAATAATATATTATATGCATGATTTTGGCATCATGTAACTGTGTTTTCTATTTGATATTTACTTTATTCGAATGATTCTTAGAAGGATATTACAATACCCTTTTCTGTATCACCCTAAATAAACTGACATGATTTCAAAAGATTAATAGTTTAGAACAGCATTATACATTGTACCTATTTAAAGTACAGGAAGGAGCTTCCTATAATTTAAAACGCTATTGTGAGTTTAGAGTCCTCATTCACCATATTATACGGACTAATGTTGAAAAATAACTTGCAGATTGCAGGAAGTGAAGCGACGTTTAGAAGTTGAAAAAATAAATATATCTCAAACAATATTTTAGATTGTATGTTGTCATATGGAGAAAATTGTCGGTATACAAGTAGTTTATACTGTATCAACCAGACGTGTGACAAATTCAACGGTAGCTGTCTGCATAGTTGTAAATATGGTTGGCAATGTGACACAGGTATATTGTTTTGTATTCTAAGAACGTACGACTGTTTTGTTTAGGACTCAATACTTAACACGATACATTCTTAAATGTTAAATAAATTATCAAAAAATAATCTTTAATTTTTTATAGATGTTGAACACTATGTGATAGCCCACCCCTCGTCGAATCATCTGTTTATAACTATTGGAGGGACCGTTGGTGTTGGTGTTGGTGTTTGCATGTTTATAGTGATCGGAGTTGTAATAAAAAATATCTGTCAAACGGTAAACGTATATATTAGACAATGTTTTACCACTAATTGTTGCTATATCCTTACGTTCCAAAAGAAAACATTATATAAATAAAGTAAACCATTAAGGAAGATTCAAAGATTCAAGTTCCCCGAGAGCAAGTCTATTTCCCGAGGCTTTGCCTTGGCAAATAGACTTGCTTGAGAAGAACTGGAATCTTGCTGACTAGCTCAATGGTGTACTTTAAGTTTTATACGATAGAAAATGGTTTGAAACAGTGTACGCTTTTTTATAAAACGCTTCGCGGTTTATAAAGGGTAAACTGTCCCAAATTATTTTACACCGTATAAATATAAATTGAATTCATTCCTTTATTAGATTACACATGCAATGTACTGTGACGTAGGCAAGTTATGTCATACGAAAAAAAAAAATCAAAAAGGTAATTGGAACTAGAATCCAATGATATGGTTATAAATATTCATGATTTTATTCAAAATATTTCGGAACTTTTCCTTGTGTTAAAAAAAATTACTAAGTGTTCTGAATAAGGGTGTATCAGTTCATCGAACTGCATGATGCACCTTTTTGCAAGAAATCAGTCTGCTTTGCAGGGAATCAATCTGTTTACGGTGATTTTCAGGGAATTAATGAAAGATATCGAATTACTCACCATTACATGTATATGGTGAAAAATAAGTAGCGGTATAATAAAACACTTAATTACTTTTATTAGGAGAAAATCCTCAAACATGAAGCGTCATATTAGTGATATGCAGTCCACGTCTGCGGCCGAGCCGGTAGTCAATACTGAAGGCATATCAAATTATCAGGAGCTGAACTTTTCCTTAGAAGAAAACCCTTATCAAAGAATATCACAATAGTTCTTTTTTTTCTGTACAACATAAATATGAGTTAATCACTCCACATCAACAGTGAAAGAAGTATTCAGTTATGTTCATTTATGTGCATATGCATTTAAAATGTGTTTAATCTAAGGATGATCGGAGAGAGTCAGATGTATTAGCAGATTATTGTTAGCATACCTATTTTTGTATTCTTATAAAGCAGAATTTATCAAAAACTTGTACGCAAAAAAATTAAATCACTCGATGTGGCCTTCAACTCAACATTCATGTATATCGACGACGCATTATCAATTAACAATTGTTATTTCAATACTTATGTCAAATCGATATATCCCAAAGAACTGAAATAAAAGATACCACAGAGTCTTCGTTATCTGTTTCATATTTCGATATTTTACTGGAAATGGGCATTGATGGTAACAACTAAACTTTTATGATAAACACGATGACTTCAATTTTTCTCTTGTCAACTTTCCTTACTTATGTTGAAATATACCTTTATCACCTTCATATGGTGTTTTTGTCTCTCAGTTAATTCGAAACACAAGGGCTTGCTTGTATGAAAAGTTTCTAAGGCGAGGCAAGCTACTGAGAAACAAGTTGATAAAACATGACGATCAACAGTCTCGTTTGAAGTCATCTTTTCGTAAGTTCTATGGTCGATCCAACGACTGTCTGCAAATACAATCTTTCACTAGGTCGCATGCTGACTGACGTTTTTCATACTTATTGTTAGACCATAATTAATCACAAAATTGTCTACGGATTTTTCCGGGGTTTTTTTTCCGATTACACGAAGTGTGACTGGTCAGCAGAGGATGCTCACTCCTCTTAGGCACCTGATCCTACCTTTATCTTTTTAGACGTCCGCGTTGCTCTACTTTGAATTTGTATTTCCCTTTAAGGATTTTTGAGATGATTGACACTTTGTTATTGTCATTTCTTAATATATTCGACTTTCATTTAATATGAATTATAACATAGAACGATGTATTTTGTACTTGATACCTAATAATATATACACTAGAGCTTGAGGTTATTGTACACCTCTGTTGAGGTCGACTGTTAATAATAATCCCTAGGGGTAACAGGGACTCTCTAGTTTTATAATTTATTATTTTATTTAACGCTAATTTGCAAATGCGTATACATTTTTACATTTTTCTTGAAACAATCAGTATTTTTAAAATTTGGTTCATGTTTCATGTTAGAATAACAATAAACAATATATAGGTTGTGTTTTTGTTGCATTGTCGAAAATCGTAGAAAGGTCCTAATAAAAAAACAGGACTATTTAATCATATTCAATACTGATACCAGTGTGCACATACAAACATAATTTTTGCATACAAATATCCACAACATACACTTTACTCTTAACATGTGTCATGCATATTATTTTATATTCTATAACAGTTGGTTCGATTCAAATTTCCGTAAAAAGGGACAAATAATACAGATCATTGATTGTATAAGTATAACACGAATATACTCGGTGTATAAAAGTCTCTCTCTCTCTCTTACACACACTCAATCGCGCTGATGTCTCATCCCCGTTAATTGCCCCCCCCCCCCCCTAAAAAAACATACTCGGTTTGGCACATGATACATTATGACGTCATATTTGCGAAATGTACATAAACATTATATGTATATTAGAAAAACAGAGTGATCTGCCCCTGTCATAGTGGGTAGCGTTTTTTATCGAGCACCCTAAATAATGTGATTGGCCGATATACAAATGTGGGCGTGGATGTTATCGATGTAAGTTATTATTTACGGTTTATACCATGACTGTAGCATAAAATTGTACAATTTGTACATTGGCATGAACCGAATTGCTGACTGTGACTTACAAGTGTTTTTGTGTTCGTGATATGAGCTCACCTAGAATTGACACAATTTTTTTTTTAGTTACCATACTATACTCTACTATACTTCGTCAAGGTGCCGAAAATATATCATTTAAAATAGTACCTAATATTTTTTGTCCAATGTGTGATAAAGACTCAAATAAAAGAGGTTTTGGAGAACTTTCAATTGATATGTCAAGGTCGTTCAGTGAGGTTGTTCAAGCGCCAAAAAAATCCAAAGATGGTTCAATCTCTGATCAGCCACCTGCTATACCCACACAAACGTCAACCCCAGAATATAACAGAACTGAAAAAAAATGACACCCCTACATTTGTTGTAACAGGGCCATTCACTATATGTAATGATGACATACAGCGCATTGCTGTAGCTGTAAAGTCTTTACTAAGCGCTGAACTCGCAACAATCAGTACTCAAATTCAAGACATCGCGAAAGCTGAAGTTCACAAAGCCACTCAGCCACTGAAGGAAAAAGTTAACGTTTTAGAAAAACAAAATAAAGACCTCTTTCAAAAAGTCGATGAGCTTGAACAATATGGTCGAAGACCTTTGGTTCGAGTGGCTGGTATACCTGAAACCGCTGACGAAAACACTAGTGACAAAATTCTGGAGGCAGTCTCGGCAGTTGGTATCCCTCTACAGAGAGAAGATATACAATGTAATTGTGTCACACCGAGTAGGCAAACCAGATCGAAATCGAACACGCCCAAGACAAATTATTGCCAGACTAAAGTCGGTTGATCTTAAATTTCATCTCGTCAAAAACTCGAAAAAATTCAAAAACAACCCAAGTACTAGAAATGTGGCCATCAATGAGGTCCTGACCAAATACCGGGATAGACTCTTGTTCCTTGGCAGGCAATTGTGCAGAAATCACAACCTAAAATCGGTTTCTTCCTCCAATGGCAAAATTAAAGTTTACGATCTCAACAATCGCGCCCATTACATTCGGGAAGAGGCAGATCTAATTCAATTAGGTCACGTGATAAACTCTGATTAAACATCACCATGTATATTACAGCTACCTTCCACACCTGTATATTTGTGTAACCAGTGATCGGCATATTGTTATGTGCAGTTTTGTTGACTCACGTTCACACGCTCGACACTCAACGTTGGGTGTACAAATACTCTGTAAATATTTACTACATGCAAAACACAGCTTGTGTCTTCAATAACTGTGTTTCGTTTCTTACTATTTACGTTGTGTTGTCTATTCTGTCTGTGCAGAGTTTGCTTTACTCAAAACTCTCGGAAAAAGCGGCTCATTTTTTTGTATTTATATTCTATTGTATTTCTTTTCTTTCATATTTTTTTGCATGTTATATTAATATACATGTACATGTATATACATCCTATACATGTACTACATTTATTTTCGTTTCTGCTACATTTAATTTATTTTTGTTTCTATGTCTTGTTTTCCATGTTTTTGTATTATATGTTATATACTTGTTGAACATTTTCTCTGTCATGCTAATAACTTTCCACACACTCCTGATTTTGCAATTTATTTAGAAGCAAATATTTCTTTCGAATGCAGCCCGTTTTTTTTCATGTTTAGTCTATCACAAGATATATAATGGGTAACTCAGTCGAGCAGTATCGAGCTGCAATCGGCTTGTTTTATTTTAGATGTAGAGGTGTATCAAAAGTTTATTTATTTCTGAATTCCCCACTTGCAAATTTTCTGTTTCTTTTTTATTATCTATGTAACTCATTTAGCCACCTATTGTTAAGCATAATGCGAATTTCTGTGCTTATTAATTTTTTTCCCAATTTTTTATGTTTATCTTTTTACTACTGTGCGGAGATATTGAACTTAATCCAGGTCCTTCTATTGTAAATATTCTGAATATTTTACATCTCAATATCCGCAGTATCAGACATATGTTAGGTCAGTTAAACTACTTTATTCACGACTTTGATATGCTATGTTTCACCGAAACCCACTTAGATCCCAGTGTTAGTAACGATAACATTTTTTTAGACGGTTTCAGTCAAATATTGCGTAAAGATAGAAATTGTTTTGGTGGTGGTGTAATGATTTACCTTTCGGATCAAATACGTGCTACTAGACGTCCTGAATTTGAACCAGCTGACGTTGAATGTTTATGGGTAGAAATAGACAACCATACCTTTAAATATTTTCTTTGCTGTCTATATCGCCCATAAATTCCGATAGCAGTTTTTGGACTAAACTTTCCTGGAGCATAGACCAAGTAGGCGAGCACTCAGATAAAATAATAATTGCTGGTGATATCAATGTAGATCTCCTTACTGTTCCACGAACGCACATTATCCTTGAAATTTCTTCTACGTACAACCTTGTTAACAATATCCATGAACCAACCAGAATTTCACACACGTCGAACACACTTCTTGACCCAATTTTCACTACCACAGATATCCAAGTTTACGAATCGGGTACACTAGTAATGGACTCGTCCGTTAGCGATCACAAAGCGACATACATTGCGCTTTCGTCAAGTCTAAACTATAATCGTTCTTACAAACGTAAGGTATGGATCTCAAAGATGCTGACTTCGATAAACTAAATTCCTTAATTCAACATTGCGATTGGACAAACATTATTACGGAAGCTGACAATGTTAATATAGCAGTTGATAATCTTTCCACAAAATTTCTTTCGTTTGTTAGGGAATGTATACCGGAACAAACAATAACCATTCGGCCTCGTGACAACCCATGGTTTGACTCTGTATTACGGAGAACGATCAGAGTTAGAGACTGACTGCGTACATTGTAACAAAGCAATTGAAACGAATAAAGATTCTGTTTGGTCTACGTATAGAAAGGTCCGAAATTCAGTTAACAATATGAAAAAACACGCTATCTCAAATTAGTATGACAATATAGAAACGTACTTAGATGATTCAAGCAAAAATAATACTAAGTTATACTGGAAGCTGATGAAACACTCATTTCATATGAAGCTTTCAACGGAATGACCACCTATTCAAATTTCTAATGTAAACGGTACAACCAAGTTTGTTTATTCAGATATTGGGAAGATCGAATCTCTTAATACATATTTTTCTTCTATTTCTTCTGTAGACAATAAGAATGCGGCTTTACCTAATATGTATAGTTTATTTAGAGAAACACTTTGTAATATGTATATAAATGAACAAGAAGTGTTAGACATTATTTCAATATTACCTGTTAATAAAGCAATTGGTCCTGATTTGGTTAGCCACGCAATGTTGAAGGCAACCCTTTTTAATATTGTAAAACCACATTGTTATTTAATAGATCACTTGTTGATAATACTTTTCCTTGTTTTTGGAAAATTGCTCACCGCAGTGCAGATAAGGCTACACATCGCTCTGATATGCTAATGAAGGGATAATGAGATATGACGTCATAATACATGCCCCGCATCTGTATTTCCATATATGGAAAATACACCGAAAACAGTAGTTTTGGCAAAATATACGGTTGATTTAATACTTCATGGCAAAACCTATAACAACGAATTACACATATGTGTAAATATAAATTTACAACAACGAGAATATACGAAGAATTTCTATATCACATCTGTCGTACGGGTGTGAATCTGCGTCCCAAAAGCGCTCGTCAGACGATGTAAACACGTGTAGCTGGTGTTCCCGATGGTAACGATCTTTTGATGATTTATCAGGTATGTAGAATAGATATACAGTGTATTTGTAATAGACCAGATAACTAAGTAACTATTTTACTGTGTTTTTATACAGTGGATGAATTTCTGATCAATTTATTGTGTTGTTTCGTTCAAAACATGAGAAGAGACTGCATTGTTTACATTTATACTGTACAATGTACATGTAGAAGTTTATTGCCGGCCCGTTAAATTGTTACTCATTTTCTTCAGAAAGTTCAATCGACACGATCGATTCAGTTCATAGCATTTGTACAGACAATACTGTAGCTTTACACTACACTCAGTCTGACTATACATGCAGTTGTTTGTATGTAAACAAAGTGAGACTGTGAAAACAGCTGATCTGGTTTCCTGAAAATCAGAACAGTACAGGCTAAAGGATTATATACAGCTGATTTGATTTTCTGAAAATTAGTTGACCCGTTCATAAACAGCTGATCAATAACATGTTTCTTCTGTGTTGAAAATTCTTCTATGACAGTTTATTTAATTTTTTTTTACACATTATATTCATCCAATTGATATAAAATGTTCATGCATATTAATTATCATTACTAGCTTTTTATATCACTCAGAACATAACACTGTCTGAAATCTTATAGTATACAAATATAATTGAATTGCATGTGACATGTCATCACTTCATCTGATTTCTCTAAATGAGGAATCTCTATATGGACATGGTATGTTTGTTGAGAATGTGCATGTGAAACTTTCAAATAATAGTTAAAGTGTTTGTCATTTTACCCATTCATGCAAATTAGACCTTTAACAGGATGCTCAAATTGCTGTTGACATGTAGTCCTATGTATGTGTGTATATGTGTTTAATTTTAAAATGAATAAATTTAAAACTTATGTTATTTTAAACATACAATTTTTAATACTTCATCATTAAAAATTGCTCATCAACATTGAACATATCAACATTACATGGTATGATTTCACTGTAACTGCACTAGCTTGATAGAAATCTTGTATACCTAAATCATTAATATGAGAGAGAGAGAGAGAGAGAGAGAGAGAGAGAGAGAGAGAGAGAGAGAGAGAGAGAGAGAAGTGCACTGTTAAGGTTTTGTCGAGTAAAATAAAGGGGCCACAGTAATCTTATACATATCAGGGGTGAAGGTGTCGATCATCAAAATACTGTTTTAAAGCTTTGTTTGAACATGTGCAAAACCTGAATGCAAATCTTAACAGAATGAAATGTTTATTCAAGATAAATTAATTCCAATGTTTGTCAAATTGTAGGAAATAATTCTTCCATTTTAATCTTTCAGTCATTTTGATTACATGTTAAACTCACTGAAAAATCATTTTCATTTCAGCTGGTACCTGCTATGTTTTGGGATTTGCATAAATGCTGTTCTTATTGGTGACAAGTTACACACACTCTTATCCTGGGAATATAAAATACTATATAGTATGAAAATGGTGTGAAAACCTGGACTTAAAGAACAGGAAGACTGTGCTTTTGGAGAAAGAAGAGGAGTCAAACTAAGGAGTCATACAATATAAACACATTGACAATTTTGACATCATATCATACATAAAAGAAATTGAAATTATTGAGTGTGCATGCATATATGGGTATATCAATTTTAAAATAATGTTGTCACTGAACATATTATCATTATTTTTCTTTCAGAAAGTAATTTATCTTCTTAGTATAAATGAATAAAACAAATAAGCCAAGTATAAGTGTTTTTATATTCATAATTTTTTTAAGAAATGGAGGAGAGGAGACATTTACCTAAGTCAGCTATATTAAATTGCTATATGCTGTTTGCATAGACTAAGGATGCAAAGGGGTGGGGGAGAGTGTCTTCATCCCCTCGCATAAGATTAAGTTCAGAATTATTTAAATTCTATATATTCATGTGAACCAAAAATGGCTTTTGATTGCCTACTTGCAGGATTTACACACTCTCTTTTATCCTCGGTAATGAAAAATATGCAATTGGAATAGAATAAATTTTGTGACTGAATAAATATATATGCACCCCCCCCCCCCAAAAAAAAAGAAAAAAAAGAAAATGAGTATAACCTTAAAATCATTTTTCATGTGTATATAGCCCATCTCCCCTGGATAATTCTAATTTAATTCACACTTCACATAATAATATGGCTTGGTCTCTGGCCACCTGCAAATAAATTCCTTGAACCACCCCTCCCCCTGGAAAATGTTTCAAGACAACAGTGTTGTATATAAACATTGAGTCACAAGGCACAGGCATGCACCCCACATGAAATATTCTTATAATCAAAACATACCTCTGACCATATTGTACAGTGAGGTAGGGGTACGGTTATTTTTTATATTATAAGAAAAATTTAAATTATATTATATGTCTGTCTTATTATAGAGGGGCTTCTCCCAACCCAGCCTACCCCTCAGATAATTTTGCACAATTAGGTCTCATATATTTTTTTTCCTTCCCTCAAAAATAAAGAAACTACTAACTCCGCGCATGCAGTAACCTAAAATATGATGCACAACTGTTTTTGTTTACGTCTATAATTACAACAGAGGAAATGCGGGTGATTCATAGTAACCAAATTGTCCCTTTTTATAAAGATAAAACAGAAACACTATGTTTAAATAATCATTTGCATAATGTACTGATGAAATCAATCTCAAAATAAATTCGGATGAAACGATACAATGACACCGCGCCTATTTCAGAAGAGTTAACGCTTATAGAGTTATCTCCCCTTTTGGGATCATTTGTGCGTTTGAAATATTTATTGATTTGAGAAACCTGACTGACTGTCAAATTAAATGCAAAAAGACAAGGGCAAGGCGGCTATAGATATTATTGAACTTGGTATGATTTTCTTCCCTTTTTCGTGTACTTAATGAAAACTGACGCTCATTTGTTGAGAAATATAGTTTTAATTTGTAATTTTAATCAAAATGTACAAGAACGCGCTATTTTTGCAACAAGTGGCCAGTTTTCCTAGGAATTTGCATAATAAACGAATTTTACAACTGAATGAGCATTGATTTCTATGATGTATATATAATTTTGAATAAGTAGGCGTATTATTTACTCCAAACTTTGTTTGTCTTGCCCTTGTCTTTTTTGTCTCAAATTAGCATTGACGTTTCTTGTTTAACAGATGCCCACGTGACAATGAAAAGTCACGTGACACTCAAATTAAGACATGGTCAAGTTAAAGTGACCCATATCTTTGTAAAATCAGTCAAAAAATAGTTTTAAAAAATATATCATGCAGAAAAAATAAAGCTTAAACAAACGACCTCCTTTTACTGCTGTTTGAAAGCAAATTGTTGCCTTAACTGTCCTGCGACGTTATTCCTCTATTCAAAAAAGATGATCCGTCATTAGTTTCTAATTATAGATCGGTATCTTTGTTATCATGTGTTAGTAAAATTATGGAAAGAATCGTTTTTAAACATGTGTACAACTATTTTTATAGGAACAATTTATTTTATCGATATCAAGCCGGTTTTTTACCAGGTCATTTCACTGTTTATCAACTACTAGAAACGTATCACAGCATTGTTCAAAATATTGATGAAGGTAAATTTTCATGTATGATTTTTTGTGATCTGTCAAAGGCATTTGACAGAGTATGGCATAGCGGCCTATTATTCAAGTTACAAACCTATGGAGTATGTGGTGACCTTCTTCAGTGGTTTTCTAGTTACTTAAGTCAAAGGTCCCAAAAAGTTATGTATACAGATCTTTTGTCAAGCAAATCAGATATTTCAGCAGGTGTGCCCTAGGGATCTGTATTAGGACCTCTTTTATTTTTGATATATGTCAATGATGTGGCGGTTAATATGTTATCATTGTGTAGATTATTTGCTGATGACAGTTCGCTTCAATATTCTTCAGACAACATACTTTGAATATATTTTAAATCATGATTTAAAAATTTCGGAATTGTGGTCCAAAAAGTGGCTTCTTAAATTCAATTCATCAAAAACCAAGGTTGTTTTTTTCACCAAGAAGCATAACTCTGTTTTTTGAAGGCTCTGCATACAAAAAATTAGGACTCTTAAAAAAACTTAAGTATAAATTGGGTAGAGCGCATCTCTCTAAATTATACATTTCATTCATTAGACCTACCCTTCAATAAGCGTCGATTGTGTGGGATGGCGATGCAGACAAACTTGAAAAGGTTCAATCGTGTGCTGCACGAATTGTCACTGGGTTGCCAATTTTTGTACCAAGGGAAACGCTTTACTTAGAAACAGGGTGGAAAATTTTACAAACCAGACGATACATCGCCAAGATAAAAACTATGTTCAAATTTAACATGGGGAGTCTGCCTGATTATTTATGTGATATTATTCCTAATAAGAGGGAAAATATATCGCGATACAACACACGAAACAAGGATCAGTTTAATGTTCCTAAGTGCAGGTTAGATTTACTTAAAAATCATTTGTACCTAATGCTGTCAATCAATGGAATTCACTAGATATAGAAGCCAGAACAGCCACCTCAATCAATTTGTTTTGCAAACATAGCCTAAAGTTACGAAACCCCCTATTTATTTTTGTTGGTAAACGCTGTACCAACATTATTCATACAAAGCTGAGACATAATTGTATATTAAACTATTATCTCTGTAAACGTAATATTATAAATAATCCGTTGTGTTTATGTGGTAAAACAGAAGATGTGTATCATTTCTTTTTTTCTTGTAAAAAATACTCTAGAGCGAGAAACAACATGTTTGATCAATTGTTTATGTTAGATTTAGTCAATATTGATACTGATTTACTTTTATATGGCAAAAATAACCTTCCTTTACATATCAACAAAAGCATTTTTGCTTCTGTACAAAAGTTAATAGACGAATCCTTGAGATTTAAATAATATTTCTCTGTGTATATCAATAATATATTTTCTTTTGTTCTATATTCATATGCATGACAACTATTGCTATATAAGGAGAGGAACTTGTAAGTTGTTAGAACTTGTTTCTGATCCTTTTGTTTAGTCAATAAAATATGTTCAAAACAAAAAAAAACATTATATGTTACTATTTTAAGATTGAAGAGAATGATTAATAATTAATTTATGGTTTATTATACATGTAATAAAAGAGTTTTAACCTTTTGAAATCGCTCAGTACATAGTTTTATAGACCTATTGGTCGTTATAAAAATACTATAACCATATTATATATAACATTTTAAGAAATATTTGAAATTTATAACTGTAAAAATGAGGACACAGCACACTGCCAAATTTTGTTTTATGCAAAATACATAATATATAATGTCGAAAGCAATTTTTTTTTATAAATTGCATCTGATAGAAATTTAAAGATTAAATAATAAAAGAAACAGTTAAATTTTTCATTTACTGAGTCAATCTATCACACAGCGCTACATTGTGTTAGGAAATCAATTGGATATCTTCCTGTTCATTTATCATTGGTAAATTGATAAATATCGCATGATTCATTTTTTCATTAAGACAGAATCAACACCAGCTCGTAAAAGCAATCCTAAAAGTAAAATACTTCCTTCTTTTTATTGAGGAAGTAAATATCGTGTAGTATCCATTTTCTAAAGGTCTATAAATATTTGGAAAACAAAATCAGTTTATCTTTGACACAAAAAATAGTTTATCTTAATAAAAGGGAAGGACTTAATAGGGGGAAATAATATTGGGGGTTAAATAGTGTGTACCCTGTGTGAGCCCGCAGATTATCTTGTATAATTGTTATCAATATAAAAAAGAGCATCATTTTTCATCATTAAAATTGGAATGTTGAATCATATGCCGAAGGCACAGTTTGATATTTTTTCTAGGCAAAAATTATTAATCCTTTACAAAAAATAAAGGCCATGATTTTACATTTAAAAAGAATCTGTAGGACCAATGTTTATGTACAATATATCATGGGGAACCTATGTTGTTCCTTTAAACCTTGGTTTGTGTAGAAAACAAATGTTTTATTTTATTCTGCTATGACCGAACCTTATTCATATTTGATTATATTGGAAAATAGTTTTACACACTTATATAATCTATAATTTTAACGTTTTGTATATTCAGCTTTGATTAGCCGACGTTTAAGTAGCGTTAACTTGTTCATATTAACATGTTGTAAATTCCGTATTTACAGTAACCCGGTAAATTCAACATTTACAACATGACAATATGAACAAGTGTAAAGTTGAAGAGTTTTATTTTTTCAGCCTGTATAACCCGATTAGCCTAAATCAATGGCATACTGTAATGAATCATCGGTCCTTGTACAAGATCTAAAGCGGTCTCCATTAATTCGAATATTAAGATACAGAACGTTGAGTAAAGAAACGTATAACGGATATTTGACCATTGTGTTTAACAGGTTATAAAAGGTGATGTTATAGATGTTATAGATGTATTTTATTGATTAGCCCTAGTTAGGTCTTCCAGACCGAGTTATAAGGGTGAAAGCCTGTGAAAGGGAACCTCAGCAAAGATAAGCAAAGCTTGATGTTTAACTTCCTGATGTACTTGAACATATGCTGTGTAGTTTATCAGGCTTATATTAGTATCAGCATGTACTGTACCCGTATTTATTTCTTTTTCGCAGGATTAACGGTAATTTCCACATATGGTATGTACATGTACATTACTCAATGTTAAGGTTTTGTGTGTTAGAAATGATTTGTTGTTATTCATTTGCTTTTGTTTGTTTGTTTGTTTTGATTTTTTGTTTTTGTTTCTTTTTGCCAAATGATGGTATCTTCTGAAAACGTACTGTCGATTTATAATTAAACGGAAGGAATAAATATCCGCGGAAAATCGTAAGAGGCACAGTTCGCGTCATCTTTGCTAGCCAAAGGTTTTCGGTCCACCTTGCTCCCCATAAACCCTTAGCAGATCTTATTACGAAAACTCGGTGATGCAGTGGAGCTATCTGGCGAGCAAGTTAAGTTGCGCCTTTTGAAATTTTACATTTTAATTGAATAAAACAACGGGTACAATACACTGGTGGCTACGGCTAATGCATAAATACAACTTGAACACATGTTGTCCAGCGAGAATCGGAACATAACTTACGGTGCTATTAAATAGGAATGAAGATATCGCCAGGAGAAAGAAAAGAATGTTAATTTCATCGCTGCTGCATATATGATTTATGGATATATAAAAGCATTCGTGCCATAAAACCAGATATCGACGTTCTGAATAGTGCGGGCAAAAGAAAGTATATATAATACAGCTCATTGAAACCTTGAAAACAATAACAATAAGCAGAGACGTGTATTATATTTTAACGGGATAGGCAACTTAACATTCGCCATGTTTACTTCTTATACTATTAAGCGAGCCTTGACAAGTTTGTAAATCTCTGTCCAATCCCATGCAGTACAAACTATCGGTTTTTAAATGGTCTGATAAGACCATCGTTTGGATGACACTGTACTTGATCGCTTGTGCCTCAACATGTTAAACGCACCGAATGTTTTACCAAAGATCACACGTGTGTTTCTGTACAAGCGCCTGATTTAACGCTGCGATTGGATCAGCTACTCGCAGCTGCACGTAATCATAAAACAAAGCTTGTCACCGAGTTTTTGTAATGAGATCTGCCATACGTTTATGGGGAGCGGAGTGGACCGAAGATAATTTTGCGTTTGATACTCTCGCTATTTGATACAACACAGTTGAATCTCCGAATTAAGTAGTCGCGGGTATAATGAATTTTCAAATGCAATATCGTTTAATAATTAATTAATTTGTTGTGTTATTAAGGAAAACCTTTGCAATACTTTGCAATATGAATTCATTCGAAGAAAATGATAGTGAAAATTATTTTATTATCTTGAAGTTCCTAAATATCCATGTTCACAGATATTTATCCTTCAATCAATTTTCGACTCAATAACACATCTTCACAATTTTTTCAACAAATGCTAGTAGTGTCGTTTATAGAAACACAGTGCGGTTCGTTTATTGAAGGGTACGACTCACATCTTGCACATTACGGATTTATTTCTACGGCACAGTTCGCTCTCATAGTAGAGTTCTCAAAGAAAAAGCTCGCTTTTTAAACGGTTTGTGCGCTTCACAAATGAGGTGCATCAGTTTTATGCATTATTTAAATCTAATTACATAGAACTTTCCCGATTTTTGACAAGTTGTGTGGAACCGAGGAGCAATTGGAAGTTTGAATTCAAATTCTATTGGCATTTTTTTTATATTTTCTAAATATGTATTTACTATTGCTTAAATGATCGAATTGACTTATCCGATATAAACTGTACTTTATATTGGTAATTTTTTACATACGGATTAAACACACTTTTTTTGATGATTTTCTTTTAGCTGTGTAGGAAGAGCAAACGAACACGGGGCGCATGGCGTGATAAACGACGATTTTAATGATTGACAGGCGCAGCACGTAGATTCCTTTAGAAAATACCCCAATCATTAGACCGACAATAATTCACACATATAAACTTCCTTAAAACGAAATAATTATGTTCAGTTTAAATTAAATATGATTAACAATCATTTTCTTTTTCTCTAACAATGATTAACACATTAACACATTACTAGTAAAATTTCTAGAAATAATGGCAGATATTGAAAAGACCAGTACCAGAAGCACAATGTTTAACATTTCATAAGTGAAATTAGAATAGTGATACAACGCATTTAGTGAATATTTTATTCAAGTTTTTATACACGTTTTATAGATAACCGAGAATTAATGAAGTTCTATGGAATGAAAAAATATTTTTTTGTACATTGCATTGTCATTGTTTCACTTTATGGGTTTACTAATTGAAATTAGCCACAGCACATGAATTCGGACAATTGCCATTAACGCTGAACAAAAACTCAGATTTTTATTTTATTTTTTCTAATTTTTTTGTTTGACAAGAGAACAGATAGATGCACATAAATATAGGACTGATGATATTTCTTTGATAAAAAAAAATTCAAATGTTAAATCTCCCTCCTTTAAGAAATATCATATTTACTCAAATAAATACTAAGACGTTTAGCGATTTACAATGCTTATGTTTGACCGGTTACTAAGGATTTGTAAGCTAGATGTGATTGTGCAATGTATACACAAATCAATAAAACAAAGGGACTTATATGAAAATGCATCGCGGTATTTACTTCACATACTCTTTAACGTATTACTTGGCTGTATATTTATTTTAAGCAGACTTTTATTTTTTAGGAGGGGGGGGGGCGCTTCCAGTAATTCAAGAACATCCCTTAATTCCATTTATATATGTATTGGAATGATCAAGTTCAGAAAACGCCAATTCAAATCCACCTTAAACTGTCGAAAAATCACCACCCGCCAAATATAGTACTCGCTAATAACAATATCTTGACAGTAGTCTGAAAATCGAAGTGACTCATCCAGTATGCTTCCTTACTTAGTATGGTGTTGTTGGGTCATCAACAATATCCCGCTCTTTCACTTCGCGTTCTGGCCTAGTAATATTTATCATTGTTGTTGATGTTTACTCCGTTTCAGATTATGTCTATTCCCATGGTAAAGTTGACCGCCAGATTAGACTTCACAAGAGCGATAGGGTAGAACATTAGTTATTACGTCTTTCTTCTATTCTTTTGACTGTCCAATCCCGTCAAGTGGTGCGATGCGCACAGGATCCCGAATCTTCAATTGTTCCATGCCTTTTGCACTACGGTTTTTTTCCTGCTCCTTCTAGAACTATAGTCTGTCCCAAGATATTTTTGCCGCTTATTTTTTTAAATTATTCAATATTTATAAATACCTCTTGGTTCAGACGATGTTCATTCAATAGTATGAAAAAATCCCAAGATTTCCCCTTTGAACGCCCCCTCTAGCTTGTCGGGTATCAGTACACGGCTAAAAATAAAAAGTCTACGAGGTTTTTCCATTGCCAAGGAGATGAAGACGCCCGGATGATAACGTTGAAAAATTGCGCGAGGGGTCCCGAGTATTTCCGAATGGAGAAAAGATGTCAACATTCCCCATTATAAATCTCCGTAGGAAATCTGTTTTCGTTCCTGTGAATTTTTACGAGGGAAAAATGATAATGTGTGAATGAAGTTATCTTGGGAATTTTCCCTTTCATCGATTGTAATTGCACTTCAGTCACAGGTATGTGTATTTTTATTAAAAATCGTTCAAATATGCAGCATAAATATCTTGGGACAGACTAAAGTAGCGATCCCTTCGTAAGCAACAAGGTTTTTTTTCTTCTGCTCATAGATGTTGTTTGTGCTTGTTCCCATGCAGTTTGTTGGTGTGTTCCGAAATTCAAGTAGGGCAAATAAAGATCAGAATGCATGTTCTATTTACCACTTTGCCATTGTTACTGCTTGTTTTCCATTGCTCTGTATATATTTTAGAGAGCTTGGAGTGTGTATGAATTCCTATAAGCGTGCGAATTCAGCAAACTCCTTTGAGCTAAATTGGGGTCCATTATAGTTAACGAGTAAGGTTGGAACCCCGTATATTGCTAATCGAGATCTGGCTTTCTTGACAACTGTCTTTTATTTAGACTGAGAGAGTTGGTCGCAAATGGCGAAAAATAATCTTTTAAAATCAGTCACTTGTCTGTACTTCATACTATATGACGTCATAATTAACTTTGACGTCACGATCTGCATTCCTGTCGATAGTTCTCAGGAAATGTATCTTAAAGTTAAAAGTGAACTATATAAAACAGTATAAAACCGCATGTTTCCTTTACATAGATGCTGCATTAATTGCAGACGTACAGAATTCATTCATAATAAAACCAGTATTAAATAACCGGCAGTTTTAAAGCTTCGTTTTAAGTAAAAGACTGTTTATAAACTAGTGGTTTGGAGACTCTCCCTGATACGTATAAACAACTGAATGAAGAAATTTTATGGCATGTAAAATCAGCTTGGGGCAGATGAAAGATCAATATGATTTTAGAGTATTTTACGTAAAATTGGTAGAGAATATAAGTACCAATGTGAATCTTGCTTGGGAAACCTACAAATTTTACCCCAATTTTTGTAAATCGCTTTTGATTGGTAAAAATGTGCTTTTTGGATGATTTTTTAATGTTTCAACAATATCTTCCAACAAGTGAAAAGCTGTCAATGTGGCAGCAAACCGGGTTTTCTTTTATGTGAACTGTATCCACAATCTATGTCAACCCGTATCCAGTGAAATGGAGTACCCTCTATGCAATATTTTGCCCCAAATATGACAAAGTTCAAAAACGGGTATTTTGTTCATGAATAATCAGAAATCAAAATCCTAGCAATGTGCACACCTCTGATATATATACAATTAATCTGCAAAACAACAACTTCCTATCTTGAAAATTGTATGAGGAGTTATTAGTACAATGAGGGTACCTTATATGCAATATTTTGCCAAAAAATGACTAAGTTCAAAAACGGGTATTTTTTTCCCGGAAATCAAAGTCCTAGCACTATGCACACCTCTAATATATGTACAATTGATCTGCAAAAGAACAACGTCCTATCTTGAAAACTGTAGGAGGAGTTATCCGTACAATGAGGGTACCCTTTTGGCAGCCGGCCGTCCGCCCGCCGTTTTCACCATTTTAATAACCGGATTTTTCCGTTGGAAAACCCGGTTAAAAACGAAATATCTATTTTTTTTCCAAAGCAAGAACTTCAAGGTATATTACTAAATAAAAGATTTTCTTAAAAAATATGTATGATTTAATGTCACTAATCACCTGCACCGATGCGATTTAAATATATCATTTGCTATGTTAGGATATGCCCATCACGTGATTACAAAGTACATATGACGTCACAAAATGCATCAAATATAATGTTTAACATCGGTGTGAAAAGCTCGTGTCGTTTTAAAATTGCGCAAATAGCTCAGGATATTTTCCCCGGCTGCAGATCAGCAATTGTTATATGAATGAGTAACACTTGGAAGGATGCTTTCACTACAGTGGTCAGTTGTTAAACAATAAATGTCTAAATAATCGATGTCAATCATTGTCACATTATAGGTGCGATATCGTAATCTGATAATGTGGATAATAAATGAACCTGTTAAACACCCTTAACTCCTATAGTTATGAACAGAATAAAATATATATTATCAGAGACATAAATAACTTAATATTAAATAAGTTAAATAAAGTCTGATATTACAAGTTAAAAGTTTTAAGTCAACGATCTTAAATAAAATTTGTTCTCAGGATTAGAAGTAATGGAATACGACTACATCATGCAATGAAGTCGGTCGTCATAGAAATCATCTGAGTACTGCAAGTGTCAACAGTTTCTTATTTCTTTGAAAGACCATAGTTCAATTGGCTTGCAGACTATAATATAGCGACTTTTTTGGCTCTCAAAAATGTATGCACCTCTCAAAGTTACACTTAATTGCGATAGATGTGTTCTTTGGGATTTTAATTTTTATATGCACATTGATAAAAACAAAATTCATTGAAATTGTGTAGTATGCGGTTGTAATGCAACTTACTTGACTTAAAACTCAGCTGAATATTTTATTTTACATCTGGCAGGTCAAAATGGAAGATTTTAAAATTGTAGCTTGTAAACTGTGAAAAAGTCAACAACAGAAGAAATAAAGTTTATGGCTTTCGCTACATCTTCTTATTTTTGTGTACGACTATACATAACTATTTTAGATTTTGTTTTACTTAATAAAAGGTGTCGTTTTTCTAAACCTATAATTTAGATCTATACAAATTCAGTATCTAACTTTTCAAAAGCTTTGAAACCTTACCACGTGGAAATTATTTAGTGACGCAAATTGACAAATGCCAATGAAACGACATTATTGAAACCAAATGGTTTAGTATCCATTCCGACGATAATGAGGAGAATTCATATGTACATACAAATCATACATTTACATGTATACTTATATGTGATATGATAACAATAAGAAAAAATTACAGACCGTTTTTGTGCCGCTCAAAATGGGCGAAGGATTTTTATCCCCCAAGAAAATAAATTTTGGGGAGGGGGTTAAATAGGAATCACCTTGTCAGTCCGTCCGTCTGTCCGTGCAAAATTGTGGCCGCTCTATAGTTTCTGATGGAGAAACATTGGAAGTTCTGACTTCACACAAATATTGCTTATATTGACCTCTGAGTGGGTCATGACCTTTACCCAAGGTCATTTGGACAAAATAAAGGTCAATGGCAGGAAAAGTGCAAATTTTGTTTACGGTCCACTTTGGAATTTCTTGCTTCACACCAAGATTGCTTATGACCTTAGAGTGTATAATGATTTGTTCCTAAGTCACTTAACGAGAAACATTTGGAGATTGTTTCTATTTCATATAAATATATATTCCTTATGACCGATAATGTGTCATGAACTTGACTCCGGGTCAGTTGTGCAAGCCCAAAGTCATAATTTAAAAAAAGTTTAATTCTTGTCTGTGTCATATCTTGTATTAATGGAAATGAGTAAAAGCTAACGTTTGATATAAAATATGCTTGTGATCTGTAAATATACCCTGCCTTTAGGTTTGGTCATTTGTGCAAGTTTAGTGTCTGACTCACTATAAAAAAGCATCCATTAATCTTGATTTTCTTAGTGACGGTATCATTTGTGAGTTTGATGACAGTACCTTTTAGATGGTCAAGTGGGAGCATTCCCTCACCCCTTTTCTCGCAACCAAAATTTCCCTTAAGTTAACGTTTAGAAAAGTGATTTTTGGGGCATTCCCCTACCACCAAACACACACTTTTATTATGATTAAATCATATAATATACATGTTTATACTGTAAATTCCTAATTAAACGCGAGGAATTAATATCCGCGTAAATTCGCGAGAAGCCCATCGCGCAAATTCTTAAACCTCGCTTTTAATTTGTGGACACATGTAAACTAAATGATAATACAATATGAAAAAAAAAATCGGTTTTCTTGTTATCACAATTTGATGGATAATCGTTGAATCGAGGAATTAAGTACTCGCGTATAATAAGGAATTTACAGTATATATAAAGTGCTTTTTAAAGTTATCCTAAACGTGAAGTAAGTTAAACGAAGAACTTGCCTGGTATGAAAATAATAATTTGAAATGGAGTCTTGTTTTCGATTTTTTGAATTGACTATCATCATATTGATAATCTAGTGTCATTTTCCTTACACTCGTCTGGTTCTGATAGGTATACAGATCATCTTCACATTTGCTCGGCTCTAGTTCTTTCGCTGATTAGTGTATATATCCCTGTGAAGGGGGGGGGGGGGGGTCGGGAGAAATAAGATTTGTTCTTTTCGACCTCTTCTACAAGGATCTCTACCTCTCTTGCCAAAAAGTTCTCCTTTCTTTCTTTTTGAAGCGCTAAGCATAGCTGCGGCGCTTTTTTGTCGCCAGATTACTTATCCTACTCCCACTTTCGTTTTCGCGTTTCCTTTATTCCGCCACCTAATGGCGGATGCTGGAAAAGTAGTACCTTGGAGAAGTCGTACTCTGGAAATATCATAACTCTGCGGTATTGAAAACTTAATTATCTTCAAGTTATCATGCATGCAGATGCATTTGTTCTACCAGAATTAAATTAATGATGTTTCATTTAATGTCATTATTATATATCATATACGGGTGCTCCGAAAGCCATTTCATGATGATTTATTTCGAGAGAAAAAAAATGGATGTTATATGCATTTCATTGGAATAACTCTACAATATCAATAGGTTTTAAGTGCTTTTCAATGTAATATGTTACAGTTATGAACCCATGTTTTATATAAAAATGCAGAATTGTTTATACAAATTTTTTTGATTGTCACCTTTTCCATGATAATTTGTGCTGCTTTTTATTAACATTATTTTAGGCGTCGTTTTCTGTATGCAATATTTCAGGAATATTTTTCTATCATTTTGCATTGATATGTAATTTTATGATTATCCAAAACCAATAATTTGTTTATCATTTATAAACAAAAAAATAACTGTCGAGTTACTTGAAATACTACAGTAAATATATGTAATAATCGTTATAAAGTGTTACCAGCCAATCTCGTTTACTTTGAAAAATTTATATGGTTTTTTATGATTTCTTTTATTTGCAGTATGGACAAATTACGCAGTTAATAAAAACACTTTAAGTTAGTAACAGTAAAAATTGAAAGTGATGAGTAAGATTCAACATTGCTATAAATTAAATGTAACTATTAGATCTTAAATGAATTCGTGTATTATGTGATAACTGATCCCATTATATTGATAAATATGAAATGAAACTTCTTGCCAATTTAATATTGTTTGATAACGTCGAAAATATACTAAAAGTTAATGCTAATACATTAAGGGTCTTTGCATGGTGTACTTTAAAATAAGGCTGGAAGTATTGTTTGATTACCAAAGCTTATATTTTGAAGAATAAGTAGCATTACCTGCAAGGCAGATCTGTGATGCGATAAGTTTGATCTTACTTTTGTCAAAACTGTTTGGCTTTTATTTTCAAAAATATTGGTATCGTTATAAAATCAAGCATTATCTTTTTTAAACATGCTTTAAACAGATTGCTATATTGTAAATTGGAAACTTTGACTTTAAAGTCAAATGGATAAATCATTCTATGCTTCAAAAATAAAGATACACCTACATTTGTTGCGAAATGCTTTTATTATGATTTTAAAAAAAGTCGTCAGCATTTTGTTTTCACTGTAACAAGACAGCATGCATTAATCATTTAAAATAATTATGCATTTTATAAATGAGGCATATCAAAATCCAACATCATTTCAGAATTCTTGAGCAAGTGCATTTTTCTCATGACGAACAATATGATTCTTTACATTGAATTTCATATCAATCGATATATTTTAACACTTTCTTCCCGGCTTAGCGCTTTTCAGTACTTTCAGTACTTTAATTTTATGATACCATCTGCCATTTTTTCTGATCTTCAGGTACATTTACGTCGTTCTTAAGTTGCGCATATTTACGTTATTTCTACGTACCTTTCGTTAAACTAGTACCTAATTAATACGATGCTTTTGTGAAACGGTGCCCAGGTGTGACGTGGTTTTGGGAAAAACTCATACTTCATTATACAATACAATTATATATTGTATTGTATAATCCTTATTGTATTATATAATCCTTATATACAATTATATAAGGAATAAAAAATGTATATCTTCTAAATATCATACTTATACATGTACTGTATACTACTTAAAATATTATTTTCATTTAAAAGATGACATATCTTACAAAAAAGTCGCAACCCTATCACCACCGTCTACAGCAGTGAATTCAGAGGCTAGGAACGCAATTGATGGAAACATAGCGACGTGTATGAGAACAGGAGATATAGGATTAACCGGTAAACACAAGACCGTGTGGTGGAAAGTAGATCTCGGGGGAGTTTACAACATCTACAGCGTAAACATCCAGTTCAAAAACTACGACGGTTACGGTGTGTGCTCTATATTGAAATATATTTATGAATGGTACGTAATTACGTGCCGTCTAGAATCAAATATGTCATATTTACAACACCCAGGCATGTTTAAAGTATGTTTGTTTTCTCAACCGTTTAATTGATTAAAAGTGGCTTGATACACAAATGCCTTATTTGATGGATCGATGGAGATTAATTTGAGAAATGATTATTAAAAACGGAAACCTATATCGACTTCCAAATATTTTAAATGATTTCTTTTGTATTTTGTTTTAAAATAACCGGAAACATCGTTTAAGCTGCGAACAGGATATCTTAGATCTTAGAGTTTAATATTCTGGATATCAATTAATACACAAAACAATTATCTATATATACACATCAAAGACGGCCATATAAACTTTATGATATATCTTTTTTGATGGATCGATGGGGATTCATTTTGAGAAATGGTTATTAAAAACGGAAACCTATATCGACTTCCAAATATTTTATATGATTTCTTTTGTATTTTTTAAAGAAACCGGAAACATCGTTTAAGCTGCGAACAGGATATCTTAGATCTTAGAGTTTAATATTTGGTATCAATTTATGTACAAAACAATTATCTATATATACACATCAAAGACGGCCATATGAACTTTATGATGTATCTTTTTTCTAATTATGGAAATGAAAAACAAATGATAATTGTAGATATTTTTTTAGATTTCTGGATAAAAGATGCAAAGAGACTGTCACTCGCATAACCATTTGCTGTTCAATCTTATTTCAACATGAAATTCCAACGAAATGATGAAATGAAAGAAAACTGGGGCAATCTTAAAGCTGCTTGGTCCGATTTCATATCAAATTTTATGCACGCTTTTAAACGATGGTTATGCTTAGTATATGTATAATAATAGACATTGCTGTAGTTTTTTCTAGTCAATTAAGCGAAATTTAATTGGAGAAAAATATATACAAAATTTGCTAACAAACAAACGACATAAAAGGGCACCGCATTATTTAGCCTCATGTTAAATTTCACCCCTGGCGACGAGACGGGTATGGTTGTATTACGACTTTGACATCGCATTACATAAAGGTCGAAATAATCAGAGAAATTACGAATGAATATGTGTACGTTTTGTTTGCTAATATTTCTGAAGTTTGCTTTCTTTACAATCGATGTATAGCATGCGGGTTGAATAACTCCAATCATTCAGGGGACGAAACCAAGCTGTTTCCTTTTCTAAAAATTCCTGTGATGCACTTTGGTTTGTTTTTTCGTTTGTCCAACTTTATTTATAACTTTGATAGGAGACTGCTTGTGTTCAAAAAAGTTCATAATTTTCTTAGATAAATGTTTGTATGGAAACAATTAATCAACGATAGGTTATTTTGCTTGGCAAGTAGTATAATCTGTATTTGAATTACACACATTTCTATAATATGAATTCTCGGACTTTTCTGACAAGATTTCGAAAACACCTCTTATGAATCATTTTGTGTAATATTTAAAAATCGAATTAATTTCATTAAATTATGTAGCGGTATTCAAAATATTTCAAATATTGTATGAATTCAACCAATAATGAAGTCTAGTCTCGTTCAATCAGATGCTCGGCTGTCTCCGTTAATCTCCGACAAGTAAGAGATACCAGGTCACGTGATAGCTTGATGATGCGACCTCTTAATATAGACTGACTCTCTGCTTGTCAGAGATGTACGGAGACAGCCGATGGTTGAACGAGACTATATTGAACTCTGGCGTAGGAATACATACGACTGCAAACAACTTCTAAATTGTTCGTACTATTTAAAATCGGACTATTTCCAAGGTATTTATAAATAAGTTTCCTTTAAAAAAAATGCTTCAGCGTACATTACATCGAATTTATCGATTATGTTCAAGGACTAAGTCTTGTCAGCGGTGATGATTTGTGCTTAGGTCCAAACACTGTTTCAGTTTCGGTTTGCCAGAGTAACTGCATAGGAGTGTTGATTAAAATCAACTCCCAAAAATCGGACCAAGCTCCGACCCAATCGAAAAAGTCGACCCAATCCCGCTTTTTAGGTCCCCTGAGTAAACTAAGGTGACCTATTGCTATCCGTTTTTGTCCATCGTCGTGCGTAAACAATTTACATTTTTAACTTCTTCTTAAAACCTACAAAGCCGATTGTTACCATTTTTGGTGTAAGGAATGTCTATGGTTAGATGAATTTCAATTGTGAAATTCATGGCTCTACCACCCTCGGGGCCATAAGTGGGGCCAAATATGCAAAACAGCCAAATTTTCTTCTCTACTCCCACACACGTGAGGAAAAAACTTATGATGTCTATGAAGCCCTTTACCAAGATTGTGAAATCCATGGCCCTAGGGTCAAGGGTTCAGGCTCTAGTGTTAGGCCAATATGGCTTTATAGTAAAAATGTATTAAATTTTAGAAAATATTTTTCTCTGCTCCCATATATATTTGTAGAAAACTAAATGACTGGTTATGATGTCAATGAGGCCCTCTACCAAAATTGTGAAATTCATGACCCCTAGGTCAGGGATTCAGGCTGTAGGAAGGGGCCAATATGGTAATATAGTTAAAATGTATTAAATCTTCCTCTCTACTCCCATATGTATTTGTTAAAAACTAAATGCATGATTATAATGTCAATGATGACATCTGGGTCAGGGATTAAGGCTGTAGGAAGGGGCCAATATGGTCATATAGGTAAAATGTATTAAATCTTCCTCTCTACTTCCATATGTTTTTGTTGAAAACTAAATGCATGATTATAATGTCAATGATGACCTCTACCAAAATTGTGAAATTCATGACCCCTATGTCAGGGGTGTAAACTCCAAGGTGGTGCCAATATGGCCATACTGTAGAAATTTATTAAATCTTAGAAAATCTTCCTCTCTAGATCTACTCTCATATATATTTGTTAAAAACTAAATACCTGGTTATGATTTACATGAAGATCTCTACCTAAATTGTGAAATTCATGACCCCTGGGTCTAAGGTTCAGGCTCTAGGGTGGGACCAATATGGCTATATAGTAAAAATGTGTTAAATCTTTTAAAATCTTCTTATCTACTCCCATATAAATTTGTTAAAAACTAAATGCATGATTATGATGTCCATGAAGCCCTCTACTAAAGTTGTTACATTCTTGACCCCTGGGTCAGGGGTTCAGGCTTTAGGGTGGGGCAGATATCGCCATATAGTTTACATGTATTACATCTTAGAAAATCTTCTTCTCTTCTTTCATACATATCTGTTAAAAACTTTAAAATGCCTGGTATTATTGTCCATAAGGCCCTCTACCAAAATTGTGATATTCTTGACCGCTGTGTAAGGGGATCAGGCTATACGGTGGGGCCAATATGGCCATATTGTAAAAATGTTTTAAAGCTTCTTCTCTACTCCCAAACAAGTGGACCAAAAAACTGAATACATGGTTATGATGTCCACTAATTCCTCTACCTAAACTGTGAAATTCATGGATCCTGGGTCAGGGGTTCAGAACATGGGGGGGGGGGGGGGGGGCAATATGGCAATATAGTGTAAATGCATATAATGTTTAAAAATTGTCTTCTCTATTCTCACACATCTGTATAAAAAACTGACTTATAAATAAGTTTACCAGGAAGTCCTCTACTAAAATTTTAATGTTCATGTCCCCTGACCCTACCCTAGAGTCAAAACGGATGTATAGGTGTTAATGCATTTAATGTTAAAAAATATCTTCTTTACTCCCACATTCATGAATGGAAAAATGAATTCTTGATTTTGTTGACCAGATCTATAAGTTTGTTGCCAAAATTATAGGTTACATAGTTTTTGAAAATTCAAGCAGGGAGGTGGTCATCATTACAAATTTATAATTCTTCAACTTCAGAATAAAACCTAATCAAGTAAATGCATATTTGAGACTCCTTGACAAGTTTGTGTATGGGTATTTGCTACTCAAGTGACCGTTAAGACCAATTGGCCTCTTGTTATTAAAACTTATCCCGAACGAAATCATATGAAATTAGAATGTATCACACTTTTGCAAAAAAAAATCAGGTTGTTTAGCTGTAAAATGGTTTCGTCATTTAGTGACCCCTTAATTAATATCAATAACTCAGAATAAACTGCAATAATTTTTGTACATTTTTAATTTTAAAATAATTTTGATCGAGATCAATTGTTTTTCAATCGGGATCGGTTCAAATTTAATAAATAGCAAGTTTCCTAAACATATTTTTAGATATCAGGGCCATTCCTGATACAGGTGGACAGAACGACCCGATGTGGCCAAAACCTACTCACCATACAATGCCCCATTACACAAGGAGAAATAATATACACATGTATATGGTTTAGGGTTGGGGTGTCATCAGTTTTTCCAAAACAGGAGGTTGTGGATGACCCCAGATACCGTACTGTATAGTATACAGTTGTTGACTGGTGTCGAGATAAACAGTTGATCTGTCGGACCGGCTGGCGAACTGATGCAAGCCGGTCCGACAGATAAACTGTTGCCCGAGTCAACAACCCTGTTGTTATACCCCTTCTAATCAATAACACGTTTTCGCGGGTTATGTGACGTAATCGGTCTTTTTACGAGTCGATTTTATTAGCTCCAATCCAACAGTTCCAGTCCGACAGTCAACATGCTGGACTTTTTTCGAATAGAGTTATATAGGAACTGTTTTATAGGGTTTTACAAAAAGAATTATTATACTTTCATGTTAAATATTGAAATCTGATTGGTTTAGACGCAGTTGATAATCCGTTCTATTACCCTCAGCGTTAGCAACACACTTAGCAACGGGTAACATTTTGACATACGCATAAACTATGCGCGTACGGTTCGCCAAAGAATTCACGTCATTTATATATAAAAGTTTTAAAGTTTTTTTTTTAAATTAAGACATTCAGTATAATAAAATAAATAGCGCCTGTTCAGGAGGGTAAGAGTTAAAATTGATACCCCTCGAAAACCACTGTCAACCTCCGCTTCGCGTCGGTGGACAATAGTTTTCTTGAGGTGTCAATTTCAACTCTTACCCTCCTAAACAGACACCATTTATATAATGTTGCTAAAAAACCAGCTTGCATATAATATTCATATAAATTTGGATATCATGTAAAAAATAGTGTTGGAGCAAGCATGCGCATAGTTTTCCCTTTTTTAAAAACGGGAGGTATGTATCCAATTTTTGGCTACATCACGAACTAAAAAATTAACTCATTTTTAAGTATCATTTTTCTGTCATGACATCGATTAGATAATTATTCTTAATAGACCTGAACTAGATATACGTTTACCTATCTTTAAGCAAATTTCTAAGCGTATATTCCTGACTTTGAATTATATGATACACAAACACTTTCTACCTCACATAGTCCTATAGAATTTATTGCTTTTGAATGACACCCGTGAAACTATTGTCCCGGTGCGTCTTTTTACCCCCAAAGAACCTCAATGATACCCCAATGAACCCCAGTGAAACCCCAATAAACCCCAATGATACCCAAATATTCCTAATGATACCCCTATGATACCAAATGATATCCAAATGAACCCCAATGAACTTTGAAATACCACAATAAAACTAAATATGTGCATACATGTAGTTAACAGATATTCCGCGCCAGCTGCGTGTGAATAAACACCGTTTACACATTAATATCATGGAGGAGGTTTCCTTTTTTTATTTATTCTTTTTCTTAAAGTTACATTGAACTAGCACAAATGACCGAAGCTCAAATTAGGACATATTTATAGGTCACAAACAATCTTTACAAGATATAGCCCTTATAGGAATTTAGCATTTTTTTTAAACAATGGCATTGAACTTGCACAACTTATTTCATGACATATCCTCGCGTCGTAAGCATTCTTTATATGAAATAAAATACTTCTTATGTTGCTCCATAAGAAGAGTGCGAAGCAGACAAAAAGTAAAACTTTTTCCTTTAATGAACATAGGCTTACAAAAATGACCGTGCGTCAAGTTCAAGATACACCCTTAGGTCAAAAGCATTTTTTTTTAAAGTAAGAACATTCAATGTCTCCCAAAAAAACTTTGTTTAGGGGTGGGGGTCAGGTGGGGTTAAAAATATGCTTTTAAATTATCCCTATGTATTATTAAGTTAATGTTATTTGGGGTCTGGTTGGGACTTAATTGTTCATTAAGTATATGTATATTCTTGTATCAATAAGATTTGTTTCTGTACAATTTGGAAAATTTAAAATTCATTGGTGAATGAATCATTGCACATAGCTAATTTCAAGTTTATTGTGGTTCGAGAGGGTATCAATGAAATTTGGTTGGGATTTCAATGGGTTCACTGGGTAATCAATCGGTAAAAAAAAACCCGGAGCGTAATTGATCTTTCATTCATTTGTGTAACATTTTGTTACATACAATTCAATATTTTATCAATTATGAACATACTTAGTATCATTGGGTATTTAAAGTTCATTGGGGTATCATTGGGGTATCATTGGGTTCATTGGGGTATCACTGAGTTTCATTGGGGTATCATTGGGGTAAAAATACGCACCCCTATTTGACAAATTAAAGAAACAAAGAAAATATTGCCTGAATTAAAATCTGTTATAATAGATGTTTATGTATTTTTTCAGACATGCGTCAAAGGGGGCGATTTGCAGGATTGTCGCTGTATGTATCAGATAATGATGTATCATCCAGTGCTGATATTCATAGTTCTACTCTGTGTTACAAGGACGGACCACAGTTACCGCCCCTTAACTTTACAATAATATGTACAGAAAAGGGACGGTACGTCATATATTATAACGAACGATTGGACGGAGTTATCTACCCGGAAGGATATGAACTACAAAATGTATACACAGAGTTCTGTGAAGTCATAGTAAAAGGTGCATATGGTCATTTTTAACTAACTTTTGTACACTCTAATATGACTCTAAAATGACTGCTTTTAATAACCGCACTATCTGATAAAAGTCCAGGTATATTATTGTTATCATGTTTAGTCCTCCGGATAGTAAGTTTTCCATACATGTTATTTTTTTTAAGCACCAGACTTATCATTTTTTAGAATAATTTCTTGGTGGTATTCTAATTTGCAGTGAGATTTCAAATTGTATTTAAATCATCGTACACCAATGAGTGTTTAATAACTTTTTTTTATTACAAAAATTATTATTGCAAAGTTTCTTTTAAAACAGTAACAAAATCGTTTCAAAATTGTAATTTAATAAGAGTGTCCTGTAGATAATCCATACGTTTTTAGAAATTGGTTTCTTTTTCGGGATCAAGTTATCGGACAAAGATTAGCAAGAATGTTTAAAGACCGGAACTTTAGTATAAAAAGCAGTAAATAAGAAAAAAAGTAGAGGGAAGTTCAACTTTCTTGTAACTTATAACTTTAAAAAGAAATTATAAATTTAAACTTTAATCAACAAAAGGATTTTATATTTTTTTATTTTTTGTTCAAGTAAAAGTTTTTTTACAGAATAAATCCCTAATTCTTTATGTCTTTAGAAGTTCTCATTTGAAGTTTTGAAATAATTCAGAAGTCCAAATCTCGATGGACAGTTGTTGATTGTTAACATATCTACTATTATTGCCGAACAATAAACAGCGAACAGCCTGTCTTTCCTCAAAACTGAATAAAACAGAGTAATCCTTTTGAGTGTTTAATTACTATGTATTCAATTTCAAAATCATACAGAAAAAAACAGGCATGTGTTAACAGGTTTTTTCCATGCTGCTCTTTACTTTTCAATATCATTGAAACATAGAGCCATTTTTTGATGATATGTTGAAGTAAAATTTACATATTAATAGTTACATTTGCAAATATATTTCCTTACATGAGCCTTTAGAGTAGCGAAAACGTTAAATTCAGTATGAACTTTTTTGTGAAGTCACTGATTATTAGAGCAAGTTTTTATCGCTTGTCGCTTGGATTATTGTAAACTAAATCTCGGTGATTTTACCAGTTCTGAGCAATTTGAAGTTTTCAAACGTAAATAAAAGTTATATAAGGCAATGTTAAAAAATCCACCGGGATATAAAGTTGGTACGTTAACAAACCTTCGGGCTTCACAACATTTAAGCACGTGACCAACCAACTTCAAATCCCAATGAACTTTTTAAATTGTTGTTACTTCTTTAAAATTAATAAAAAAAACCAGCACGCTGATTAAAAAACTAAAAATCCTCTTTGGAACATCATTGTGTAGAAAAAAAGATTGTTGAACATTTCAAGCTGCAAGTGGTTAACATTACAATTTCCACCAAATCTAACAGTTTTTAATCAGAAAAAAAAATACGCTGCACGGTTCACCGTATGCTGACCGCACAACAATTTAAATCATTCTTCGTACAAATACAACTTAAAAAGAGAGCGTAGGATATAAATCACGTTAGTTGATCACTGTAAGTTTACAAATTATTTAAACAGCACACGATTATCTCCTTTTTGGAAAATCTCAATACCCCGAGTTTGAAATGTAAAGTTGCTGAACAATTGAACACACTGTTTAAAGGTCATTTTGTAATTTTATAAAACCAAGGCATGCTCCGTATGAGAACATTTGCGCATAATTTTTCGATCTACCAAATTGGTAACACTTAAGAAACCAGTGTGTTAACTATACTTTCCTCTGTACTGGGATGATATTTCCAACTGCTCCTGATCTTACAATTTTGAAGGACAATGAACTCTGGCAGAAAAATACTAAGAACACAGCACATTAACAGTTGGAGAAAGAATGCGCACACTTTTAAATTGTGTGCATATTACCTCTGCTGATGATCCTGTCCAACAGTATTGCGAAAAATGGTATTAAAAAATTACAATGATCTAAAAGCAAATCAAGTGAATGACTGCAACATTACCATTACTCAAATAAAATGTCATTGATCGAAAAGATATATGGCATGAAAAAAAAAGCGTTAAGAAAGCAATGTTATACGTTTTTAGCTGGCCAATCAACAGAAAGAGAAAAGCCTAGCCAGAGGATACCTACATATGAGCAGATTATTTGTATTGAAATATAGAGAACTCAAATGAATATTCCTGCATTTTGAGATCAGTGGAACACTGTAAAAGCAATCACAAACAGTGGCAGTTTTTCATAGTGTAAAAGGATCCTTAATATGAGCCATCTAAATTACGAAATCCAGTGTCCGAAAAAATATTGAGAAATGTTGTCATAAATTCACTGATACTGTGGACCGACTTTTACTTGCGACGACTTTTTGTAGCGAATGGCATGAGATAAACTCAGTCGCAACAACTATTTTTCGTAATCAAGGCTTATCTACAACCTAATTGGTATGACATGTATAGGGCAAGGACCGATTTGCGTCCAGAAATATTCGCAATAAAGAGGCCCCAGCGAGCCTAGCAAACACAACTCATATACATTTAGAGGTTAGTTTACAGTATCTAATACCTAACAAAATTAAAATTAGGACATGAAAATATGTTGAATGGTTATCGAAATAAGTTACCAACATCGTTTGATTTTCCATTTATTTTATACCTAAACCTTTCTAATATATTAACACATTTGTTTTGGTTATGATAAAATACATACTTACTGACCATTCGTACAGGACAAAGCACGGGCACAACATACTTTCATTTTTTTTTCTAAAAAGAAATATGCAATAAATAGTAACATATCCCAAAATTGTTTCTTTTGTTTTTTTCTCTCTGACGAATGTAATATTTTTCCTTTGATATGTTGTGTACAAATTATTTAATACAGACTTTAAAAATGCAAATAAAACACTTCTTTCTTTATTTTTACATGTGTATCTGTATTTGTTATAGGATGTAAAAATGCCAGTGTCTACGGCAATAACTGTGACACTCCGTGTCCTATCAACTGTAAAGACAGTAAGTGTCACATAGAGAACGGAACATGCTTCAAATGTAATCCTGGGTGGACTGGGTTATATTGTAATACAAGTAAGATCACAAAACGTATTTTTTGGTGAAATATTTTTATTAGTATTGTTTTAAGCTGTAAACTAAAAAAAACGTAAACATGAAAATAACTATATTTAAGATTTAATAAAAGCTTTTCATTACATGTATATAAATTTATGTAAAATGGAATCATTTTTAATATTATGAGGTAATAAAATAGTTCATTTTACAAATTACAACTGATTTTAAGCATTATTTTTAACGGTGACGTTTTTGTTTCTATATGACTAGAATGTAGAGAAGGATGGTATGGTATCAACTGTACTCAGCACTGTGTTGGACAATGCAAAGACGGTGCAACCTGCAATCACGTGACTGGTCAGTGTGACGAAGGATGCGATGCAGGATGGGGAGGTGTTTTGTGTGATAAAGGTAATACTTGTTATAATGATTATTATAGCGAGCGCAGCGAGGCGGCGCGAAGAGCCGCTCGCGTAGCGAGCTTCATAGACAACGTGTACGAACGGAGGAAATTCGAGTTGAAATCTGCACATTGTTCAAAGAAAATTTTATGAGGCCACGTGAAAACGTTCTACTTTCCCAGTGATCCTTCTCGGTGCATAGCAACATGGTGGAACAGAAAGTGTTTCTATGGAAAATTCTTACCTCTACATCGCATACATCATTTTCATTTAACAATAAAAAAAATCCCTCTAAAAACATTACAGTAAACAACACATAAGCTTTTGTAAAAAAACTGAACTTTTGCTGACATATGACGTCATTTCCTTTTCCGAATTTGTCCGACAATTTACGAAAACTGTCGAGCGCAAAAGAATGTTAACTATGACGTCACAAAGATCTCGCGTTTTAATTTCCCGCGATACATTTAGAGGTGGATCAAGCATATGTACTGGATCATGTAGGAAGTACTCAGTATCAGTGTTAATGGTGACTCTTTGGCTGATTAGTTTTGTTTTGATGATTTTTTTTTCTTGCTTAGTAAATACACATGCAAGTTCCATGCTAAATTTATTGTCATATTGATCCAATCATATATGCATACGTTAGGTAGGTGACAAAAAATTATTCAGAAAGAAAAGTCTAATAATTATTAGATCTACCTGCAGCCACGTCATTCTGTAATGAATAGATAAATGAAAAGAATTAAACTGTTAAAATATCTACCGGTACATGTATTTGTTATATAGTTGCATATGTGGTCAAATAATATTGGATATGACACACTAAGAAAGGGGTGAGGGCACATGTCTACAACGCTTATATAGCGTACAAAAATTAAAAAGATTTAAAACAAAATTAATGTCACTGAGGAAAATAATCAAAACACGGGTTACAACAAGGAACAAAATGAGAAATAACAAACAAAATTTATTTTTACTGATTTTAATGATCATTATTAAAAGGTAAAGAAAAGATAAAACATAATTGTATCTACATAAAAAAAACGGCGTTGTGTTTATCAAAATATTTTAATACAATGTAAGTCTGTTTAACATTTTATTAATGCTCAGTGGTAGTTTGTTTAAGTGTATAAGACTAGGAAGGGGCCATTGGAATAAAAGTTTGATAATTTCGGGTTCCTTGCGGTGGTAAAAGTTTTCGAGACAAAGCCAAAGTTTTTTGGTTAGGGCAAGTCCACGGGTTGCATTTAACAATGATGACAGATGTGTGGTTCCTTCTGCGCTCGCCCCAACGGTCACACCGTAAAACATATTAAATCTTCTACGAAAGCAGAGAAGAACAATTTTAGCATTACAATATTCATATATAGCACTATATGTAAGAATAATAATAGCCAACGACACAAACAATAAAACAAAACAAGTTTTGAATTCGGGATGTCCCATCCCTTCTTCAGGACAACAACATAAACCCATATATGGAAGGAGAAACCTGTTTACAAGACTAGCACTAAATCTAAATTTAATGTAATTAAAATAAACACTGGATTTAAAAGTGGCAATTACATCTTAGTTAGTACTGAAGATCAAAAGCCGGGCAGATAAAACTAACGTCCGACGAAGAATACGGTATGTGAAAAAAAGTTGATAGGGAATCAATGGACACTTTTGATTGAAGAAACCGTCAACAGTTTTGTAAAGATGAATGTTGGTGTACTTGAAGGGTTATGAGTCTTGCTTAAATTCATGAAATTATTTTTTAAATGATTATTATTAGTTAAAAGGATGTCTTTTGTTGAAACTGGTATGCAATATGTAGACCCCTAATATCAAGTACAAGTCAGAAGTCAAATGCAAAACTTGTGGTTATGACTGTTGTGTTGACTTTACACAGTGAAATTACAAATTATAGACAGGAGGTAAACTAACGTGAAAAGTATGTGGATGGGACATCGTAAACTATACACTGTTAAGTTTCTGACATGTGATGGTGCAACATTCACACGGTGCGGAAGGTCAACCCTTTGGGAGGTCGTAAAACCAGCCAAATCATAAAAATAGGCGAAAAATAAAATAATTTTCCTTCATTAACTCGAACGTCAATTTTAATTAGCTAATTAATTCAATCATGCGTAGAACTGGTTGTAGGTTTTTTTTCTGCAAACATTTATGGGGTTAGGTTTTGATGAGACTACATTTTATCTTGGCATAATACATGAAATATCACAATATAAATAAATCCTCTGATTTTAGGTATAGTAATGGGGTAATGTTCTTTGGTATGTTTTTTGGTCTTATCTAATCTGGACGAATTCATCATCTATCACACTGAAGCATGCTATTTTTTTATACGATGAATATGTATGCATGTATATTGAAACAGAGTGTGACAATGGAAAATATGGATATAACTGTGCCAACAACTGCAGTTTTCATTGTTTACATGATTATATGTGCGACAAACAAACTGGTCACTGTCACGGGGGTTGTGACCCGGGATATACTAATAGTGACTGTAAAAAAGGTAAAACAATAGATCACAAGCATGTACACTTTGTTATAAATGAACATGTACACTTTGTTATAAATGAATGAATTTGTTATTGTTTTAAAATTCAAACGCGTTTGCTTATTTTTAATAACATCTTAATATTAGTGTAGCTACATACTACTGGTGACGTAACGAGTACATCTTTATTTATATAGAGTGTTCACCGGGACATTTTGGATTAGACTGCAGAGACCGTTGTAGCGGTCATTGTACAAACGGTGAACCATGTAATCATATCAGTGGATCTTGTCCCAACGGTTGTCAGGACGGTTTTGTCGGAACACAATGTAACAATTGTAAGGAATACTTATTTATTTAGTAAAATTAAGTAAAAATGTTCCTCAGTTTTAAAATGTTGTTTAGGAGGTAAGTAATCTGACCAAAGTAAATAGTAAATTTATTGTTATTTCTCATAAGATTCTACGTAACACAACAATGTTTACATAACATTAGTTGTTAGAACTGTTATTTTTCACGATGTAAGATACAATAAATCACCGGCTTATATTAAGAAAATGTGTATATATATGCTCTATAATGTGTTGACCGAGTCTATATATTTAGGCACACATTCGGGTAAACTGAATCGTTATGCTATTGTTTAGACGATTTGTTATAAAACATATTTTTCACATATTCACTTGGAATATTTGCACTCACTGGCAGTATATGACGTCAAAAGTGACGTTATGTTTATAATCCGATCAGATTTAGTGAAAATTGATTGTTTCTTATTTTTTACGAATGGGAAATACAGAGCGACGCTTTGAACAAGGAAACAATTCTCGTCATTTATAAGTCTTGGCTAGATAGATATCTGACTAAATTATTACGTTTGTTTAAGCATGCACTCTTTGTTTTCGAAAAGAAAAACTGCTTGAAAACAAGTCGTTTTATGCGAAAAATGCAAAAAATGGCGGGGAGAGTTTATCTTTATGATGACATATTTCTAAATTGTGGGCACTTAAAATGAAAATTATGAACAAAAAAATCACGTATATAACAGTACAAAGAAAAACAGGCATGTAAACCAGACTTTTTTTTTTCATTTACCCCCCCCCCCCCCACCCAATCTAAATGTTTTAAAAAATTCGGACTGGTTGCACATTCATTCAACGGATTTTTTTGGCGTCAGTAAATCGGACCAGTAATGCCTTGTTTAAATCGTCCCAGTAATTCCCTATAAATATGGATTCCCATTTCACACTCTCACGAGAACAAGATAAAAGACCATGTACATCATGCATTGTAAATAAAATAGGTCCATTTCATAAGACTAACAGAGTTGTCGTTCCTTCGAGTGACGTCACAATGGATTTCTTGCACATTGATCCCACAGAATTTTTCGGCGTCAGTAACTTTCGACCAACAATGCAATTTATCAATGTCGGACGATCTCACTAGACTTGATTCCTTCTCGCGAGAATCAAAGTAAAACTTTTGAGAAACATATATTGTGTAGTTTCAAGAATATCATACTTTTTAAGTAAACAAAACAGTATATTTCACTTAGTTTCTTTTTCAGGGTTTTTTCCATAGAGACAGACGACACTTGACCGACGTGAACTTTGACGTCACAATAAGGGGAAACTACTCTAAGTAGTTTGTAAATCTGCAGAAATTTAAATACCAAAATCTTCTCAAAATCTTGCAAAGCTAACAAATGGGGACAACTTTTTTTTAAATAGGAAACAATTGTAACTTGCTCTCAATTGGATGGATGCTCACATTTATTTTATTCACTAATTATTTACAGTAATTTCCAGGGACGTTTTTTAAAAGGGGCGCGGCAGCATCATTCAAAAAATATTTACAAGCAAAAAGAAAAACAAATTATCAAAATCAGGGAAATTCTAATCCGGGTGAAGAATTGTGAATGCGTAGTATGCATTTAGTTCTTTAACTGCTCAATGATATCTTTATTTTCACATTTATTACATCCTCCCGGGGGGGGGGGGGGGGGGTCCAAAACCGTTTTTCTTATATGATCAGCAAATTTTTTTATACGTAAATTATATATTTTTTTATACCGGGGGGGGGGGGGGGGCTCCATGATAAGTCAATTTTTTATATGTTAGTTTAAGAAAAATGTCTGCTGCAAGAAAAGAGGAAATATACTTCAATAAACATTATAATAATAAACATTATGTTTAAATCTTTATTATTCAACAACATTCAATTTGTATCTGAGATAAATTCTATTTAAATAAATAAACAATCTTATAAATTATGAATAATGAAAATTTACAAGAAAAAAAGGCAGGTTTATATTTTATTTTAAAGTACAGCCGTAAAAATAATGTAGTTAATATGTTTTAAAACATATTAACTACATTATTTTTACGGCTGTACTTTTTTACTGTTTATCTTTATAAATTGTGGAGTAGTTAACCATTAAAGATTATTTTAGGAAAAAAAATGGTTATGGCCTTTTTTGATAGGAAGGAGGTGAAACTGGATGCATATAGTTACCAACATATCTTATACTTTTCTTGATAATCTATTAAGAGTATTATCAAGAGTTCATTATATGACTATAAAAGCCCTATCAGCCTATAGCGCCCTTGATCTTGAGACTTAGAATTCACAATTCTGGTATCAGCTGCGTTTCACAAACACTAAACAGACTCAGGTTTTTGATATGGTCAGAGGTAAAGAAGTACATATTTTTATAAGTTTGTAATATTATCAGTGCACATTATTATACGAACCTCGCTCTAATAGCTAAAGCCCTGATCCTGGGGTCAAATTGTTTTTCAATATAATAGAAGCACACATATTTAACCTTACCTTGTACTGATATTTTCTTTAATATGCCCGTTAGTAAGTAATTAAGGTGATTTTTACAAAATGTTTGTATATTCTTTTATGATAAAATAGTCCAACCATTACACGAGATTTTTTCACTTTCGATGAGGCACCGTGACTTATTTTTTAATATCATCACTATTAGTTAGTTTTTGTGCTAAATTCCAAAAAGTAAAGTAGAGTAGAATATTTCTTTCAGTATTTTTCCTAAAATGTTCGCTTAGCTCTCCAACCAACTCGATGAAGACGAAGACCAATTAGTGACAGAGAGTTTGCACTCGTTTATTTTTTTTTTCTTTATTATTGTGTATAATTTTTAGACTGCACAAAAAATATGGTGCTGAGGAGGAGTAATAAATAATGATTTTTTTTTGGGATATATCAAAATCGGTAATTATACCTAGAGATTGTCTGTCAACTCTACTCTTATCCGTCATTTATTATTGGCAACAGAAGTGACCGATGTATTTGTTTAATTTGGGAACAATAAAACACTATTTTTTTTTTCTTATTTTGGGTATATTCTTTAGCTTGTAACAAAGGATATTTTGGCACAAACTGTTCACGGGAATGTTCACCTAACTGTCAGCCCGACATATGTCGACCCACGGACGGATCTTGTAGTTGTGCTCCAGGATGGACTGGTGATAACTGTACCACAAGTAAATTTTTGTAGACGATTTCATTGTATTTTCAGCAATAGGGGATTAAGGCATACAATAACTCCACAATTAACAAACACTGTTTTTTATACGGCTATCAAAACAATTTGATGTCTGTTTTTTTTCGATTACTATACTATAATGATTGCGCCCATGAGAAAAGGGTGCTTATGACATTTTTTGCACATTTTTAGATTTTTATATAATTTAATTAAACACATCTTAAAGTTCTCAAATCTAAAATGTTATCACTATACGCTAATTCTAGAAAAAGTTTTTTGCCCATTTACAGTAATGCTTTTTCAATAGGAAAATCATGACGTCGTGTTTCACATACATGTACGCAACGTCAACAATTATTACTGTGAATTAGTCGTTTAATAAACATGAAATACAGCACTTTGTTATCAGTTTCTTTTCACATTGCTGAATATAGTTGTATGCTTGCATCTATGCTATTCATTTATTTCAGAAACAAAGGTCTGTTGTTATTGGGTATTTTTTTAAATCATAAATATTTCTACTGTCAGTGCAGTTGTCTGCCAGTGAAAAGTGATTATTCAAAAAAAAAATGGCGGTTGTATAGTTTCATCTTATTTTTGGATATCAACGAGAAACTAGTTAGTGGCGTATTCTATGCGAACATATTTCATTTATATATGTCTTTTCCATATAAACAATCAATAGCTAAAATATATTAGTAGCTTTTGTTCTTAAACAACATAAATTATGCGATTTTCGTTACATTATTAAATATGTCATATTTTAGTAATGAACTTTAAAAACAATATCAGAAGTAACGTATTATACAATTTTGTTTGATCATGATCCATTGTACAACTTAATGCTGCAATTATAGTAGCAGCACTGAACTATTCTTTTGAACTTTTCAGTAACTAGACTTTAACCTGTATACTCACAGATAAACACAATAAGAAAAAAAGTAATTAATTCTACCACTGCTGGGAACATGCTTTTTACACCACTCTTTCTGTTCAAAAAATTTTTTCCAATAGACTTTATGCAGAATTTATGGAAAAGAGCGCCCCTTCCCTGGATCAGATGATATTCACCCCCATCCAATACTAGTATTGATAATTTTCACATTATTTAAAATGTTATTTTTTTAGTGTATATGGGATATTTTTACTTTCCGGTCGCTTCTAGACACATTTTTTTTCGAACTACTGTGATTGTTTTTTCTCTAATTGTTAAGCCCCCCCCCCCCCAACCTTTGCTTTTTTCGGGCGTGCCCACACCTGAAAAATAACATCCAGACACTTATCATTTGTGTGTGACTATTCCACAGCAAATATGTAGGTTTAGCATCATAGAGAAAACATGCAGTATGCAGAGATTGATTCCGTGTTTTGAATGTATATTTCACCATCGGTTTAAGATAACTCTCAACCGTCCATTACCCATTATCCAAAGCTAATGCATGCATATATGTATCCTACATTTACCTTCCAAAGTCATTTGTAAATCTTACACACTTCATCAAAGTCGTAAATAATTTAATAAATCTGCTCCATCGACTGAAATAAATATGAAAATGAAGCCAAGGTTCGGACGGGATCGTGAAACCGTCAGACATTCTCAAGTTCTTCAGTAATGGTCACAAGAAAATGAACAAGTATTGGGATTGGTCTTGACGATCACAAAGTTATTGTTTTATTAATACTAATCGAATTAAAAAATAAGTTCCGATAAAAATCATGAGGTAGGTTCAACGTTTATAATATTATACAGTTTTTTTCGATCATGATTTATTGGTATTAAAGCAGAAAATAGCGAGTCAATAATTCTATATATGGTTGTAAAAATATGGGCTGTAATTATGATGTCAAACATTTTTAGTAATTCATTTTCACTAACTACTCAGGTTTGGAAAAATATTCCGAACTCTTGCGACACCGTAGGTACTGGCACGATAACAGTTTCTCACTTTTTTAAGCATACTGTGTGCGACTTAAATAATCTTGTATTAAAAAAAACATGCATGAACATAATGTACAATTTTGTTTATCGTCTAGTTTTTGTGTGTAACGTATATTTAGAAATTATGTCAATGTATTATTAAGAGGTAATAGAAGTCACTCTTTCCTTCTATATATTTGGTACTATTCCATGACCATTTTTGTTCTGGCTCTTTGTTTAAATATATAGCTTGTAATAGGAAGTTTTAATTTTTAAAAAAAGTACAAGAGTATGATTACATCATTTCTGAACCATTCTCAGGAACCAACATCCAGATAGTGACTTTCTGCATAATTATTTAAATTCACTCGTGTTCAATACATTGAATCGGACCACTAAAGATTTTGACTGTTTAACAACTTTAAAACACGAACAACAGTATTAAAAACAAAATCGACATCATAAGGAAAGAATTAAAAACAAAACTTAAATAAAATAGATTAAAAGCAATAGAAAAAAACTTATTTCAAACGTTCTTTTTTAACAAAAACACAGCCGATAGGAACATGATAGGAACATGAAATGGTGTTTTTATTAAGTTGTACATAGGTTAACTTCTTTGTTTATAATCACATCAACCAAGTATGATTCCTTTTATTTCTAAAGAAAAAAAATTGGAAGTCTAGCTCTGTTGAAACTGACAGGACTGAAATATACACGCTCTGTTTATCAATTGGTCGAAACATTAATCGACTTAGCTAGGAAAAATCTGGACTGCACGAAAGAATCATGATGATGTCAGACTCAACCTCCCATTTAAGATGATTTACCCTTTCCGTTTATTTAACGTATTGATTTATACATTAATAATAATGTTTTAGTTAATTTTACCTACTACTGTAGATTCCTTATTTTACGCGAGTACTTAATTCCGCGATTGAACGGTTTTCCATCAAATCGCGAGAACATAAAATCGCGAATGCCGAAATTTTATCATAGTTTCATGTAGTTTACATATGTCTGAAAATTAAAAGCGAGATTTTAAAATTCGCGAGACGGGCTTCTAGCGATTTTACGCGGATATTAATTCCTCGCGTTTAATTAGGAATTTACAGTATTTACGATCAATTCATTAACCTGTTAAAAGGAGGATGTAAATAGAATCATTGATGATTCATGCGGGTTATGGCGGTAGCGATCATCGCAAGAAAAATTACATAAGCCGCTAGGGCGTGTTATGTTAATTATATTTATTTATTATCTATTTTTTTTCAATGTTGCCACCTTCATATCGTGCATAAATCACCAGAGAAAGCATTTATTTGTTTGATTTGGGCTTACTATTCACACCCAGTTTTGCCCCTCCAATTCATCAAAAAATCAGGCTCTATAGATACTGACAGAGCTAAAACCCTCACGATCCAGTTCTAAACATTAAATTGATCGGTCGAAAAAGATCTTGGGCAGAGATTAAAAAATATGTGCGGAAAAAGTGAGATTTAGCGCATTTTCAACAAATTCCCATAGTGACTTCTAAAAATTTGATAACATTCAAGACTACATAGGAAATCGGGGTCGCTAATATTTTTTTTATCTGAAAACAATTGATATAACAGTAAAACTTCATGCATAATACATGTATTTTATCAAAATATATAGGTTAGAAATAATTAGACTCGCCCTCGTTAAGAATAAAAACAAGGAATTGTGTTTTTTAAGGGCATATCAGATTCATTTTGTACATGTAAATGCAGCATTTTACTTAATATTAAGAGTGTGTGAGGAAACACAAACACTTGTTATCTAAACTTCTGAAAAATTAAACAATACAAGTATTTACCGAATCGGTGAGATGTGTGCAGAACTGCACACTTTCCTCTGTCTTATCTATAAATACAATGTAGATTTTTACTGTGTTCTTACAGCTTGTTTAACCAGAAATGTTTCTAGTAACTACATTTTTAGTATTTTATCAGAAAAGGAATTAGGAAAATAAGTTAACAGTTAAAAAAATACCGGCAACGGTACTTGCTGAATTAAGACGATTCAAGTACATGTATTTGTTAGGTTCATTTTTTTTGCTTTCTTAATCCACGCACTGTAAGCTTCAGAATCCTACATGTATTTAAACGAGAGGAATTAATATCCGCGTAAAATCGCTAGAAGCGCATCTCGCGAATTTTAAAATCTTGCTTTTATTTTTGGACATATGTAACCTACATTAAACTATGATAAAAATTAGGCATTCGCGATTTTATGTTCTCGCAATTTGATGGAAAACTGCTGAATCGCGGAATTAAGTACTCGCGTAAAATAAGGAATCAACAGTATGTGGTCTGAATAATGATTCCCTTTCATTAAAATAAGATTATTTTTGTTATTTGTGATGTAAATATGTTAATATCAATGCGCTCGAAAAAGAAAAGGTGAAACAGACACATAAAATTAATAGCAAAATATTTCTGTAAATCATAGCCAATTTGGACCAAAAAGCTAATATCGAGAAAAACAGAAATACATGTAGTTAATCAAATGTGTGTTCAAATAGAGTATAAAAGAGATTATTTAAAATAATGTGAAAATTAAATTTAGGAAAAGGTATAAAAACTTTCAGGATGAAAATGACACGTTATATATTTTACGCTTTTCAGACGACGTTATGACGCAAGTCATGTTTGTGACGTTATTTCTCTGTTTTGTCAAAAATGTCATAAGCACCCTTTTTTCATGGGCGCAATCATATGCAAATAAAGGATTTTAACGATTACGTTTTCTTTAGTTTGATTTATATTCTTTTGATGTTTGTGTTCTCTTTAACCTCTAGTTTGTAAAAATGGATACTTTGGCACATACTGCTTACGGAAATGTTCACCTTACTGTGAGCTTGGCACATGTCGACACACTGACGGGGGGTGTTCTTGTGATGCTGGTTGGATGGAAGATTATTGTACCAAAGGTATTTGTTCAGTTAATATAACAATATTTTACCGATATGAGTAGCGTTTTCAACTGAAAAAAAAACCCCAGAAAAATAATACTTTGATATCTATAAACTGTTATTTTAAAACATAGTTTCATGTGACACATGTTTTAATTGACTTCAAAATGTAAAGATAATTAAATATTTAATAGAAACAGTTTATTTTTCTTCCTTTTTTGTTTTTTGGTTTTGTTTTGTTTTGTTTGTTTTGGGGTTTTTTTCGGGGGGGGGGGCTGTTTTTGTTTTTGTTTTTTTTTTTGGTTTATTTTTATAAGTTCCATACGATATATGAAAAAAGCTTAGAATTCACATTACCCGCCTGAAGCGGAGTATATACCTTTTCTTAAGAAATTGTTTTCTTGATACTGAATGAAAAACTCTGTAACGAGGAAAGAGAAATAGTGAGTGGCCAGACTGGAATCGAACCAAGGCCCCCTGAACCTGTAGTGAATTGCTAAACAAACTTAGCTAGTTTGCGTCGGTTTTTAAACCAGCCTGACCGTCATTTTTTCACCATTCACGTTATGTTTGTACCGTGACCAACCTATGCATCTAAGAGGTAAACTCATGCACGTGGAATATCCTGGGATGATCTTTGAGGCGGAAGACATTTAGGGGAGAGGAATGTGACTGTCAGGCTGGCTCAAATAACGGCGACAGATAGCTCAGTTTTGTAGAGCACCTAACTAGAGATTCAGGGGGCTTGGGTTTGAATTCCGGTCTGGTCTGTCATTATTTTTCTTATTCCGTTACAACACAAAGGAATCATTTGATTGTTTATAAAAATAATAGTTGGTATCCAATTGCATGCTGATTATTTTCATCATTATTAACCAATGAGATTTAATAATGTGTAATACATGTATCAGTTAACTGTAATATTTATCAATCATATTTAGACGCTTACTCGTTGATTTCTTACTTTGATACTGTAAAAAAAAAGACCAGCATTGCATTGTATCATTACAAAAACATAAACATGTAATTAAAAATATAAATACCTGTATCATCTGATATTGAAAGTCAGAATGAAATTCAGAAGATTAGGGTCCAATTTATACATCATTATATTTTTCTTTAAAAAATTAGCATGTTTTCAGTCTCATGGTGAAAATTGTAAGTACCCTTGCAGTCTGCAAAGTTATAATAATATTTGTGACATATTTAATGGACAATGCCTTCTTGATTGTAAAGATGGATTTTATGGCAAACTGTGTCCTGCAGGTGATACTTTTTGAATATTACATATTTTGGTAAATTATCGTGCCCTAATTCTCTTTGTCAATATACTAAAATTCCATTAGAAATATATTGCAAGTACGAACGTACGTGCTATTAACAAAGAGAGGTATTAAATCCACTAAATACTCTTCTTTTTAAAAAAAAAAATGATATTTATTAAATTAAATCTTCAATCTCATTTTAATGATATGAATTATATGCTGCTATATCAAGTTAAAAAATTCCACTAAATTATTTATTTTTTCAAGTCGTGTAGTTATTAAATGTAGCTGTGACAAACAAAATTCCTTAAAGATTCTTCGCTTGACAATTCGGTTCCAATAAAATAAAAATGCATTCAACCACATGAAGCCTACAAAAAAAGGAAGCACTAATAATATGTAATCTATCGATAACAACCAAATTGAACAAGTGATGATGAAAATTGATTCTTGAAGCTTTTTACTCATTATTTTGAACTAATAAATAATTTGTTTAAGTATAATTTCATTTTTAAAATAGTTTAACACCACCTTATACACTTAATGTTTTATCTTTACAGAAAAGTTGCCGACAAATAAGAATATGTCCAGTTCCAGCATTTTGGTTATTGGGTTGTCAATTTCCTTTTTGATAAACCTTATTTTTTTAGTTTGTGGAAGTTTGCTGTGCAGGTATTTTATCACTTTTTATAAATTAACATTATCGAACAATTGTAAATTTAAATAAGTTAGTTTGATTGATGATTAAGTTTACCTACAATGGTATATTCAATATTTTTGATTTGAAATAAAAATAAATATTAAAAGATTGTCAGTTACAAAATACGATTTATCTCATTTGAAACAATTAAAAATATAATTTTAAAAACTCTTTATCAAATTATACGTGTAGCATCTATATTTTCAAAACTGCGTTTTAGGGGAATTGCAACGAATCGAGTGACTTTCAACGGTAGTATATTGTCATGCTGGAAGAACTCCGTTTACCAAAATGCAGTCGTAAAAAGTGATGAAACGTCAACTTATCAAGAACTTAATATATCAGAAAACGCTTACCAAAATACCACAATACGATGATTATTCTCTTCTATTCAGCATAAAACATGCATCGGAACAACAACCGCAATACTGTTCAAAATACAATAGACTAGAGTTAACAAAAAAGGAAGGCATTGTGTGACCCTAGTAACAACTCGACCTATTGAATTAGAGCGACCATCCACTAGAATACATTTTGATTAACTGATGTTTACTTGAATATATATGGTTATATCAATCAAATTTGTCTGAAGTACAAGTACAAGTATTTTACAAATATATGTTACCTAAATGTATTCAACAAGTGTAAAACATTTTCGTCATAGCCTTAAAACTAACACCGTCTAAACAAGCCATTGCACTTTGCAACAATGATGATACTGTGCATGCTCCTGTACACAGATACTCACCATAAAGGGTTTGGAAAATCGCAAATTGGATGAGAAAACGGCAAATTGATTGTTTTCTTTCAAAGTAGTATATTCATCGTGGCCAGTAAATAAGCAATACTCGCGGTTGTTGAATAGTAAATTGTGTTACATTTACGGTTGTTTAAGAAGATATTTAGAATAATTTAACAGAATTGTTTGATTCTTTGTATGTAAACTCATTGCCTTTCATATTAGAATGATGCTTTATTACAATGACACTTTATACAAGGACACCAATGATTAATATTACAATTATTTAAAGTCATTATTATTAATATAAGGTTTGTCTTTATATTTAATAAAAAAGGAAATAAACAAAGAGACAAAACGTCTGATCATTTACAAACAAACATATGTTACATATACATAAAACGTTTTATGTATAAATTGTAAACTATTCTAGGTTGATATTATATAAGCTACCTAAAGAAACTCAATTTTGCCTTCTGATTTATTTTATATTTTAAATATGTCGAATAAGTTAAAAGCATTATTTCTCAATAAGGAATCTTAAAGTATTTTTTTTTAAATTCAAATATAGCGTTGTTTGACAGTAAATGTAATGTTTTACAATAGAAAAAAAAACACAATTTGTTATCTTTTGAAAAGGGCGAGAAATTGTTTTTAGCTCCATTTAGGTGAAAACTTAAGTGTTCTTATGCAGGTTGGTTTAACAGCTGATAGAATGGTTTAGTTTTGTATCAAATAATCTGAATTGATTGTGGGACACCCTATTTATTTTGGCTTCACTACTGCATTATGTTTGGGTATTTAACATTTGATCTTAACATGTTTTTATTGTTAGTTTAAAAAATTATATAATTATGTTATCACACAAGACTGCAAATTTGCATGTAGAAATTGTTAGTTTAGTCTTTGTACCAATACATTTTTGGGGATATAAGATATTGCGATTATCAATTGATTGTAAGTGTGTTACTCAGATCTTTAACCTGTTTAAGATATAAATTTGAGTCTGAAATACTTGATAAGTTTATTTGTTGTTTTTTTTTTCATTCATTCAGCTGTGTTCCTTGAATTCCCGACATCTTATCCACCGTCGTAAATATCAAAATACTACTACTGACAAGCTACTGACAAACAAGTTGATAAAACACGACTATCAACAGTCTCGTTTAAAGTCATCCTTTCATAAGTTCTACGGTCAATACAATGATCTTGTCAGCAAACACAATCTTCCACTTGGTCGAATGCTGACTGACGCTTTGAATACTTATTGCAAGACAATAATTAATCACCAAATTGTCTACGGACTTTTCGTTCTTTCCCGATTAGGACAAAAAACACACGGCGGGTGTGACCGGTCAGTAGAGGATAATCACTCCTCTTAAGCACCTGATCCTGCCTTTATCTTTTTGGAAGTCCGTGTTGCTCTGCTTTGAATTTGTATAAATTTCGTTTTATGGATTTTTGAGATGGTTGACAGTTTGTTATTGTTATTTTTCATTCTATTACAGTTGTCGCCGAGATTAGGAAGATGCCGCATCAATTGGTTTTTTTAATATACAACGAAATTCATCAGAAAATTATAAGACTGGAAATACCAATTAATATGGAATTGATCAGGAAGTTTTAATTTCACAAGTGATTCTTTTTCAAAATTTCACGGCTGGGTTACAGTCAAAACAATGTCAATACAATGTGTATTGGCTCAATGCAGCTACTGTATGAACTTTCCTAAGACATTTGAAATGCAAGATCTTTTATTAAATAGATGAAAAAAGCAGCATTAATAGTCGTATCAAATTTCCAAATTTTAATATTATTCAATGATATTTTCTGAAAAATAGAAATATTTCAAAATGACAAAAATATACGTTGTTTGCATATAGTCTGCTGGGTAGCCATGGATTAATGACATATTTCTACTTAAAAGATTAAAGACTTCAAAAATCTATCTTTGGCATGTATGCATTCTCCATTATATTACACATCAAAGGAGACACAGTTTATGCTCTATAATGCTTTATTTGCAGTCAAAACAATTTTACCATATAACGGAAAAGATACAAACAAAAATTCATAAAAAAAATTATTATTCGATATTAGTCTCTGTTTCGTGAAATGGTATTTCAAAAAGGAGTCTTTATCGATTAATGAAAAGGGATATTAACGAGTTGAGTAACCTTATTCATTTGCCATTAGATGTTGCATTCTTTTCTATTTCATAAACTAAACTAAACATAGAAAGTCAATAAAAGTGTATCAATGATTCCTACTTTTCTTTCCATAATCTTTACTATCTTCTGTTCCTTTGTCTTCCTTGTGTATTAGAGAACTTTTTAAGAACTTATATCTACACCTTTGAAGTTGTTTAAATTTAGCGATCCAGGTTTTTGATGTCGGGATCTATATTTAAAATAACTAGTCGATAAACTTATCACCAGATAGTTTAATTATGATGAACTTATCACCAAACTTTCTTTTTTATTTGAAGACTATTTAAAATAAAAATGATTTAAAACATTTACAATCTAAACTATCTTCAGATGCTAGCATAGTAATCTCACAAATTAAAGGATTGTAGTTCTTGCAAAAAGCTTTTAAACATTTCCCCATTTAAGTTTTTGTTAAACTGTAATCCTCTTTGGGCCCTAGTTTTAGTTAATTTATCAATTTAGAATGTACACAACTTCTTTGAATTGCATAGGATTGCATAGGAGCATTACAAATTGTAACAGTGTAGTTTCGAAGAAGATTTGGAAATATTTCCCTTTATATTTATATGCTATTATTTAAAGGCTTTTTAGGGTTCCATTATTAGTCTCTGTGTGTGTGTGGGGGGGGGGGGGGGGTCGCGACTGTAACAATGAAGAGTCTACACTATTTTCAAATACCTACATAGTAGCTACAACAATTGTAAATTTACTGACGCCAAAAATTCTGTCGGATCAGTGTGTAGGATATCCATTGTGACGTCACTCGAAAAGAGGATGACTCCGTTAGTCTTTTGTAATGGAATTATGTGTGTAAGCAGTATATCTATAATGCATTTACATAGTCTTTTATCTTGTTCTCGTGAGAGTGTGAATTGGGACACTATATTTACAGGGAAGTACTGGTCCGATAAAAACATTACATTACTGGTCGGAGTAACTGACGCCCAAAAAATCCGTCGAATCAATGTGCATCTAGTCTGAATTTTCTATGCACACGCGCCTTGCCGGTAGAGTTCGCTTTGCTCGTTAAACTTTGTACGCCTCTTTGGGCTCTTTTATTGGTCCAGGGTCTTTTTTTTATAATCAAGAATGACCACTTTTCGCTGATGCTTACATAGAAATATCACAAATTATAGAATCGAAGTGCTAAGAAGATTTTTCTAATATTTTCCCGTTATACTTCTTGTAAAAATAGAACCCCTCTTCGGATCAGAGTATTAGTCCGGGAGTCACGATTTTTACAATTAAGAATCTAAAATATCTTAGGATGCTTGCATAGTAATCTTAAAAATTGTAGCGTAGTAGTCCTTGAGAAGAAGATTTTTAAACAATTTTATGAACCTATATAATCATTTTATATACAAGCGTTGGTTAAATTATTGACATTTCTGGTACAGAGGTGTTTGAGAGGAATTTTTAAAGACATACACCCAGTGTTCACTGTTTCGCAAACATTTCCCTATTTTAAAGGATTGTGCCGTTTTAATACAACAATTTTTAATTTCCTTTTCCATAATAATGCGTTGCGCCAAGTTTGGTTAAATTTAGCTGAGTGGGTTTAGAGAAGACGTCTATAACGTGAAAAGTTAACAGACAAATGGACAGCCAGACGGACGTTGGAATAGAGGTGATCAGAAATGCTTACTTGAACCTTTGGTTCAAATGTGCTTAAAACTTTATGCCATCTCGTTGCGAGCAAAGTGGATGTCTTCCGTCCGATTTTCAAAACAAAACTGACGATCTATTTCCCAATTGATGTCATCCATAAATTAAAGTATCAAAAAATAAAATGGATTTTTATCGTTTAAACGCAGATCAATCCTGCAACTTCAAGACAATTTTGCTTCAAGAATATTTTTGAGAAACGAACTTTGGCCTCTTAACATCATTACTTTATGGGACTGGCCCTTAAATTTTGATATCTTCTAAAAGTGTCCGTATTTTCAACATTGTTCTTTAATTCTGATCAAATAGTTTCTAGTTAGAGGTTGTAGGGGTCAGCCACATAACTCATTAAATAATTATAGCAACTGTGAATATAACATGTTGTTTAGAATGACATTTTGCACGTATTTTAAGCTATGATACACAAACAAATTGTGTTTGATAGTTACGATATATAATGATTTCAAAGATACGGCCCATTTAGATTTCGTATTGCACGGCAGATCGTTATTTTGGTATGTCAAACACGTATAATCTGTTATTATGGACAATTTTGCTTCAAAACATTAAACAAACTCTAAATATTTTTTTCACATATCCACAAAATACTTACTGCCCTTATATGTGTTTAATATACGGGACCCCCCCCCCTAAAGTATGATATCATTGAAAAAGTCAGGGTACTTTCAAGGTATATTGTTCTTCAGTTTGTAGCGAAATGTTCGTTGGTCTTGAGATAAATAAAACAATCAGTTCTAAGGGTTTTGTGGGTATGTGTCATGACACATAACCACAAAATAGAATTCGCAATAAAAGTTTGTTTTAGAGATGTTCAGAATAAAATTATTAAGATTTTACATTACTAAGATTTTAAAATATTTTTCGATTCAAAGTTACATAACAACAAAGGATATTAGCTCCTTAAGATCCCTTTAATCCTATTCTGTAGCGTTTTGATTTGAAAAAAAAAATGGTCTAACAGTTTTAAAACGTCAATAAAAAAATTCAATTATGCTTAACAATACACCAATTCTTTTTCTAAATATTAAAAAAATATTTTTGACCAATATGGGTTCTTTACTTAAGAGCCTAGCCCCTTGATTTAAATATCTTTGAAAAGGTGATAGTATTTGCAACATTTTGTGTTTTTCAAGTCATAACTTCGGTCTTGAATAAAATAAGACAATCAGTTTTAGCGACTAGCCACGCCACTCTCTGATGGGAGTCGCAATGATAATTTTGAAGAAATTATGGTGTTAAGAATGAAAATGTACAAGATTTTTCTTATATTAAGATTTATAGATATTTTTGTTTTAATTGCATAGCATCACAATTTTTAGACCCTAAAGATCCCTTATGAAGTGACAGATTATAATTTGAGAGTTGTTTATCATCAGGTGGAACATTTTTGGATCATTAAAGCTTTACAAATTATCAATCTTTTGAGATATTCAGAGAAGACTTCTGGCCCCTATTAACTCTTTACTAAATAGGCTAGTCCGAAAATCTTGATATTGATAAAAAAAAAAGTCTTGTGACTTGCAAAACATTTGTTCTATATGTGTTAACGATTTTTTTTTTTATATAGAAATTATGAATAAAAATGTCAAGAATATGTTGCAATTTGTATACTGAAGTTTAAGGTTCCAGCAAGGTCTAACACTTTTCGCTTTTGTCGTAAACAAACATAATCTTGTTTAACCTCAACCTTTAGTTTATTCATCCTAGCAAGTGAGAAACTGTCAATGTGACAGCAAATTGGGTGTTCTTTAATGTGAACTGTATCCATAATCCTTGTCTACCTTGAATCGATAAACTCTACCTACCGTATTCAGAAAATTGGAGCACCTTCAATGAAATAATCTTCGAGAAAATTACTATGACTAATTTCAACAGCTTGTATTTTTTCATAAATAAACAAAATTCAAAATTCAATTTGCACATATGTGATATATGTATTAATAACCTGTGTACTGCCTTCCGTGTGTATTTGCTTAAGAACTTAACAACACAGATTACAGTTAGTTAACCAGTTTCATTTTATTATCCACGACATCTAAGTAACAAGGGAAAGCGCGGCTCCTGATATGCGCACAATGTCACTTGAGTGGTGAAATGAAGTTTGTGTGAGAGTGGTAAAAAGCTACAACAAACAAATATAAAAATACAAATAAATGAATACATACAAAGTAATAAAAAATCAGTTTGTCAACAAATTAAAAACATAATTCAGCACGCATAAATGAACATTAAAAAGGTTCTTAATTAATTTCTCTTAACATATAGTTTTAAAACAATAAAACTTACATCGTGATCGGCCACAGTTTCTCTAGATTAAATAACGTCTGGACAGTTCAGAGACTTTTACAGGAATGGATTTGTATGCCTAAATTACTGATAAAGTGGCGAGATTCACACAGGAAACGACAAGGTTCCATAGTTAAGATAAATATCAAAATGCAGGCTTTAACCAACTTGAGTAAACAAAGCGCAGCAAAATTCTACTCTAACGTAAACAACAGACAGTACTAATAGACTAATGGTCAGCAAAACGAATTTAAGCATGAGAACACATTAGTTATAAAAACAACAGAAACACTAAACTTGCTTAATTGCACAAAGTTTGATACATTTGTAAATGTTACTAAAATATGAAGGCTACAGGTTCTAAATGATATAAACAAAATGCAGGGCAATACACTCCCCGTCTGATATCTAACACAAAATGATATCACTTTCAATCACTAGAAATCAGAATTACTAGTTCAGTCACTGGTCGGATATAAGTCACTGGCTTTTGATGAGTATGGCTTTGTTTCGAGACGCGTACTTCGACTTTGCGTACTTTGTCATCTGAGCTCGGGAAAACTTTTGATATGATTCCCATAGGCCACCCCACTCGTCTCAGTTGCGGTTCTCTAAGAAGCACGATATCGCCGACGGCTACGTTCTTTATGTTGTCGGGCCATTTCTTACGCGATTGGAGACTTTGTAAGTAGCTTGAGCTCCACCTTTTCCAAAAAACATCTGCCAGGTGTTGAACTCGTTTCCACTGTGATTTATAGATATCCTTACCCTCGAATGATACGTCTGGAGGCAAGAGTACGTCCGGTTTTTGAGTAAGTATCAAGGAAGGGCTTAAAGGAAAAGGATCCTCGGGATCTGTTGACAATGCAGAGAGCGGTCTAGAGTTGATGATAGCGCAAACCTCAGACATGAAGGTGACAAGGACGTCGTGTGTGAGATGTCCGCTATGATGTAACATCATGGAATCCAGTATTCTTCTGGTGACCCCAATCATTCTCTCCCACACTCCTCCCATGTGAGACGAATGCGGTGCATTGAAGATCCACCGTATCCTGTTATCATTAAGAAACGGTCTTACTAAATCATCGCCGACATGGATGCTATCGATTTTCAATTCATCTACAGCTCCTACAAAGTTTGTGCCACAGTCCGAGCGGATTATTTTGACTGGTCCTCTAATTGAGATAAATCTCCTTAGTGCATTGATGAATGAAGACGAGCTTAGTTCTTCCACTACCTCCAGATGGACACTTCGCGTTGTCAAGCAAGTGAAGATAATGGCCCAGCGTTTTGAGTTTGCTGCTCCACCACGGGTTTTTCTCGTTATAATGGTCCAAGGCCCAAAAGTATCAATGCCAACATTGGTAAATGGTGGTCCTGGAATGATGCGATCTTCGGGTAGATCTGCCATTTTCTGTTGTTGATTATTTCCCCGTAATTTGCGACATACAACGCATTTTTGGAGTACTGATGACACGAGTCGCTTTTCGCCTATTATCCAGTAACCTGCAGATCGGACTGCGCCAGATGTAAAATGTCGCCCTTGGTGTTTCGTTTGCTTATGGAAATGCCGAACGAGCAATAAGGATATGTGATGTTTTCCTGGGATTATTACTGGATGACGTTCATCAGCTGGTAATCTTGCATTGCGTAGTCTTCCACCCACCCGCAACAATCCATGATCGTCAATGAATGGGTCTAAATTTGTAATTTTGCTTTCCTTGGACAACCTTTTGTTCAATTTGATGCATTCCATTTCGTCAAGGAACGCCTTAGTTTGCACTTCTTTGATGATCAAGCGCTCTGCCTCTTCTGTAGTCTGTAAATAATCCTTTTCTGTAAGTTTAGTTCTGGTAACAAGGAACTGTTTTAGGTAAGAGAGTGCATTGACTAGTCTGTTCCAGCATGAAAATCGTTGAAAATGTTGCGTTCCAAGCAAATAGTCCTTTGAAGCTACCAACTTTGCGCAGGTTATTTCGGGTCGAATTTCTTTATCTTCATCTGGGTTCTGGAGTTCGAACTTTTCAGAAAATGTTTTATTTTCAAGGAGATGCTTAGGACCCAACAGCCATGAACAGTGCTGAAATTCACCTGCTGATACAGCTCTAGTAGCTAAGTCTGCTGGATTCTTGTCCGTTGGTACATAGTTCCATTGTGCTGCATGAAACAAATGGCGTATCTTTGCCACTCTGTTACTGACGTAAGTATAAAATCTTCGTTTCTCGTTGGAGATGTATCCTAAAACTACTTTGCTATCAGTGTGGTACTGAATACTGTTTATTGGGATATTCAGATTTTCAGATACCGTTTGACCGATTTCCGTGGCTAGTACAGCGGCGCATAACTCCAATCTTTGGATTGTGTGTCCATGTGTTGGCGCGACCTTAGCCTTCCCAAGGACAAATCCAATGCTTGAGTGTTTTTCTGAAACTAAATACGCTACTGCAGTGATAGCCTTCTCTGAAGCATCCGAGAAGATATGAAGTTTCATATCTTCTGTAACACTAAGCGCTTTTGACAAGCACATTCGCGGAATCTTGACTGCTTCAAGCTGGTGTAACGACTTTTCCCAGGATTCCCATTCCTCGAATTTAGACTGAGGCAGTGCTTCATCCCAATCCACATTTCCTCTGGTTAACTCTCTGAGCATGAGCTTGCCTTTGATAAGAACTGGAGCGAGGAAACCCAGGGGGTCATACACTGTTAATTGTTGACAATATTCCGCGTCTGGTATATGGCTTGATATCTTTGCTAAGTTTGAACACAAAGCTATCTGATTCAATGTCCCAGTTAAGTCCAAGACTTCTTTGAACAGGAAGTGAATCGTTGGAGAGGTCAAGGTCCTTCAGGTTCTTAGCTAGATCGGATGGTCCAAAGGCTTTCATCACTTCCTCACTGTTTGAAACAATTTTGTGAAGACGAAGATTTCCTATTGTTTGCAGTGCAGACTGCGTTCTCTTCATTAGATCTATCGCCATGTCTGATGTTGGAAGCGAAGTTAGCCCATCGTCCACGTAGAAATCATTGCAAACAAAATGAGTGACATCATCACCGTAGGATTCTTTGCTAATTTTCGCAGTTTTACGAAGTCCGTAAGTAGCGATTGCTGGTGAAGGGCTATTTCCAAAGACATGCGCACACATGCGATATTCTATTAATGGCTTGGTAAAATCGTTTTTTTCATACCAAAGGAAACGGAGAAAGTCTCTATGTTTTTCATCTACTTTAAAACAGTAGAACATTTGCTGAATATCACCCATGACTGCTACAGGTTCTCGACGGAATCTCAATAGAATTCCTAATAAACTGTTGGTAAGATCCGGACCTGTGTAAAGTGTGTCGTTCAATGATATTCCTCTGTATTTTGCCGAAGAATCAAATACGGCTCGCAGTTGATTTGGTTTTCGGGGATGGTAGACACCAAATATTGGTAAATACCAACATTCTCTTTCTTCTGTGATAGGTGGCGCCTTTTCAGCATGTCCGCAGTCCAATATCCCTTGCATGAACTCAAAAAAGTGTTCTTTTTTCACCGGGTCTCGACGTAAGCTGGATTCAAGGGTCCTCGCTCTCTTTTCAGCTTGTGGCTTGTTATTAGGAATCTTAATGTCCCGATCGCGGAACGGAAGTGGGGCTGACCAATTTCCTTCTTCTGTCTTATGGAAACCTTTGTCCATTATATCTAGGAATTTTCTGTCGTCTGTTGATAGCCCAGGTTTGTCATCAGATTCTGTCCGAAGAAACACATTTTCTCCGAGTACGCGAGATGGGTCTGGATTATCTTCTCGTACAGCGAACGAATTGATGCATGGGTTAAAGAGTGTAACGCGACCTTCGCTCGTCAGGTTAGTTTTCATGACGTTAACAGCATTTGGACGATGTACTTTGCCGAGACAAGTTTCTCCGATTATTGTCCATCCAAGGGGCAATTTCTGGGCGTAAGGAGAGTTCGACGGTCCGATTCGTTGATCAAGTACATGATGTGCCTCGATTAGATCCCTGCCAATTAACAGCATTATCTGCGCATCCGGGTTCAATGGTGGAATGAATGGTTCAATGTCACGCAAGTGAGGGTAGTGAGAAGCAACGTCAGGGGTTGGAATCTCGTTTCTAATATCCGGAATTTGGTCACACTCTAGAACATCTGGCAGGCGGAAGCTGTGGCTGCCATCATATGATTCTATGCTGACATTCTTCATTTTTCTACCAGTACGGCGTGTTTGACCGGAACAGGTTGACAGCAAATATGTAGATTCCCTGGTACAATTATCCTTAAAGAAGTCACAGATCAATGGTGTTGCCAAGGACTGATTCGACTGGTCGTCAATCATAGCGTAGCATATTTTTTCTTTTGATGGTTGGCTCTGTGAGTACAAGCGAACTAACACCGTTTTTGCACAAGATTTTCCTGCGAAGGATTTCCTACATATCTGCGTACAGTATGGCTTTACTTCTGTATTTTGTAGGGCGTTATTTTCAAACGTGCGTTCTGCCTGCTCCCCGCCATGCGGTTTCTGCCATCTGTGCGAGTCGGAGACCACGTGAAGAGCTGTTGGGTGATTCCTGCCTTTGCAAATTTCACATAATATTAGATTGGAGCAATTGGCAGCAAGATGAAACCCTGCGCAACATTTAAAACATATGCCTTTATCTTTAAGAATCTTTTTCCTAACGGCCATTGGTTTCATGCGGAAGGATCTGCATTTGTTTAGTGAATGTCCGGTGTTGTGTATGGGACAAACTGAGTCTGGTGAGTTAGAGATATGAAGATCTGTCTTATTTGTTGTCACACGATATCCCTGTTTTTCAGAAGGCTTATGTCTTGAAGCAGCTGCATTCGCATTTGTAGATTCCTGTGCGTACTGTAACGAAGGATTGTTGCGTATTTTGCTTTGTTCTTGTACAAAATCGCAAAATGTAGCAAATGGCGGATGTAGTGTACGGTGCTTTTTGTTGTATTGAGCTGCCATATTTGTCCATTTTTCTTGCAACATGTTTGGCAATTTGCAAACTATGGGGCCGATTCCAATGGATGTATCAAAATAAGAAAACATGGGCCCATACATGTCATCTTCCTTCAAGGCTTCAATCTCCGCAAGGATATCAGCCAGATCGTAGAGTTTTTTCCAGTCTTTGTTTGATAGTTTCGGGAAAGATGAAAGTTTAGCTTTCAAAGCACTATCAATCATTTCAGGGCTGTCGTATCTTTCTTCCAAGCGTTCCCAGATTCGCATGAGTCCTATAGCTGGTCTCTTCGTGTGAGCTGCGCGCAGACTGAGGACGTATTTTTGTGATATGCCTCCGGTATATTTGACAAGCAAATCTATTTCTTCTGAGGGTGTAGCTCCGATTTCGTGTACAACATTTTTAAAACTGGACTTCCAAGATGGAAACATCTCCGCTTTATCGGTGAAACAGCAGAGTCTTGATAACAATAAATCCTTCTTTAGTAAGAACCGTGTGAAGTCTGTTGCAAGTCCACGATTTTGATCTACAGTAGTTTGCTCTTGATTAGCAGTCCTGTGAGCTGATCGTATAATTTCGGTCTGAGGTTGCCGTGATTGGTGCACGAATGCATGTGGTTCAAACTGACGTTGCTGAGAAGTCATCATAATTGGCTGACCGGGGTTGACATGCTGACTCGGAAGTTGTGACATTAGTCGAGGAGTGTCGTAATCTTCTTCTGGAAGGTCGTTCACATATTTTTCGGTTAATTCCCTTTTCGGAACTAATGGAATGTTCATTAGCTCTTTTACTTTTTAGGGTCTTCCGTCTTCAGCGGAAGACCCTTCTATTATTCTATTGTTTCTTTTTCACTTTTCTTATTAGGGTCTTCCGTCTTCAGCGGAAGACCCTTCTATTATTCTATTGTTTCTTTTTCAATTTTATTAGGGTTTTCCGTTTTTCAACGGAAAACCCTTCTGTTATTCTACTGTTTCTTATTATTATTTTTTTTTTTTCCCGCAAATTTTGTGCACGAGATTTCTCGAACATTTTTTGTATGATTGCTATTAAACTTTCAGGGTATGTAGAAGATATTAATATCTCTAGACGTTTTTTTCAAATTGTTAAAATTCACTTCCGGTTATGAGTTATTGCCCTTTAATTGAAAATTGGGGGGTCTTTTGTCCAGAGTTGATCTCGGGAACTACAGATGATAGATGCATGAAATTTGGCGAAATTGTCGGTAACATTTAATAGTTTTGCTGGCATGAAAATTTTGGTAATTTCTTTGTTAGTTTTTGAGCTATTTGTCGCCAAAGTTTAAGATTTTTTCGGGGCTGAAATTTTGTTGCTTTTTGTATTATAACCTTTAAACTAAAAATATTTTGTTAATACATATAGAACAAAAGTTGTTTAGAATAACGAGAGCTTTCATTTAAAATTAAGAAAAAAGGGCTGGCCCCTATAATTAGGGGTCAGCAGCTCATACACGTATTTTTCTGATAGCAAAAATCGTTATCATTTTATGAAAAAAAATGAATTCAGTTATTGTTAATATATTAAATAATGTCATTTGGTATCAAATTTAAAAAGTTCTGTGCCCTATTTTTTTCAAATTTCATAAAACAAATATGTGTGAATCATAACGTTACATGAATGAGTTAATTTGTCTACATAGACACACAAGCGAACAAATGCCACTTTAAGGCCCAGGCATATACTGCATTACGTTGTGTTGCGTCTTAGATAAATAGTTGTGATTCAATTTCATTTTTTTCATCTATATCATTTATGAATTCAATGAACACACATTATTTTAACGTTCTATGTGCAACTATTTGTCGGGGCGCCCCTGTTTGTAACCCCCGCGCGCGCGCCGAATGTAAACAGTAACGAACGGCATTGTAGAAAAGAGAGAGCCGTAATGCAGAAGAGAAGTTGTGTATTCTTTCGACGTACAAATGCATTTTCAATTTACTGTGAAACATATGAACATGCACAGGGAACAATACTACATATTTGTTTAAGGAGGATATTTTTCTCGTGTGAATCGTTTACGAGGAAATTCTGACAGCCACACTTCTGTCGACGATCAGCCGTTGATAAGCTACGAGTAATAAAGGGGAAAAGATGGACATTAAAGTGTGTGATTTATGTGGATGTTACTGAAGAAGGTGAGGCTTTTACTCCTTTTAAAGTTTAAAAAAGTTAAAGTTAAAATTTAGTATATAGTATAGATGTACATGTAAGTACGTGCATACTGTTTGTTTTTGTTATTGTGTGGGTGTTTGTTTACTAGGCTAACGTGTAATTTTTACATGTTTCATGGATGTTTAGACTCGCTCGAGGTTCATGGGGGACTGGAAAGGGTAACTGAATTTATCTATTTAAAAAAATAACAGATTGTGAATTTTCAACTCAAAATTCAAAGCAGGGTCTAATTAGAAACATATCATATATTCTTGTGCAGAAGACTCCAAATGTAGTCATGAATATCCTGTAGACATAACTTCAAGTAAATAAAATTGTATACTTCAGACTTCAGAGTTAAAACATGACTTTAATATCTTTATGATGCCAATCATTGTATCATTAGAAAGGTTTAGCAGACCAACGGGTACCCGGTACATGTACTTGTACATGTAGGTTACAAGTTAGAACTATGCGTACTATTCTACCAGTTCACATAATTTTTCTTGTTTAGCAGTTATGATGTGTACTTAAATTGTCCTTGTTAATGTTTTAAATGTAATTTTTTATTCTCTTTTTTTAATCTGACTACTGGCAGTACTGGCCTGCGAGCAGTTCTCGTCGAGGACCATTTCTCGCTGGTGCACTGTAACATCATATTTTCGTATATAATTTTATGTGTTGATAAAATGACGTAACAATGCACTGGTGAGAAATGGTACTCGGCGAGCACTGATCGCACGCCAATATTGATTAATTACAGACAAAAACTGAAGGTTGCGCGTTATTTTTTATTGAACAACATTGTTTAAAATAATTCTTTATATATGTGATGATCAGACCGGTTTGAATACCAGTGCCAGATAGCTCAGTTGGTAGAGCACCTGACTAGAGATTCAGGGGGCCCAGGTTCAAATCCCGGTTTGGTCCTTCATTATTTCTCCCATCCTGTTACAATATTGGTGTTGTGACCAACCCCTGGAACTAACAGGTTAACTCCTGCCAGGGGTGATCTTCGAGGGTGAAGATCATTTAAGGGGGAAGGAATGTGACGGTCAGACTGGTTTGAATACCGGTGCCAGATACATGTAGCTCAGTTGGTAGAGCACTTGACTAGAGATTCAGAGGGCCAGGTTCGAATCCCAGTTTGTTCCGTCGTTATTTCTCCCATCTTTTACATATACATGTATATCAGATATATGACAGATGATTAAGGGTCATCACATGTTTTGCAAGATGCAATAAGTGTTAAAAACCTTTACTTTACAACACAATACATATAAGTGAATATTTATGTTTCCTGTTATTATTTGGTGTGGTTTTCTTGACAGTGTCGCATAAACAATTTACCCGCTCCTAAAACACAAACTTTCTTTTTGTGGATTCAGCTTACCGCTGATTGGCTGCTGTTGCAGCAGACAAATAAGATATGCACGCACAAAACACAATGAACTTATCAGAGAATGAGTTGAGTTTATTTCAACTGTTGGAATTTGGGGTTGTTTTTTTTAAAATGTATACTTGTGACAAAACATATATGTGGTACATACAGCTGTAGCTTTGTGAAGAAAATTTTGGTTAGACCATATATACCTATCATGCAAGTAAATGATATTTACAAAAAACTTGCAATTTATGGCGCACGAAATATACGATAGTTTTATAAAGATTGACATACATGTAATGTACCACATTCTGTGAAAAATAATCTATTAAAAATTCTTCATTAAGTTTACTCATACATGTTTTATGCTTATTACACATAGTATTGTTTTTAAAACATGTAATTTATAAGAAAATAAGCAAAAACCCTTGCTAAATTTATTTGCAAAAAAAAAAACACAGTAGAATTGATAAAAAATGGTATACCAGAAGCTAATACCAGTACATGTACTTTGACGCTGTTCGGTGGGTAATATTCGTTTGTAATTTACGAATTGAAATATTGACTGTTGCACTACAAGTACGGTAATAAACTCTCTCTCTCTCTCAAACTCTCTCTCTCTCAATTTGATAAGTGTTATACCTATGAAAATTTTTTAATATTATGACTTGATATGCAAATTTTTGATCTTGCTCTGCCTAAATGTTATGTCATGTATTGGGATATGTCATACCTATTACACTGCATGGTCAGTGTATTTTTTCCAGAAATACTATGCATATGTTAATGTAAACACAGCTATTACTAGTACATGTATGTAAACACAGCTAATTATTTTTTTTTTTTATTTCAGCTCAAAACAGACTCTTGTTACCACATGGCTTTTACCGGTACCTGTTGATTCTTGTGGGTCAGCTCCTGAGATTAACCTGTCACCTCTATCCACATGCATATTCCTTGTGTTCTACAGACTATTTACCGGTAATTCAAATTAAATCCGATAATGCATAAACAATAATGGAACTTGAAGAAAGCATCATGCCATGTTGTGGTTTGTGTTTGATAAGAAATTATGAAAACAAAATTAAGGCTGTTTATAAAGAAATTCATAATTGCTGTGAAAATTTGTTTTTCAATAAAAGTATGCAATTATGTTTCCTTTATTTTTTATTTCATAAAGATATTTAGATGTGTTTACATAATTGAAAAATCCCCCCCCCCCTCTATTTAATTGTCTGCATTAAGATTACATGTAGGATATGTAAATGTACATTTGACTTTGAAATAACATCTGCTATGATAATTACTTTTGAAATGAACAAGAAACAACCTATTTCTACCTTTCTAAGGTATATATGCATAAAAAAAAGTAGAAAAACATGTCAAATTTGAAAATTTTTCATTGAAATCAACTCGATCTGTCTCCAGCTACCTGGGTGTGTTTGAATTTAATTTTAATTTAAGGCAGATGTCTAACTTGTAGGTTGTAACTTACTGTTTTAGCATGGTTAGAAGGAGACTAGAAATCAGAATAGATTAGATATTCACTAAATATGATTGTTAGCTTACTTTTTTCATGAAAACAAGAAATCACAAGCAGGACAGCTGTCTATTTGTTAATTAAAATGGTACAAATCATACAATAAACATATAAAGATCAAATTTTAGAATCATTGATGATTGTTTTCATATGTGTGAGAAATTACTCAAGGAAATTGCCACACGTTTCATAAAATTAGGTAAAACATTTCAAACCATGACTTTTTATGAAAATCAAAAGATTGGGGGGTGGGGGGTATACATGTAAGGGTATTTCTAAGTGATGTGAAGCTTTTATCATGATTATATCATGTAGGGGTATGTTGTATTGAATAAGGTTTCTTTTTAAAGGTGGTTGAACAAAAGTTGACCTCTAAAAGGTCAGGTAAAGATGTTTTACTATGGAGAACCCTGTAAATCTGTGTTTACTAAAGGAAATTGGAAATGGTGGGTTCACTTAAATGGCCATATTTTTATTAAACCTCAATGGAATTGGCAATATGTGGTATTCTTTTTCTCAGAATTGCATTAGCTTTCTTAGTCTTTTCATAAAAATGTTAGTGTACTAAGTTAAAGGTACAAGGAACAGTTTCGGATAAAGTACCGTCAATATTTTTGTAAAATTGAGAGTGACTGTACTTGAAGGTTTATCATTGTTGCGTAGATTCATGAAATGAATTTTAATGATTATCAATAGTTAGAGGGATGTCTCTTGTTGGAATTGGTAAGCAATATTAAGGCCCCTGATTTTAAGTACATGAGAAGCAGAAATAAATTGTGAAACTTGCGGCTATGACAGATATGTTGACTTTACAGTGAAATTGAAGGTTACAAACGGCAGGTTATATAACATGAAATGTAGGTGGATGGGATATTATATGCCTATTTAGTATTTACTGGGTATGAGGACAATAGCAAGTTTATTGTCCCCAAAGACAGCAACTATTTAATGAGGCAAAGCCAAGGGAAATAGTTGCTGTGGAGTGGGACAATAAACTTGCTATTGTCCGAATAGTCAGTTAATTGGTATTTCATTATACAGAAGAAAACTTTATTTGTCAGCGATGCACAATTTCTTGATGATAAACAAATTAGAGTTAAATCAAACTTTGTATTTAATGATGCGATCTTATTAGGTCAGAGGTGTTCCGAGTTTAAGGTGATATGGGACACTTCCATGTTGTGACGTATTGTTTATCGAAATAAACAATAAAATAAAGTGTAATTATATAAGTACATGTAGTTTCTTTTCAAAAATGGTCACATAACTCCTTAGCACAGTGGGTTAGAGGGTTACTAGGAACCTGTAAGTCATGAGTTCGAATCCCGCTGGGGTTTTTACAATTTTTACCTTTTCAAATATTTTTAAAAGCTATTTTTTGGTTAAATATTGTAAATATTGATGACTATTCACCATGGGCAGATAGCATGGATACTATTTTAAATTAGATAAAAAGGCATGTTTATGCGGGCGCCTTCTAGTGATCAATTTGTCCGTCTGTCCATCCGAGATGGCTTGACAGGAGCATAGCTTCTCTCCCCTTGGCCCAATCTGGCTCATACCTCATCCACAGGGTTCCTTTGGTTGAAGGATGTGCAGTGACCTTGAACCATGTTTTTAGGTATAAGGTTAAGGTCATAGCAGAATTATATATATAAAATCCTTGTCTGGGGCATATCTTTTTTCCCTTTGGTCCAATCTGGCTAATACTCACAGAGTGTCTCTATGGTTAAACGATGTGCAGTGACCTTGCATGAAATTTCTAGGTAAAGGGTGAAGATCATATCGGATCATGCAAAAATCCTTTTTTGAGAGCATATATAATTTCTACTAACCCTTATTTGGCTCAGACTTCACATAAGCAGAGCGTTTGAGTAAAGGGTGAAAGGGTGTGTAGTGACCTTGAACCTATTTTCAGTGAAAAGAAACTGTGAAGGTCATAGCAGAATTATATTTTTAAAAATCCTTGTCCGGAGTATATCTTCTCTCCCTTTGCTCCATTCAGCCTCATACTTCACCCACATGATGCCTTTGATCAAAATATATGCAATGACCTCGAATGATATTTGTAGATGAAGAGTCAAGGTCATATCAGATCACACAAAAATCCATATTTTAAGAGCATAGATATACTCTCCTTTTAGCCCCAATTTGGCTAATATTTTACCTTTACAGAGTTTATTGGTTAATGGCGTGCAGTGACCTTGAACCAAGTCTGTCAATGTGAAGGCAGGGCTCGACATTAACGCTTGTCCGCTTGTCCGGTACCAGTTAAAAAAATATGCGGACAAGTGAATATTGCTGGCCACTTGTCCGACTGGACAAGTGCATTTTTTATAGTAAGAAGTCTCCAACATTTAAAAAAGAAAAGAAAGTTTTGTGATAAGTTTATCTGTAGTCTCGTTATAAGTTTATCGATTAGTTATTTTGAATTTCGATCCCGACATCAAATTGCAATGCAATTGAGTTACTCTTGATCGGGATTGAAGTTCACTAATTTCAAACAACTTTCAAGGTGTGGATCTTAGTTCTTACAAAGTACCAAACACATATGTTAAGAAAAAGAAAGGAAGAAAAGGTAGCAAAGATAAAGGATTATGGAAATAAATGTAACTTATTTTAGGTTTCATTCATCATTGATAGACTATGATGACATTCCATGTTTAGTTTAAAAAACAGCTGAGAAATCAATATAACAGTTACATGTATTTTTAAACCTGATGCTAAATTTAAGATGTCTTGTAATTTGCCATGACAAAGCTACAGCTGACAAATCATGTTTAATGTTATATAGAACAAATACATGTACATAATTATAGGAAAGACACTTTAAGTTTCCATTTATTAATAAAAAGTCAGGTTATTAATTATAGCTAGAGTATTAATCAATAAATGATTTTATTTTAGTAATAGAGTACTGTAGTTCTCAAGTTGACAATATTTGATCTTTAATATTGAAAATTTTTCGGATAAGTGAAGTTGAAGTTCAGACAAGTAAATGTTTTGGTCACTTGTCCGAATGGACAAGTAGGAAAAAAGGTTAATGTAGAACCCTGGAAGGTCATAGCAGATCTTTTTAAAATTAGTTTTAGACAGTAGATTATTTTCCAAATATGCTTAATCTTGGTCAGATTGAACAAAAATGCATGTATGTTAGGAGGAATGAAATTGAATTAAAAGTTCTATGCCAGCTGGAAAAATTTCAAGTTATAGCTCAAGGTCAAAGCAGAATTCTCTGAAATTACATAAGCGGGGCCCTTTGAAATGTTCACCATTTCAATGTTGTCTGGTTCATAGTAATTTTACATAGAAAATATTCACAGAGGTACAGTAAAGTAAACTTAACATCGATAAGTTTCTGACAATTAATGACGCAACGAGCACACAGTACGAAAGGTCAACCCTTTGAAAAGCAGTGAAGAGAAAAAGTTGCTCAGAATTATGTTTTAAACAAAATTGATTTTTTACGTAAATTTTAATTTTGCATTCTGGGTTAAGAAAAAAGATGTTAGTTCAAGGTAAAGTAAACTTGTACCTAAAATGAAGTCAAATTTGTTAAGTCGTACTTAAACACATTGGTTTTTTTTGTTTAGTCGTTCTTGAAATGGTTAAGGGGTTTTGGTTAAGTCGTACTTAAAAACATTCGGATTATGTTAAGTTGTACCAAGAATCATTCGATTTTTTAAATCTTTTTGTACTTAGGTTTCTTTGTTACTAGATAAAAAACATGCTTCTTAGACGTACTTCTAGCGTTGCTTTCGACATTAGCGGAAAACCCACTCGTTGCTTTGCAACGAGCTTTGCTCTAGTTATTATTATTCTTTTTTTCCTTACACATTTTGTGCAGGCGATTTCTCGGAAATGGCTGATTCGATTTCCTTCAAATTTTCACTGATGATGCCTCGTTATATGAAGTTTGTACCCCCGTGAGATTTTTTCAAAATTCACTTCCGGTCGGAAGTTATCGTCAATAAACGATTTTTTAAAGTCAATTTTGTCTGTCAAGTTTCTCAAAAATGAGTAAAGATATAGGTCTGAAATTTTCAGAGATGATAGATTTACCGTTTTTCTAATGTACCTCGGTCAAGAGAAGGTCTGCCGTCACTTCCGGTCGTCACCGGAAGGAAATTTGAAAAATTGAATTTTTCGACTTTTTTATTTTTTGATATTTTTCTTTAAGATTTTTACACCTTATAGTGACCCTTTTACTGATTAAGAATATGTAATTAGTTTTAAAATCGATCAAAGCATTCTCGAGAAATAAAGCGTCAAAGTTCTTAAGCGGAGTCCGAGTAGCTCAGTCGCTATAGTCGTGGACATGGCCCAGGCGACCCGGGTTCAAGCCTCGAATGCCGCAATTTTTTTTTCTCTTTTTTTCGCTTAGATCTATGATTTTATCTTTGAATTGATAAGTTTAATCGTATCTATTCAAAAATTGGACGGAAGACCCACTCGTTGCTCGCAACGAGATCGAATCTAGTTATTATTCTTTTTTTTTCTTACCGATTTTGTGCAGACGATTTCTCGGAGATGGCTCCATCGATTTCATTCAAATTTTCAGGATTAACGCGATTTTATCTGAAGTTGATTGTTTTTTATCTGTTTTTGAAAATACGCTTCCGGTCGGAAGTTATCGTCCGTTTACGATTTGAAAAACTCAATTTTGTCTGTCAGGTTTCTCAAAAACGAGCAAAGATACAGGGCTGAAAATTCCAGTGATGATAGATCTACCGTTTTTCTGGTGCACCTCGGTCAAGAGAATGTCCGCCGTCACTTCTGGTCGTCACGGGAAGGAAATTTGAAAAATTGAATTTTTCGAATTTTTTATATTTTTATATTTTTCTTTGAAATTTTTACGCCTTATACTGACCCTTTCACTGATTCAGAATATGTAATTTGTTTAAAAATCGATCAACGCATTCTCGAGATATTAGGCATCAAAGTCCTGAAGCGAGAGTCCGAGTAGCTCAGTCGTTAGAGTCGTGGTCATGTGCCTAAGCGACCCGGGTTCGAGCCCCGAGTGCCGAATTTCTTTCCCCCTCTTTTTGTGCTTAGATCTGATTTTTGTATCTTTAAAATGATGGATTCTGTTCTTTTCTGTTTTGATTTAGTAAAAGAAGTTACAATAATATCGCTTTTCCCCGTATTTGAGTATTGAGATCCATAGCTATGTATTCATACTGAAATAAAGTTAACATGTTGAGAAAAATCAAAAGTTACATCTTTAAAACAACGCTTATACATTGTTCTAACATATGTATTTTGTTTAAGAATTGTGTAATATGTGATATTTAGAATTTAATATTCTCCATTTAATATAGAAGTCACTGACCGACACCCCCCCCCCCCCATTCATAAAATCATTTAGTTTTTTGACCCGATTTTCCTTGATCTTTGATCTTGGAACTTTAATATCAACTTAGTATCATTTCATTCTAGATTACTGTACTAATTACCAGACCAATTCGTTCATTATTAACAGAGTTATGAACTTTTTGGCATTTGAGTTTCAATCGTCGTGTTTAACATGTACTGTACAAAAAATATCTAACTCCCGAGTCCTTCACTCAATTCTAATGAAAATTCGTGAATATAAACCTCGAACCCCATTCTTATTGTCTGTCAAATATGCAGCGGATTGAACAATTAAGAAGAATCAAACGGCGCTTATAGCCTATACGCGGAAATAAAATTTACACACTACACGCACCGACCCCCCCCCCCCCCCCCCCCCCTATTCACAAAATCATTAAGTTTTTCTGGACTGATTTGACTGAATCTTTCAATTTGGACCTTTATTTTCAACCTAGTACCATTCTAGATTACTGTACTTATTACCAGACCAATTCGTTCACTTTTAAGAGAGTTATGAATTTTTGGACATTTGAGTTTCGATTGGCGTGCTTGACATGTACTGTAGAAAAAAATTCTAACTCCCGAGCCCTTCACACAATCCTAATGAAATGTTGTGTAAATATACCTCGGACCCCATTCGTATTATCTGCCAAATATGCAGCGGATTGAACAATTCAGAAGAAATTCCTGAGATCAAGCGGCAAGTATAGCCTGTACGAGGATTTGAAATGTACACAGTACAAGGGATGTAAGCAGCCGCGTAATATTTCTGTTGCATGTATATTTCTTGTTTTCCGTTCAGTCTGTATCTACGATAGCGTGTGAACTACTTATGAATGTTAAAACTGTGGAAATTACTGTCATCCAATTTTTACCGAATAAATTTACGTGTTACTGATTTCGTTATTTCTACATTTAAAATGATTTTATCAATCCTGTTGAAATAAAACAGTCAAACACAATAGTAAACGACACGAAAAAAAATCTCAACACTAAAATACATGTGTAAAATGCATCAGTCATTGCTTTAGGACTTTACTTCCCCTAATTATCGTTAACCGAATCCGAGATCCACACCTCAAAATTCTACTTTCGATTTATTTACGACGAAAATCAATTGATTGAAGTTTTGCATGATTGTTGTTTTGTATGTTTAGCACTACTGGCGCCAAAGCTCGCTAAGGCTCGAAAATTGACATTAAAAAAGCGTCGTGAATTTTTGTGCTTTTCTCTCTTTATCTCTTTTCTGGAAAATATTTTGTTAAAACATGTAATGTAAAAAAAAATTATATTTACGAGACCTTTCAGCTGATATCAAGAAAAAGGGGCTGGCCCCTCCAATAAGGGACCTAGAGGGCTCTAAAGTCTTTTAACCATAACTCTTTACCGAGGGATATTTTGTAATAAATTATAGAAGCAAATATGTTTATTATACAGTTATGAAGCCAAGCAGTATAAGGATTTTCTCATATGTTACGTAATTAGGGGTTTTTAGGGGCCAAAAGTCCAAAATTTCGATCACCCATGGCTCACAAAGGAAAAATATTTTGTAATGCAGTACAGAAGAAAAGTTGTTCAAAATTATGTTCCTAACATAATGCAACCGTCAAAATTTCGTTAAACGGCCCCTAAAAGGAGAAAAGGGACCGGCCCCTAAAACCTTCTTTCTCATATATCTCCAAAACGGTAAGGAAATTCTAAACACTTGTTGAACAAAATTTGTGTAGAATTAAATGACCTTTTATTTGATATCAAGAAAAAGGGGCTGGCCCCTCAAATTAGGGGACCAAAGGGCTGTAAAATCTTTAATCTGTAGCCCTTTACTGAGAGATATTTTGTGAAATATTATAGAAGCAAATGTGTTTATGTTATAGTTCTGTATTCAAGCAATGTAATGATTTTATCATGTGTTACGTAATTAAGGGTTTTGAGGGGCCAAAAGTCAAAAAATTTGATCACCCATACCTCAGAAAGGAAAAATATTTTGTAATGCAGTATAAAAGAAAAGTTGTTCAAAATGATGTTCTCAACAAATTGCAACCGTCAAAATTTCGTTGAACGGCCCCTAAAAGAAGATAAGGGACCGGCCCCTAAAACCTTCTTTCTCATATATCTCCAAAACGGTAAGGAAATTCTAAACACTTGTTGAACAAAATTTGTGTAGAATTAAATGACCTTTTATTTGATATCAAGAAAAAGGGGCTGGCCCCTCAAATTAGGGAACCAAAGTGCTCTAAAATCTTTAATCTGTAGCCCTTTACTGAGAGATATTTTGTGAAATATTATAGAAGCAAATGTGTTTATGTTATAGTTCTGTATTCAAGCAATGTAATTATTTTATCATGTGTTACGTAATTAAGGGTTTTGAGGGGCCAAAAGTCAAAAAATTTGATCACCCTTATCTCAGAAAGAAAAAATATTTTGTAATGCAGTATAAAAGAAAAGTTGTTCAAAATGATGTTCTCAACAAATTGCAACCGTCAGAATTTCGTTGAACGGCCCCTAAAAGGAGATAAGGGACCGGCCCCTAAAACCTTCTTTCTCATCTATCTCCAAAATGGTAACGAATTACTAAACATGTGTTGAACAAAATTTGTTTAGAATTTAATGACCTTTCATTCCATGTCAAGAAAAAGGGGCTGGCCCCTAATAAAAGGGGACCAAAGGGCTCTAAAGTCTTTAATCTGTAGCCCTTTACTGAGAAATATTTTGTGAAATGTTATAGAAGCAAATGTGTTTATCTTATAGTTATATATTCAAGCAATGTAATGATTTTATCATGTGTTACGTAATTAAGGGTTTTTAGGGGCCAAAAATTTTCTAACACTTGCTGACAAAATGTGTTCAGAATTAAATGTTCTTTCATTTGAATCCAAGAAAAAGGGACTTGCCCCTTAAATTAGGGGATCAAAGAGCTCCAAAATCTTTTATCTATAGCCCTATAATGAGAGCCATTTTGTGAAAGGTTATTAAAGCTAGATTAGGTTAAAAAAGCAAGAGAACAATACAATAAAGCATTAGTACTTCACTCCTTTTCCATAACATGTTTGCTGTCGAAAATCAAACTCGATGATGTCATATTTCATTCTAAAAATCGAACGGAAGACCTCCTCGTTGCTCGCAACGAGATCGTGTCTAGTTAGGGTCTTCCGTCTTCAGCGGAAGACCCTTCTATTATTGTAATGTTTCTTTTTCACTTTTCTTATTAGGGTCTTCCGTCTTCAGCGGAAGACCCTTCTATTATTCTTCGGTTTCTTTTTCACTTTTCTTATTATTATTAGGGTCTTCCGTCTTCAGCGGAAGACCCTTCTATTATTCTATTGTTTCTTTTTCACTTTTCTTATTAGGGTCTTCCGTCTTCAGCGGAAGACCCTTCTATTATTCTATTGTTTCTTTTTCACTTTTTAGGGTCTTCCGTTTCCAACGGAAGACCCTCTTGTTTTTCTTCGGTTTCTTTTTATTATTATTTTATTTTTTATTTTTTTTCTGACTCCTTCTCGGCTTTATATCTCAAAAAGTTTTCATCCGATTTCAATGAAATTTTCAGAGCTTTTGTAAAGTTACCTTGCCTAAAAGATGTTAAAGTTTCAGCATTTACGTCACTTCCGTTCAAATTTGGCGGCCATTTTTAAATTTTAAAAAAGTGATTTTGTCCGGAAGTTATCTCCGTAAACTTTAAAGATATCGCTTTGAAATTTTTACTGATGATAGATGTATCAATTCTATGATGTACTGGGGGGTTTAAAATTTTGTTCATCAATTTTGCTAAAAACCGGAAGCAGTTCCAATTTTTGGAAATTTTCATTTTTTTGAACAAAATAAGACAATATTACAGTTATATAGAACTTGCCATGGTGAATTCAAATCTGAAATCCGTTTGAAAATCGGACGATGCATTACAGAGATATCGGGGTTTAAAAATTGATTTTTCCGGAAATTTTGATTCTGCGTCCTTGGTTTAAAAAATAGCGTAATATTCAAAGTAAAATTAATTCGTACCAAAAATAATTGTTAAGTCGTACTTAAACCCATTCGGATTTTTTTGTCAAGTCGTTCTTAAAATGAGAAAGGTTTTTGTTAATTCATACTTAAAATCATTCGGATTTGTTAAGTCGTACCAGGAATAATTCGATGTTTTCATCTTTTTATTTTAGTAACTCTTGTTGTTGGTTTAAGAGCTCTGCTTCTTACAGGAACTTCCGGCTTTACTTCCGACATTAACGGAAGACCCACTCGTTGCTTTGCAACGAGCTTTGCTCTAGTCTTATTCTTATTATTCTTTTTTTTTCTTACCGATTTTGTGCAGACGATTTCTCGGAGATGGCTGGGTCGATTTCGCTCAAATTTTCAATATAAACGTGTTTTTATCTAAACCTGATATATAATTTTTATTTTTTGAAAATACACTTCCGGTCGGAAGTTATCGTCCGTTTACGATTTTAAAAAGTCAATTTTGTCTGTCGGGTTTCTCAAAAACGAGCAAAGATATAGAGCTGAAATTTTCAGAGATGATAGATCTACCGTTTTTCTAATGTACCTCGGTCAAGAGAATGTCCGCCGTCACTTCCGGTCGTCACAGGAAGGAAATTTGAAAAATTGAATTTTTCGACATTTTTATTTTTTAATATTTTTCTTCGAAATTTTTACACCTTATAGTGACCCTTTTACTGATTAAGAATATGTAATTAGTTTTAAAATCGATCAAGGCATTCTCGAGAAATTAAGCGTCAAAGTTCTGAAGCGGAGTCCGAGTAGCTCAGTCGTTATAGTCGTGGACATGACCCAGGCGACCCGGGTTCAAGCCTCGAGTGCCGCAAATTTTTTTTCTCTTTTTTTCGCTTAGACCTACGATTTTATCTTTGAATTGATAAGTTTTATCTTATCTATTCAAAAATCGGACGGAAGACCCACTCGTTGCTCGCAACGAGATCGAATCTAGTTAGGGTCTTCCGTTTTCAACGGAAGACCCTCTTGTTATTCTTCGGTTTCTTTTTATTATTATTTTTTTTCTTTTTCTTTTTTTTCTGACTCCTTTTCGGCTTCATAACTCAAAAAGTTTTCACCTTATTTAAAGGAAACTTTCAGGGATTATGTGCAATCATAATGCCTCAAAGATGTCAAAGTTTCCATAACAACGTCACCTCCGTTTTGACGTTACGTCATTTTTAAACTTTAAAAAAAGTCATTTTGTCCGCGACATTTCTCAAAAAAGCTCTTAGATAGAGTCTTGAAATTTTCTGTGGTTATGAATTTGGCAATTTACATGTGCAATAAGGCTGGAAATAAAAATCCGTCGTTTCCGGTCGAAACCGGGAGTGAAACAAATTTTTCGAAAAAATGAATTTTCTGATCAAATCAAAAATGAATATACGTTTTATAAAGCTAATCAAGCTGAATCTAACACTGAAATCCGTTTTAAAATCGGACAATGCATTAAAGAGATATCAGGGTTTAAAAATTGATTTTTCCGGAAATTTTGTTTCCGCGTCCTTGGTTTAAAAAATAGCGTAATGTTCAAAGTAAAGTTAACTCGTACCAAAACTAATTGTTAAGTCGTACTTGAACACATTCGGATTTTTTTTGTTAAGTCGTTCTTGAAATCAGGAAGGTTTTTGTTAAGTCGTACTTAAAATCATTCGGATTTTGTTAAGTCGTACCAGGGATAATTCGATTTTTTCATCTTTTTATTTTAGTTACTCTTGTTGTTGGTTTAAGAGCTTTGCTTTTTACAGGAACTTCCAGCTTTACTTCCGACATAAACGGAAGACCCACTCGTTGCTTTGCAACGAGCTTTGCTCTAGTTAAGGTCTTCCGTTTCCAACGGAAGACCTTATTGTTTTCGTTCGGTTTCTTTTTCCCTATTATTATTATTATTATTATTATTTTTCTTTTTTTTCTTACAAATTTTGTGCACGCGATTTCTCAGAAACGGCTCGACCGATTTTCATGAAACTTTCATATCTAATAGATAATGATCTAAACCTTATAGGTTTTTTATTATATTGATGACGTCACTTACGTTTTTGAGAAATTGACGTTTTAGCGATTTTCAGAGGGGTGGCTTGTCCCTCTACGTTCTCCTAAACTATAAAAGATATTGAGTTCAAACTTTCAGGGATAGAAGACGAAAGATTGTAGATTTGTAATTTTATTTTCATTTTGATCTGGCTTGAAAGGCGCCGAAGCTCGCCTGGACCCGAAAATTGAGATGGAAAAAACGTCGTAATTTTTTCTGGTTTTCTTTGATTATCTTTTTTCTGAAAAATATTTTGTTAAGACATGTAATGTAAAAAAAGTTTCTATTTACAAGTCCTTTTCTTTAAAATCAAGAAAAAGGGGCTGGCCCCTCAAATAAGGGGACAAAAAGGCTCTAAAGTCTTTAATCTGTAGCTCTTTACTGAGAGACATTTTGTGAAATGTTATAGAAGCAAATATGTTTATCTCACAGTTATGTATCAAGGCAATGTATTGATTTTGTTATGTATTACGTAATTAAGGGTTTTTAGGGGCCAAAAGTCCAAAATTTCGATCACCCATATCTCAGAAAGGAAAAAATTTTTGTAATGCAGTACAGAAGAAAAGCTGTTCAAAATGATGTTCTTAACAATATGCAACCAACAAAATTTCGTTAAACGGCCCCTAAATGAAGATAAGGGACCGGCCCCTAAAATCTACTTTCTCATATATCTCCAAAACGGTAACGAATTTCTAAACACTTGTTGAACAAAATGTGTTCATAATTAAATGACCTTTTATTTGATATCAAGAAAAAGGGGCTGGCCGCTCAAATTAGGGAACCAAAGGGCTCAAAAATCTTTAATCTGTAGCCGTTTACTGAGAGATATTTTGTGAAATGTTATAGAAGCAAATGTGTTTATCTAACAGTTATGTATTCAAACAATGTAATGATTTTATCATGTGTTACGTAATGAAGGGTTTTTAGGGGCCAAAAGTCCAAAATTTCGATCACCCATATCTCTGAAAGGAATAATATTTTGTAATGCAGTATGGAAGAAAAGTTGTTTAAAATGATGTTCTCAACAAAATGCAACCTTCAAAATTTCGTTAAACGGCCCCTAAAAGAAGATAATGGACCGGCCCCTAAAACCTTCTTTCTCATATATCTCCAGAACGGTAACGAATTTCTAAACACTTGATTGAACAAAATGTGTTCATAATTAAATGACCTTTTATTTGATATCAAGAAAAAGGGGCTGAATCCTCAAATTAGGGGACCAAAGGGCTCTATAGTCTTTAATCTGTAGCCCTTTACTGAGAGATATTTTGTGAAATGTTATAGAAGCAAATGTTTTTATCTTACAGTTATGTATTCAAGCAATGTAATGATTTTATCATGTGTTACGTAATTAAGGGTTTTTAGGGGCCGAAAGTCCAAAATTTTGATCATCTATATCTCAGAAAGGAAAAATATTTTGTAATGCAGAACAGAAGAAAAGTTGTTTAAAATGATGTTCTTACATGTAACAATGTGTAACCTTCAAAATTTCTATAAACGACCCCTATAAGGAGGTAAGGGATCGGCCCCTAAAACCTTCTTTCTCATATATCTCTAGAACGGTAACGAATTTCTAAACACTTGTTGACAAAATGTGTCCAGAATTAAATGTCCTTTGAATTGAATCCAAGAAAAAGGGACTGGCCCCTTAAATTAGGGTATCAAAGAGCTCTAAAATCTTTAATCTATAGCCCTTTAATGAGAGCGATTTTGTGAAAGGTTATTAAAACTAGATTAGGTATAATACGCTTATATATCCTAACAATATAATGCTTTTCTCTTGCGTTACCCAATTAGGGTTTTTAGGGACCAGAGGTAAACAAGTTTGATCTTTTCTATCTTAATTGAAAGAAATGCAAGTACATGTATTTAAAGCAATGTAAAAGAATTTATAAAAAGCGATACAATAAAGCATTACTACTTCACTCCTTTTCCATAACATGTTTTGTTGTTGTAAATCAAAGTCATTGATGTCTTATTTCATTCAAAAAATCGAACGGAAGACCTCCTCGTTGCTCGCAACGAGATCGTGTCTAGTTAGGGTCTTCCGTCTTCAGCGGAAGACCCTTCTATTATTCTATTGTTTCTTTTTCACTTTTCTTATTCTTATTAGGGTCTTCCGTTTTCAACGGAAGACCCTCTTGTTATTCTTCGGTTTCTTTTTAGGGTCTTCCGTTTTCAACGGAAGACCCTCTTGTTATTCTTCGGTTTCTTTTTATTATTATTATACTTTTTCTTTTTTTTTCTGACTCCTTCTCGGCTCTATAACTCAAAAAGTTTCTAACTAATTTTGATGAAATTTTCAGAGATGATGTGAAACAATTATCCCTCAAAGATGTTAAAGTTTTCCTGACAACGTCACTTCTGTTTTGACGTAACGTCATTTTTAAAATTTTCAAAAAGTCATTTTGTCCGCGGCGTTTCTCAAAAACGTTTTTAGATAGAGGCTTGAAATTTTCAATGGTTATGATTTGGTCGATTTACCTTTGTAATAAGGCTGGAAATGAAAATCTGTCACTTCCGGTCCAAACCGGAAGTGAAACAAATTTTTCGAAAAAATGAATTTTCTGATCAAATCAAAAATGAACATGTGTTTTGTAGATCTTATTAGGCTGAATCTAACACTGAAAACTGTTTTAAAATCGGACGATGCATTACAGAGATATCGGGGTTTAAAAATTGATTTTTCCGGAAATTTTGATTCCGCGTCCTTGGTTTAAAAAATAGCGTAATGTTCAAAGTAAAATTAACTCGTACCAAAAATAATTGTTAAGTCGTACTGTAACACATTCGGATTTTTTTTGTTAAGTCGTTCTTGAAATCGAAAAGGTTTTTGTTAAGTCGTACTTAAAATCATTCGGATTTTGTTAAGTCGTACCAGGAATAATTCGATTTTTTTCATCTTTTTATTTTAGTTACTCTTGTTGTTGATTTAAGAGCTCTGCTTCTTACAGGAACTTCCAGCTTTACTTCCGACATTAACGGAAGACCCACTCGTTGCTTTGCAACGAGCTTTGCTCTAGTTATTATTATTATTATTCTTTTTCTTTTCTTCTGACTCCTTTTTTGCTTCATAACTCAAAAAGTGTTTAACCGATTTTGATGAAATTTTCAGAGATTTTTGTAAGTTGGCGTCCCTCAAAAATATTAAAGTTTTAAAGAGAACGTCACTCCCGTTTTGACGTGACGTCATTTTTAAAAATTTCAAAAAGTCATTTTGTCCCGGACTTTTCTCAAAAACGCTTTAAGATAGAGGCTTGAAATTTTGAATGGTTATGATTTGATCGATTTACCTCTGTAATAAGGCTGGAAATGAAAATCTATCACTTCCGGTCGAAACCGGAAGTAAAACAAAATTTTCGAAAAATGAATTTTCTGATTTAATCAAAAATGTATATGTGTTTTGTAGAGCTTATTAAGCTGAATCTAACACTGAAAGCCGTTTTAAAATCGGACGATGCATTGCAGAGATATCGGGGTTTAAAAATTGATTTTTCCGGAAATTTTGATTCTGCGTCCTTGGTTTAAAAAATAGCGTAATGTTCAAAGTAATATTAACTCGTACCAAAAATAATTGTTAAGTCGTACTTGGACACATTCGGATTTTTTTGTTAAGTCGTTCTTGAAATCAGAAAGGTTTTTGTTAAGTCGTACTTAAAATCATTCGGATTTTGTTAAGTCGTACCAGGAATAATTCGATATTTCATCTTTTTATTTTAGTTACTCTTGTTATTGGTTTAAGAGCTCTGCTTCTTACAGGAACTTCCAGCTTTACTTCCGACATTAACGGAAGACCCACTCGTTGCTTTGCAACGAGCTTTGCTCTAGTTATTATTCTTTTTTTTTCTTACCGATTTTGTGCAGACGATTTCTCGGAGATGGCAGGGTCGATTTCGCTCAAATTTTCAATATAAACGTGTTTTTATCTAAACCTGATATATAATTTTTATTTTTTGAAAATACACTTCCGGTCGGAAGTTATCGTCCGTTTACGATTTTAAAAAGTCAATTTTGTCTGTCGGGTTTCTCAAAAACGAGCAAAGATATAGAGCTGAAATTTTCAGAGATGATAGATCTACCGTTTTTCTAATGTACCTCGGTCAAGAGAATGTCCGCCGTCACTTCCGGTCGTCACCGGAAGGAAATTTGAAAAATTGAATTTTTCGACTTTTTTATTTTTTAATATTTTTCTTTGAAATTTTTACACCTTATAGTGACTCTTTCACTGATTAAGAATATGTAATTAGTTTTAAAATCGATCAAGGCATTCTCGAGAAATTAAGCGTCAAAGTTCTGAAGCGGAGTCCGAGTAGCTCAGTCGTTATAGTCGTGGACATGGCCCAGGCGACCCGGGTTCAAGCCTCGAGTGCCGCAAAATTTTTTTCTCTTTTTTTCGCTTAGATCTACGATTTTATCTTTGAATTGATAAGTTTAATCTTATTTATTCAAAAATCGGACGGAAGACCCACTCGTTGCTCGCAACGAGATCGAATCTAGTTAGGGTCTTCCGTCTTCAGCGGAAGACCCTTCTATTATTGTAATGTTTCTTTTTCAGGTTTTTTAGGGTCTTCCGTTTCCGACGGAAGACCCTCTTGTTATTCTATTGTTTCTTTTCCTTATTATTATTTTATTTTTTATTTTTTTTCTGACTTTTTTCGAACGCTATTTCTCGTGAACTACATGACCGATTTGCATGAAACTTACAGGACTCATTGAGCATCAAATATACTTGATATTATAAAATTTCTGGTTGATGACGTCACTTCCGGTTCGAGATTGTGAGGATTTAGTGAATTTTTAAGGACCATTTTGTCCACGTAACTTCTCAAAAACTAATTGCGATAGAAACGTGAAACTTTCAGGGATAGTAGATGAATGTCTGTAGAGGATCCTATTTATTTGATATTTTGAAAAATGCGCAAGGTGGCGAAGCTAGCCCGAGCTCAAAAATAGGCACCAATTTTTTTCACGAAATTTTCGCACATTTTCGGCCCTAGCTTTTAATGTGTAAATATTTTGTTAAGACATGTAAAGCAAAAGTTGTTCAGATTAACTAGGACTTGCGTTTGATTTCAAGAAAAAGGGGCTGGCCCCTCAAATAAGGGGCCAAAATGGCTAATAAGTCTTTTTGCAATAACTCTTTACTGAAAAATAATTTGTTATCAATTATAGAACCAAAAATGTTCATTGTATATCTGTTTACTTAAACAGTACCATGCCTAAGTCATATGTTACGTAATTAGGGGTTTCAAGGGGCCAGAAGTTCAAAACTTTGATCTTTAGTATCTAGAAAAGGAGAAATATTTTGATAAGCATTATAGAACAAAAAATGCTAAGAATAATGTTCTTAACAATATGCTTCCTTTATAATTTTTGTTGGTGGCCCCAGTAAGGATTTTAAGGGTCGGCCCCTAAAACACAATTGCTCAGATATCTTTAGAACGGTCAACAATTTCTGAACACTTGTTGAGCAAAATGTGTTTATGTTTACAAGACCTTTTATTTGATATCAAGGAATAAGGGCTGGCCCCTCAAAAAAGGGGCCAAGAGGGCTCTAAAGTCTTTTCATAATAACTCTTTACTGAAAAATAATTTGTTATCAATTAAAGAACCAAAAATGTTTATTGTACATCTGTTTATCTATACGGTACCATACCTAAGACATATGATACGTAATAAGGGGTTTCAAGGGGCCAGATGTCTTAAAATTTGGTCATTAATATCTAGAAAAGGAGAAATATTTTGAAAAGCCTTGTAGAAGAAAAGTTGCTCAAAATAATGTTCTTAACGATATAAAAATATTTTTTTGGTGGCCCTGGTAAGGAGTTTAAGGGTCGGCCCCTAAAACACAGTTGTTCGAATATCTCTAGAACGGTTAACAATTTGTGAATAATTGTGTAACAAAATATGTTTATATTTACAAGACCTTTCATTTGATATCAAGAAAAATGGGCCAGCCCCTCAAATAAGGGGTCAAAAGTGCTACAAAGTCTATTCATAATAACGTATTTTTAAGCGATAATTAGTTATAAATCATAAAGCAGAAAATAAGAGCTTATTATTCATAATTCAAAACTGAAATCCGTTCTAAAATCGACCAATGCAATACAAAGATATAGGGGTTTAAAATTTGATTTCTTCGGAAATTTTGATTCCACATTCTTGGTTAAGAAAATAGTTTTATGTTCAGAGTTAAATTAACTCGTACCTAAAATTATTCGATAATTGTTAAATCGTACTTTAACAGATTCGGATTTGTATTTGCTAAGTCGTTATTGAAATCGATAAGGTTTGTTAATTCGTACTTGGTATCATTCGGATTTTGTTAACTCGTACCAAGAATAATTCGATTTTTTTTGTCTTAGTTTCTTTAAGCCACCTTTACGCCACCTTTACGCCACCTTTAAGGACTTGCTTAAAACTTGTTTTTCGCCCTGTGATTAAACGAAGCACATTTTTGGGTGGGGCGAGGGACACTTCTCATGCAGTTCAGTGTTCCTCTAGTGGTTTATTTTTTGGGCCCCACCTTCTGCTGCATTGTTGATAATTTACTAAATGTATGCAGTCTGGCATCTTCATTTTTATATTCAGTATAACTTCATCTGGCATTTTTAATAAATGCTCTTCACACAAGCCATAGTTTTTCTTTATCAAGGTAGCAGCAGAACAGAGCTGCAAATGTGCTTCAGGTTCTATTCAACAGTAATAGTAATGTAGGGTTTACCAGGATTTAAGAGCACATAAGTGTATTTATGTACATGTATATAAAGGAATTTATGTGATCTAAATACTTATAGTAAACGTAATAGTAATGTAGGGTTTACCAGGATTTAAGAGTACATAAAGTATATTGTGGAATTAGGCTCAAAGAAAGTTGTACTTTTAGCAAAACAGAGGAAATTCGGACTAAAATTTTTAGATTTTGTTTTTCACTGAACATTTTTTGGTAGTACTGTAATATTCAAAGTTAAGATTTTATCTGTTAGTCAACATAATTTTGCATATTTTCTGTTGGTTTAACTCACTTTTTCATTTATATATTCGAATGGCACACACTACAAAGATATTGAAATATGCTTAAAAAACGATAAAAGACACCATATCTCAAAATTATGATTATTGGCCTCATATAACTGTTATGCCTGCAGAGTAAGGTCAATATGCATGTACATGTACCTAGTTTAACGCTATAAATGATTAAGTATTATCATCATTCAGTTTTTTGTACAATTGATTCAAACAAGGGTAGGAATTTGAAAACTGATAGAGGAAATTCGGACTGGAATATTCATATAAATTGTGAATGAAACTTAATGCTTTGTGTCTGTTTAAAGTCACTGTCGTTCATAACTAAACAGGTAGGGACACCAATTGCATTATTTAAAGTCAATCACAATCAGTTCACTGCACATTTACAATCCACAGGCTACTATGGCTTTCCTTGTACAGGTCTTACATGTATTTCCCAGCAACGAATTACTTGTTCATCTACTTTAACACCAAACCATCTGCGCAATTATACAAAAAAGACACAATGAACAGTGTAATAACTTGATAACTTTCTCACACACAGCCTCAGTATTGGTAAAGCACCGCTCTAGAAGTAGATGGATCGCAGATGTCCGTTCGGTCGATGGGAATTAATAGCCTTTTTTAAGTACATCCGTCTGGTGTAACTTTCTATGCGGGAGAGAGGGTCCTTAAGACATCAAAACTACAGTTTTTTTTCATTAAAAGGCAGATATTAACATACCTGTTTATATGCAACTAAAACAAACTATTGCAGGTTATAGTGTATGGGTCCTCAATTAAATATTGAGCAGATAAACCGACAATCCCATACCTTCTGAAGCCAACCTTAACCTTCCAGCAAAAATTCTATGTAAGGCGTAGCGGTACGTTATAACAACATATTACGTGTGTAATAAACCTCATACTCATACTCATTCGTTCATTATAGCGTGTCCTTTAAAAATAATATCAGAAATCATGTAACTGTCGAAGCAAACAGTAATAGAAAAATAACAGACTATTTGTTTATTATTTAATTTGACAACTAATTTTTTTACTTTCCTTACTACTACTATCATACTTCGGGAGATCCAGGAAAGATCTTTTTATCTTTGCAAATCAATTCCAAAACGTATTTTTGACAATGCAATTGTTTATATGTATGGATATATTATTCAAAACCAAATAAAACAATTTGGTTTTTTTATGACAAAATGAACAAAAAGGGATAAAAACATATGATCAATGCCAAATTACCTCAATTTCTTCAAAATTGGCCAAATCCCACCTGTATTTAAACTCAGCCTGCTTTCGTTTCCAAAACTCGTTGACAAGGGACGCTAAAAAGATATACATACATGTACAAGATATATTATTACCATGATAGCATGATAATACACATTATGTTAATAGCATTTATCAGGAAAAAACACAATTTCAATACTTGTTAACAAAAATATGAATTGCAAGGATATGTGGCATAACAATGCGTGGTTAACACTACTTTATCGTCATTATGCAAGAACATTTGCAAAATATCATTTAAAATGTATTGTAAAATTCTAGATCTTGAAGGCAAAACTCCAACATAAATAGGTTTGTAATCACAGATCTCTTTCTCTACTTTAGTATAATCCCTGAAGAAATATGATCAAATTTTTAAATCTACTTCATAACAGAATGTTTATCAGAGGAATTGCAACTTAGAGCAAACATTTTAAAGAATGATCTTCACTAGACCTGAGAAAGGATATTTAACAGAATGATCGACAAATGGACATTTTACTAAATATATAATAAATACATGTACATCATTTACACCGCTAATGAACAGAATGTTGGTCATTTGGAACATGAATTTGGCCATCCGTAACTGGTACAGTAAAAACCAGGAGCTAGGGTATCAATACATTGCATGACTTATTCAGGGAGCAGACAAATTGGATAACAAACGTTTAATTAATCATTTTTGAATTTACATTGATTTATCTATTGATAAAAATTAATTATCTTATCAAAAAATTATTTTGATATGAATATCACGAGGAGAGTAAATTAGCAAGAGCGATATTAGCGATTTTGAAAACTATATCACATAATACTGTTCAAAATGAAATTAAAAATGTAGTCCATAATACTCTTAAAACTTTGCATTAAACCATAACAACTTTATTATTGGTCAATTGGCATTAGTATTTTGAAGTTCCAGGTAAAAAACATGTTATACGCATTTTTGGAAAATAAAACTTTTAAATTCTGTGCCTTGTTGTGAAATATAGAACGCATACATTGTTATGTCCTTTGCTTGAATTACCCCATAATGCCATGATGATGGCAAAGGCGACGGTGGCTGAATTATCAAACAGGTGAGAGACTCTGGAGTAAGTACAACTGTCGGACATGTGCCAGTAAGAGCACTGCTTGTCACACATAGGACACATCGTGTATTTACTGATGATCGGGTCCTCGCAAATCTCTGTACTGTATAAAACAATATAACTGATTATAAGAGATAACAGGGCAGAGATTCGTATAATTGTATATTTAAATCCTTATTTTTCTTTGAAAGGGGCATGGTAACGATTTCGTCAAATCTTATTTTTAAGGTCTTCCGTTTCCAACGGAAGACCTTATTGTTATTCTTCGGGTTCTTTTTAGGGTTTTCCGTTTTCAACGGAAAACCCTTCTGTTATTCTACGGTTTCTTTTTCTTTATTAGGGTCTTCCGTTTCCAACGGAAGACCCTCTTGTTTTTCTACTGTTTCTTTCCATTATTATTATTCTTAACATTCTTTTTCTGCCTTCTTTAAAGCTTTATTTCTCAAAAACTATTTGACCGATTTGCACGAAATTTTCCGGACTTATAGAACATCGGAAGGGATAAATGTTTTTAATTAAATTTTTTGTTGACGTCACTTCCGGTTTCAGATATTGACGATTATATAATTTTTTAAGGGTCATTTTGTCCACGCATCTCCTCCGAAACTAATCAAGGTAGAAGCTTGAAATTTTCAGGGATTGTAGATGAATATCTGTAGATGTACCCCCATGCTTTCAATTATGAAAATTGCTCAAGGCCTTAAAGCTCGCCTGAACCTGAAAATTAGCATCAAATTTGTTCACGAAATTTTTGCACATTTTTTGTTAAACCTTTTGATGTATAAATATTTTGTTAAAACATGTAATGCAAGAGTTGTTTCAATTTTCACGAGCTTTCATTTAATATCAAGAAAAAGGGGCTGGCCCCTCAAATTAGGGGCTAAGAGGACTCTAAAGACTTTTTACAATAACTCTTTATTGAACAATAAATTGTTATTAATTATAGAAGCAAAAATGTTCATTGTACAACTGTTTATCTATACAGTACCATATCTAAGTCATATATTACGTAATTAGGGGTTTAAAGGGGCCAGAAATTCAAAAGTTTGATCATTTATAACTGAAAAAGGAGAAATATTTTCAAAAAGTAATGTATAACAAACGTTGTTCAGAATAATGTTCTGTACAACACGCCCCCATGAATTTTTTGTTGATGGTCCCATTAAGGAGTTTAAGGGTCAGCCCCTAAAATACATTTGTTCAGATATCTCGAGAACGGTTAACACTTGATGAACACTTGTTGAATAAAATATGTTTATATTTGCAATACCTTTAATCTGATACCAAGAAAAGGGGGCCGGCCCCTCAAATTAGGGGCCAAGAGGGCTCTAAAGTCTTCTTACAATAACTCTTTACTGAACAATAATTAGTTATTAGTTATAGGAGCAAAAATGTTCACTGTACAGCTGTTTATCTTTATAGTACCATTCTTAAGTCATTTATTATGTAATTAGGGGTTTCAAGGGGCCTGAAGTTCAAAACTTTAATCATTACCATCTGAAATAGGAGAAATATTTTGAAGAGCAATGTAGAAAAAAAATGTTAAAAAGAATGTTCTAAACAATATGCTAACTAAACAACTAAAAATTTGTTGTTTGTGGCCCCGATAAGGAGTTAAAGGGTCGGCCCATAAAACACAGTTGTTCAGATATCTATAGAACGTTAAACAATTCGTGAATACATGTTGAACAAAATATGTTTATATTTGCAAGACCTTTTATTTGATATAAAGAAAAAAATGCTGGCCCCTCAAATGAGGGGCTAAAAGGGCTACTAAGTCTTTTTATAATAACTCATTTCTAAGCGGTAATTTGATATTAATCATTCAGAAAAAACCAAAGAATTTTTTAAGCTTAATCTTACGGTGAAACATGTTTTAAAATCGGACGATGCACTACAGATCAATTGGGGTTTGTTTAAAATTTGATTTTTCCGGAAATTTTTGATTCTGCGTTCTTGGTTTGAAAAAAAAGCGTAAAGTTAACTGTAAAATTAACTCGTACCAAAATTATTGTTAAGTTGTACTTGAACACATTCGGATTTTTTTTGTGAGAACGTACTTATAATCGGTAAGGCTTTTGTTAAGTCGTAGTTAAGATCAATCGGATTTTGTTAAGTCGAACCAAGAATTATTCGAATTTTTTCTTATTGTTTTAGTTACTCTTGTTATTGGTTTAAGAACTCTGCTTCTTACGGGTACTTTAAGCTTTACTCTCGACATTAAAGGAAGACCCACTCGTTGCTTTGCAACGAGCTTTGCTCTAGTTTTTTTTCTTTTTCTTTTCTTTACAATTTTTGTGCAGAAGATTTCTCTGAGATGGGTGGTCCGATTTTTGTCAAATTTTCAGCATCGATCTATTATTATATAAACTTGATACGCTTTTTTTTATTTTGTAAAAATCACTTCCGGTTCGGACTTATCCGCCATTTTGTCATTTTTTAAAAAGTTCTTGTCCACGTATCTCCTCAAAAACGAGCAAAGATAGAAAGCTGAAATTTTCAGGAATGATAGAGGACATGAACGTCTAGCCTCACGAGGAAAATCATTGTCTGGAAATTCCGAGTACGGAAGCTAGCTGGGGTCAAAATATAGGACACGTTTTTGACGAAAACGTCTTGTCCACGCATCTCCTCAAAAACGTCCAAAGATAGAAAGCTGAAATTTTTAGGAATGATAGAGGACATGAACGTCTAGCCGCACGAGGAAAATCATTGTCTGGAAATTCCGAGTACGGAAGCTAGCTGGGGTCAAAATATAGGACACGTTTTTGACGAAAACGTCTTGTCCACGCATCTCCTCAAAAACGTCCAAAGATAAAAAGCTGACATTTTCAGGAATGATAGAGGACATGATCGTATAGCCTCCCGAGGAAAATCATTGTCCGGAAATTCCGAGTACGGAAGCTAGCCGGGGTCAAGATATAGAACACACTTTCGATGAGTTTTCATTGTCCACACATCTATTTGAAAGCGAGAAAAGATAGAAAGCTGAAAATTTCAGGAATGATAGAGGACATGATAGACTAGCATCACGAGAAAAATCATTGTCTGGAAATTCCGAGTAGGGAAGCTAAATTTTAAAACTCATATTAAATGTGTTATAATGACCTCAGACTAATTTTAAAACATAATATCTAAGTTGCATTTTAATTCTACGTCTAATAAAATCTTTTTCCAATTGATGGGATGAAATTTAAATTTTTTTGAAAATTTTAAATTTAATTAAATCGTTATAAAATGACCTCAGACTAATTTTAAAACATAATATCTAAGTTGCGCTTACAATTTTTTGTCCAATGAAATTTTTATCGAATTAATTGTATGAAATTTAACTTTTTTAAAAATTTAAAATTTAATTAAATCGTGTTAAAATGATCTCAGACTAATTTTAAAACATAATATCCAAGTTGCACTTACAATTCTGCGTCTGATGACATCTTTTTCGAATTGATTGGATAAATTATAAATTTTTAAAAAATTTTAAATTTAATTAAATCTTTATAAATTGACCTGAGACTAATTTTTAAATGTAATATTGAAGTTGTGCTGACAATTCTGCCTCTAATGACATCTTTCTCGAATTGATTGGATGATTTTTAAAAATTTTGAAAATTTTAAATTTAATTAAATCGTGTTTAAATGACTTCAGACTAATTTCAAAACATAATATTTAGGTTACGCTTACAATTTTAAGTGTGATGACATCTTTCTCGAATTGATTGGATGAATTTTAAATTTTTAAAAAAATTTAAACTCATTTAAATTGCATTAAAATGACCGCAGACTAATTTTAAAACATAATATCTAAGTTGCGCTTACAATTCTGCGTCTGATGACATCTTTCTCGAATAAATTGAATGAATTTTAAATTTTTAAAAATTTTTAAACTCACTTAAATCGCGTTAAAATGACCTCAGCCTAATTTTAAAACATGATATCTAAGATGTGCTTAGAATTTCGCGTCTAATGACATTTTTGTCGAAATGATTGGATGAGTTTTAAATTTTTAAAAAAATTTAATTTCATTTAAATTGCATTAAAATGACCTCAGACTAATTTTAAAACTTAATATCTAAGTTGCGCTTACAAATTTGCGTCTGATGACATCTTTCTTGAATAAATTGAATGAATTTTAAATTTTTTAAAAATTTTAAACTCATTTAAATCGCGTTAAAATGACTTCAGCCTAATTTTAAAACATGATATCTAAGTTGTGCTTAGAATTCTGCGTCTACTGACATCTTTGTCGAATTGATTGGATGATTTTTAAATTTTTTGAAAATTTTAAATTTAATCAAATCGTGTTTAAATGACATCAGACTAGTTCTTAAACATAATATCTAAGTTGCGCTTTGAATTCTGCGTCCAATGACATCTTTCTCGAATTGATGGGATGAATTTAAAAAAATTTAAAAAATTTAAATTTAATTAAATCGTGTTTAAATGAGATCATAAAAATTTTTGAACATGATATTTAAGTTGCGTTTTGAATTCTGCGTCTAATGATATCTTTGTCGAATTGATTGGATGATTTTAAATTTTTTGAAAATTTTAAATTTAATCAAATCGTGTTTTAATGACATCAGACTAATTTTTAAACATAATATCTAAGTTGCGCTTTGAATTCTGCGTCCAATGACATCTTTCTCGGATTGATTGGATGAATTTAAAATTTTTTAAAAAATTTAAATTTAATTAAATCGTGTTTAAATGACATCAGAATAATTTCCAAACATAATATCTAAGTTGCACTTACAATTCTGCGTCTAATGACATCTTTGTCGAAATGATTGGATGAATTTTAAATATTTTGAATTTTTTTTTATTTTTTTTTAAATCATGTGAAAATAAATTATTGGACGGAAGACCCACTCGTTGCTCGCAACGAGATCGAATCTAGTTAGGGTCTTCCGTCTTCAGCGGAAGACCCTTCTATTATTCTTCGGTTTCTTTTTCAATTCTATTATTATTATTATTCTTTTTTTCCTTACACATTTTGTGCAGGCGATTTCTTGGAAATGGCTGATTCGATTTCCTTCAAATTTTCACTGATGATGCCTCGCCATCTGAAGTTTGTACCCCCGTGACATTTTTTCAAAATTTACTTCCGGTCGCAGGTAATCGCCGTTTTACGATTTTTTAAAATCAATTTTGTCTCTCAGGTTTCTAAAAAACGAGTAAAGATATAGGGCTGAAACTTTCAGAGATGATAGATCTATCGTTTTTCTGGTGCACCTCGGTCAAGAAAATGTCAGCCGTCACTTCCGGTCGTCACCGGAAGGAAATTTGAAAAATTGAATTTTTCAACTTTTTTATTTTTGAATATTTTTTTTTCAAATTTTTACACCCGATAGTGACCCTCTTACTGATTTAGAATATGTAATTTATTTTAAAATCGATCAAGGCATTCTCGAGAAATTAAGCGTCAAAGTTCCGAAGCGAGAGTCCGAGTAGCTCAGTCGATAGAGTCGTGGACATGGCCAAGGCGACCCGGGTTCAAGCCTCAAGTGCCGCAAATTTTTTTTTTACTATTTTTCGCTTGGATGTAAGTTTTTATCTTTGAATTGATAAGTTTGATCTAATCTATTCAAAAATCGGACGGGAGACCCACTCGTTGCTCGCAACGAGATCGAATCTAGTTCTTATTATTATTCTTTTTTTTTCTTACCGATTTTGTGCAGACGATTTCTCGGAGATGGCAGGGTCGATTTCGCTCAAATTTTCAATATAAACGTGTTTTTATCTAAAGCTGATATATAATTTTTATTTTTTGAAAATACACTTCCGGTCGGAAGTTATCGTCCGTTTACGATTTTAAAAAGTCAATTTTGTCTGTCGGGTTTCTCAAAAACGAGCAAAGATATAGAGCTGAAATTTTCAGAGATGATAGATCTACCGTTTTTCTAATGTACCTCGGTCAAGAGAATGTCCGCCGTCACTTCCGGTCGTCACCGGAAGGAAATTTGAAAAATTGAATTTTTCGACTTTTTTATTTTTTAATATTTTTCTTTGAAATTTTTACACCTTATAGTGACCCTTACACTGATTAAGAATATGTAATTAGTTTTAAAATCGATCAAGGCATTCTCGAGAAATTAAGCGTCAAAGTTCTGAAGCGGAGTCCGAGTAGCTCAGTCGTTATAGTCGTGGACATGGCCCAGGCGACCCGGGTTCAAGCCTCGAGTGCCGCAAAATTTTTTTCTCTTTTTTTCGCTTAGATCTACGATTTTATCTTTGAATTGATAAGTTTAATCTTATTTATTCAAAAATCGGACGGAAGACCCACTCGTTGCTCGCAACGAGATCGAATCTAGTTAGGGTCTTCCGTCTTCAGCGGAAGACCCTTCTATTATTGTAATGTTTCTTTTTCACTTTTCTTATTATTCTTTTTTTGTCTTACAAATTTTGTGCAGGCGATTTCTCGGAGATGACTTGTTCCATTTCCTTCAAATTTTCAGGGCTGATGCCTAGTCATATGAATTTTATACCGCCAGAACAATTTTAAAAAATTCACTTCCGGTCGGAAGTAATCGTCGTTTTACGATTTTTAAAAGTCAATTTTGTCGGCGATGTTTCTCAAAAACGAGTAAAGATAGAGAACTGAAATTTTCAGAGATGATAGATCTAGCAATATCCTAGTGTACCTCGGTCAAGAGAATGTTGGTCGTCACTTCCGGTCGTCACTGGAAGAAAATTTTAAAAATGAAAATTTTCAACTTTTTATTTTTATATATTTTTTCAAATAAGATGATAGTGACCCTTTTACTGATTCAGAATATGTAATTTGTTTTAAAATCGATCAAGGCATTCTCGAGAAATTAAGCGTCAAAGTTCTGAAGCGGAGTCCGAGTAGCTCAGTCGATAGAGTCGTGGACATGGCCCAGGCGAACCGGGTTCAAGCTCCGAGTGCCGCAATTTTTTTTTCTCTATTTTTCGCTTAGATCTACGATTTTATCTTTGAATTGATAAGTTTAATCTAATCTATTCAAAAATCGAACGGAAGACCCACTCGTTGCTCGCAACGAGATCGAATCTAGTTAGGGTCTTCCGTCTTCAGCGGAAGACCCTTCTATTATTCTATTGTTTCTTTTTCACTTTTCTTATTGTTATTATTATTATTCTTTTTTTTTCTTACCGATTTTGTGCAGACGATTTCTCGGAGATGGCTGGGTCGATTTCGCTCAAATTTTCAATATAAACGTGATTTTAACTAAACCTGATACATAATTTTTATTTCTTGAAAATACACTTCCGGTCGGAAGTTATCGTCCGTTTACGATTTTAAAAAGTCAATTTTGTCTGTCGGGTTTCTCAAAAACGAGCAAAGATATAGAGCTGAAATTTTCAGAGATGATAGATATACCGTTTTTCTAATGTACCTCGGTCAAGAGAATGTCCGCCGTCACTTCCGGTCGTCACCGGAAGGAAATTTGAAAAATTGAATTTTTCGACTTTTTTATTTTTTAATATTTTTCTTTGAAATTTTTACACCTTATAGTGACCCTTTTACTGATTAAAAATATGTAATTAGTTTTAAAATCGATCAAGGCATTCTCGAGAAATTAAGCGTCAAAGTTCTGAAGCGGAGTCCGAGTAGCTCAGTCGTTATAGTCGTGGACATGGCCCAGGCGACCCGGGTTCAAGCCTCGAGTGCCGCAAATTTTTTTTCTCTTTTTTTCGCTCAGATCTACGATTTTATCTTTGAATTGATAAGTTTAATCTTATCCATGCAAAAATTGGACGGAAGACCCACTCGTTGCTCGCAACGAGATCGAATCTAGTTATTATTATTATTCTTTTTTTTTCTTACCGATTTTGTGCAGACGATTTCTCGGAGATGGCTGGGTCGATTTCGCTCAAATTTTCAATATAAACGTGTTTTCATCTAAACCTGATATATAATTTTTATTTTTTGAAAATACACTTCCGGTCGGAAGCTATCGTCCGTTTACGATTTTAAAAAGTCAATTTTGTCTGTCGGGTTTCTCAAAAACGAGCAAAGATATAGAGCTGAAATTTTCAGAGATGATAGATCTACCGTTTTTCTAATGTACCTCGGTCAAGAGAAGGTCTGCCGTCACTTCCGGTCGTCACCGGAAGGAAATTTGAAAAATTGAATTTTTCGACTTTTTTATTTTGTTAATATTTTTCTTTGAAATTTTTACACCTTATAGTGACCCTTTTACTGATTAAGAATATGTAATTAGTTTTAAAATCGATCAAGGCATTCTCGAGAAATTAAGCGTCAAAGTTCTGAAGCGGAGTCCGAGTAGCTCAGTCGTTATAGTCGTGGACATGGCCCAGGCGACCCGGGTTCAAGCCTCGAGTGCCGCAAATTTTTTTTTTTTTTTTTTTCGCTTAGATCTACGATTTTATCTTTAAATTGATAAGTTTAATCTTATCTATTCAAAAATTGGACGGAAGACCCACTCGTTGCTCGCAACGAGATCGAATCTAGTTATTAGGGTCTTCCGTCTTCAGCGGAAGACCCTTCTATTATTGTATTGTTTCTTTTTCACTTTTCTTATTATTCTTTTTTTTTCTTCTTACAAATTTTGTGCAGGCGATTTCTCGGAGATGGCCCGCTCGATTTGGGTCAAATTTTCAGGGATGATGCCACGTCGTCTGAAGTTTGTACCGCCGCGACAATTTTTATAAATTTACTTCCGGTCGGAAGTTATCGTCGTTTTACGATTTTTAAAAGCCAATTTTGTCGGTCGGGTTTCACAAAAACGAGTAAAAATAGAGAACTGAAATTTTCAGAGATGATAGAACTACCGTTTTTCTAGTGCACCTCGGTATAGAGAATGTCCGCCGTCACTTCTGGTCGTCATCGGAAAGAATTTTCAAAAATTGAATTTTTCGACTTTTTTATTTTTTAATAAATTTTTAGGAAATTTTTACATTTAATAGTGACCCTTTCACTGATTTAGAATATGTAATTTGTTTTAAAATCGATCAGGGCATTCTCGAGAAATTAAGCGTCAAAGTTCTGAAGCGAGAGTCCGAGTAGCTCAGTCGATAGAGTCGTGGACATGGCCCAGGCGACCCGGGTTCAAGCCTCGAGTGCTGCAAATTTTTTTAAACTATTTTTCGCTTAGATTTACGTTTTTATCTTTGAATTGATAAGTTTGATCTAATCTATTCAATAATCGAACGGAAGACCCACTCGTTGCTCGCAACGAGATCGAATCTAGTTATTATTATTATTCTTTTTTTGTCTTACAAATTTTGTGCAGGCGATTTCTCAGAGATGGCACACTTGATTTCTCTCAAATTTGCAGGACTAAAGCCTCGTTATCTGAAATTTATACCGCTGAAACAGATTTTGAAAATTCACTTCCGGTCGGAAGTTATCGTCCGTTTACGATTTTAAAAAGTCAATTTTGTCGCTCAGGTTTTTCAAAAACGAGCAAAGATAGAGAGCTGAGAATTTCAGAGATGATAGATCTATCGATTTCCTGGTGCACCTCGGTATAGAGAATGTTCGCCGTCACTTCCGGTCGTCACCGGAAGCAAAATTAAAAAATGAAAATTTTCAACTTTTTATTTTTATATATTTTTTCCAATAAGATGATAGTGAGCCTTTTACTGATTCAGAATATGTAATTTGTTTCAAAATCGACCAAGGCGTTCTCGAGAAATTAAGCGTCAAAGTCCTGAAGCGAGAGTCCGAGTAGCTCAGTCGATATAGTCGTGGACATGGCCCAGGCGACCCGGGTTCAAGCCTCGAGTGCCGCAAATTTTTTTTTCATTTTTTTTGGTTAGATCAACGATTTTATCTTTGAATTGATAAGTTTAATCTAATCTATTCAAAAATCGGACGGAAGACCCACTCGTTGCTCGCAACGAGATCGAATCTAGTTATTAGGGTCTTCCGTCTTCAGCGGAAGACCCTTCTATTATTCTATTGTTTCTTTTTCACTTTTCTTATTATTCTTATTCTTTTTTTTTCTTCTTACCGATTTTGTGCAGGCGATTTCTCGGAGATGGCTTGCCCGATTTCAGTCAAATTTTCAGGAATGATGCCTTGTCATCTGAAGTTTGTACCGCCGGATCAGTTTTTTGAAATTCACTTCCGGTCGGAAGATATCGTCTTTAAACGATTTTTTAAAAGTCAAATTTGTCTGCGACGTTTCTCAAAAACGACTGAAGATAAAGAGCTGAAATTTTCAGAGAGGATAGATGAAACGTTTTACTGGTGCACTATTGTCTAAAAAATGTCCGCCGTTACTTCCGGTCGTCACCGGAAGGAAATTTGAAAAATTGAATTTTTCGACTTTTTTATTTTTTAATATTTTTTTCTGAAATTTTTACACCTTATAGTGACCCTTTTTCTGATTCAGAATATGTAATTTGTTTTTAAATCGATCAAGGCATTCTCGAGAAATTAAGCGTCAAATTTCTGAAGCGAGAGTCCGAGTAGGTCAGTCGATAGAGTCGTGGACATGGCCAAGGCGACCCGGGTTCAAGCCTCGAGTGCCGCAATTTTTTTTTTACTATTTTTCGCTTAGATGTACGTTTTTATCTTTGAATTGATAAGTTTGATCTAATCTATTCAAAAATCGGACGGAAGACCCACTCGTTGCTCGCAACGAGATCGAATCTAGTTCTTATTCTTTTTTTTTTTCTTACCGATTTTGTGCAGGCGATTTCTCGGAGATGGCTTGCTCGATTTCAGTCAAATTTTCAGGGATGGTGCCTTGTCAACTGAAGTTTGTACCGCCGGAACGGTTTTTAAAATTTCACTTCCGGTCGGAAGTTATCGTCATTAAACGATTTTTTTAAAGTCAAATTTGTCTGCGACGTTTCTCAAGAACGACTGAAGATATAGAGCTGAAATTTTTAGAGATGATAGATTTAACGTTTTTCTGGTGCACTATTGTCTAAAAAATGTCCGCCGTCACTTCCAGTCTTCTCCAGAAGGAATTTTGAAAAATTGAATTTTTCGACTTTTTTATTTTCTAATATTTTTTTTTGAAATTTTTACACATTATAGAGACCCTCTTACTGATTTAGAATATGTAATTTGTTTTAAAATCGATCAAGGCATTCTCGAGAAATTAAGCGTCAAAGTCCTGAAGCGAGAGTCCGAGTAGCTCAGTCGATATAGTCGTGGACATGGCCCAGGCGACCCGGGTTCAAGCCCCGAGTGCCGCAAATTTTTTTCTGTTTTTTTTTTCGCTTAGATCTACGATTTTATCTTTGAATTGATAAGTTTAATCTAATCTATTCAAAAATCGTACGGAAGACCCACTCGTTGCTCGCAACGAGATCGAATCTAGTTATTATTTTTATTCTTTTTTTTTTTCTTACAAAATTTGTGCAGGCGATTTCTCGGATATGGCTTGTGCGATTTTCTTCAAATTTTCAGTGCTGATGCCTCGTCATCTGAATTTTATACCACCGGGATTTTTTTTAAAAATTTACTTCCGGTCGGGAGTTACCGTCGTTTCACGATTTTTAAAAGTCAATTTTGTCTGTCGGGTTTCTCAAAAACGAGTAAAGATAAAAGGCTGAAATTTTCAGAGATGATAGATCTACCGTTTTTCTAATGTACCTTGGTCAAGAGAATGTCCGCCGTCACTTCCGGTCGTCACCGGAAGGAAATTTCAAAAATTGAATTTTTCGACTTTTTTATTTTTTAATATTTTTTTTTGAAATTTTTACACCTTATAGTGATCTTTTTACTGATTCAGAATATGTAATTTGTTTTAAAATCGATCAAGGAATTCTCGAGAAATTAAGCGTCAAAGTCCTGAAGCGAGAGTCCGAGTAGCTCAGTCGATAGAGTCGTGGACATGGCCCAGGCGACCCGGGTTCAAGCCTCGAGTGCCGCAAAATTTTTTTCTCTTTTTTTCGTTTAGATCTACGATTTTATCTTTGAATTGATAAGTTTATTCCAATCTATTCAAAAATCGGACGGAAGACCCACTCGTTGCTCGCAACGAGATCGAATCTAGTTCTTCTTCTATTTGTAAAGTTTCTATGGCTGCCTCTGTAGCGGCAATTTCTCTCGTATGAGCTAAAAGTTCAAGATCTGCTTCTAACTCGGCGTTCTCTTTTTCCATGGCTGCATTTTGTACAGCTACTTGTTCTTTCATAGCTGCCTTTTGTCTTTTAATGTCCGCTTCTTTCTTTGCGTAGGCTGCGCGTACACGTGCCTCTTCTGCCTTGGCTTTCTTTTGAGCGATAATTGAGCTTAGACTGGAAGATGATGATGAAAGCTGACTTGATGAATCTAGCGCTGTTTTGTCTTGCTTGTCACTTTCCTTAAGTTTGTACAACAGTTCCTTAAGTTTCATCAAATTTCCTTCGATTATTCGGATATTCTTTTCATAAGAAGCTTCGAAACTTACTTTATTATTTGAACTTTGTTCCGTTTTCTGTCTCCCGAGAAATTCCAGAAATTCAAACGAATTCACTTTATACTCTTCAAATAACTGTTGAATATCAGTAAGTATTTTCTCAAGAGCTGCACTGTCATCCTGACAAGAATCAATATCCTTAATGCACGCACAAAGGTGACTTCAAATGTTGCTTATTTTGGTTTCATGACTTCTCTTGTTGGATACGTAGAGCTCAAGTCCCTCCTCGGTTAGTGTTCTTACACGCGATTCCTGGTCACTCATGATGGACGAATTTATGCTAAGGTTGTCCGATATTCTGAATCACTTGGCCACTTGTGATCTTTTTACTGTACTGCCTTCCGTGTGTATTTGCTTAAGAACTTAACAACACAGATTACAGTTAGTTAACCAGTTTCATTTTATTATCCACGACATTTAAGTAACAAGGGAAAGCGCGGCTCCTGATATGCGCACAATGTCACTTGAGTGGTGAAATGAAGTTTGTGTGAGAGTGGTAAAAAGCTACAACAAACAAATATAAAAATACAAATAAATGAATACATACAAAGTAATAAAAAATCAGTTTGTCAACAAATTAAAAACATAATTCAGCACGCATAAATGAACATTAAAAAGGTTCTTAATTAATTTCTCTTAACATATAGTTTTAAAACAATAAAACTTACATCGTGATCGGCCACAGTTTCTCTAGATTAAATAACGTCTGGACAGTTCAGAGACTTTTACAGGAATGGATTTGTATGCCTAAATTACTGATAAAGTGGCGAGATTCACACAGGAAACGACAAGGTTCCATAATTAAGATAAATATCAAAATGCAGGCTTTAACCAACTTGAGTAAACAAAGCGCAGCAAAATTCTACTCTAACGTAAACAACAGACAGTACTAATAGACTAATGGTCAGCAAAACGAATTTAAGCATGAGAACACATTAGTTATAAAAACAACAGAAACACTAAACTTGCTTAATTGCACAAAGTTTGATACATTTGTAAATGTTACTTAAATATGAAGGCTACAGGTTCTAAATGATATAAACAAAATGCAGGGCAATACAACCTGCCAAACAACAACTTCCTATCTTGAAAACTAGGAAGAGTTGTGCGTATATTAAGGATACCATATATGTAATATTTTGCCAAAAAATGACAGCTTTCGACAGCAATAATTTTTTTATCAGTTATTAGAAATCAAATTCCTAGCAATATGCACACCTGATAAATGTACCATTGATCTGCAAAAGAACAAGTTCTACCTGAAAAGCTAGGAGGAGTTATCTGTACAATAAAGGTACCTTTTTGGCAGCCGCGCGCTCGCCATTTTCATTATTTCAAGAACCGGATGCAATTATAATGATGAATGAAATCTAATTTTTTTGTTTTATGTACATAATATGACTTGACTGTCTTTCTCTCTTTTTTCCTTCTGTCTCTTTTGTATGACTCTTTTACTAATCACTGTGATATATACTATTTTTTGGTACCAATAAAATACATATGTATAACAGTAATCGGATTTAATTTTTTTTTAAATAATAATAACTATATTCGATCTAGGTGCAAGCCACGAGTTGTCTTCCGTTGGAATTCACCTTAAAAATGGTGATCGGGATACTTTTTAGTTTTTGTTATCTCTTAAAACTTAAAATTACATTTAACTATCGCTACGAAACTTCAAACGCAATTAATTTGACCGTTTTACACTTAAAATGTATTTTTTTTCTGCATCAACATTTGTTGTAAGTATTTATAACAAAGTAAATTACAGTGTCGTAACATTGCATATTGTTTTAAGGAGGCAAATTAAGTGGAGGTTTCCGCAGATAAACCAAAATAGCAAAACTCCTAATTGTTTACTATATGTAATTTACATCAACTCAAGTTTTTCTGCAAAGGCTCAAGAAAATCGACTGTCTGGTTCTCTGTAGGGGCCATCTCAAAATACAGTTACATTTACTACATGAATATATTAGGAAATTGTTATTTTCCGCAGTTTGAAGCAGATTAGAAAAAAAAAAATTTTTTCTAAAATTGTGACATGTTATTAGTATTATCATCTTGTACCTTATATGTAAAAATTCTGAAATTATTTTTTTGTTTTCAGTGGGGACCATTTTAAGATAGTAAAATGCACCAAATTGCACTTTATTTGCAGCATTATAAATTTAGATTGGTATAATGAATTCATTTAGATTAAGATAAATACAACCGATTATAGTATTATTCTGTGTGAAGATTTTTAGCTCTTTTTTCCTTATTTCTCATAACGCATTCTTACAGAGCTTCATTCTATGATAACGTCATAACAGCACAATGACAACGCTCACCTACCGTGCAACGGAAAAATCGTTTAAGAAAATATGATTTTCCTCAAAAAAATCTATTTATTATCTGTATTTTGTTTATTGTGTTCATTTTTTAATGATATTGTAAACAAAATCATAATAAGTTTAAAACACTATTTTACTAGAAGTGCAAACAATGCGGAATGAAAACTTAAGTCGGCCTCCTTAAAATTATGCATAATGATCGTTACATTATAATTTATTTATATATTTATCTATTTAATATACATTTACATATATTTATTCACCCATGTGTTCCTTTTCTGACCTTATGTACATATGATCAGCTCTTCTTGTGTCCTCTTTATTGTTCACATTACACCACTTCTGTGAAGTTTTGACAATTTGTGTTCATGATCCATTCAGGAGTGAAAGAAAGAGTGAATGAATGTATGAATGAAAGACTGGATTTAATGATTAATCAATTACAATGTATAGCCAATAAAAAGAGATTGCATGAAAACATAAATGCTACTCCATACAAACGACCAGGTTAATTCAGACGTCCTGGTTCTAAATGCTATAGGTTGCCTATTTGAACAGTACAGTGTTCTATCAGAAAAATGAACTGTATACACTGTGTTTTCCATGTAGCCGGATTACTTGCAGCATTTGCATATGGTATGTTTGTTTGTTTTAAAAGTGATCTAGATTTGTTCTTTATATCAATCTTTCTATTTTTTATAATACATGCCCCTATAACATCCTAGAACTATGATAGTTGAATGTAGCTAAAAGTCACTGTTTGATTGTTGTCCATCATTATTTATGTATTCATTTATTTTTTTTAAAGATAATATATCTTACGAAAAAGTCGCCACCTATTTTACAATCCTAGAATAATGATAATTGAATATAGATGGAGGTTACTGTTTAAATGTTGTCAATTCCTAAACTTATCGGTTTTTTAAGTTTTAGAATCGTTTTAGAACGTATGGTTATTTTGGCATTGCAAAAAAAATTGTCGAACTTGTATCATTTTCCCGTTTTACACATTTTACATTTTGATGAGATACAATCCCATGAGTGGATTCAACGTCTGTTCAGGGTTTCCTTTATGCTTAACAAAAATGCATATATTGCGTTTAATTGCTGCTTGATGTACTGACTGCGTGTACACGACGATTTTTTTAAAAGACTGATTCCATTCAATCAAATATATTTCTCGACAATTTAGAGATTTAAATGCAACGGAATGAATTTTGCATACCAGTAAGACAAGTTATATGTAAAGATTATTTTTTTGCGTGCAAATAATATGCAAATAATATGCAACGAATTCATTTCGAGGTGTTGTTACAAAAGTTACACTGCGCTGTCCCAGTGACCCTTACACGTACTTTGTTTCCACTGTATGGTTATCAGTATGCAGACGTTGTGCAAGCTCAAAGTGCAAGCCGTGCAATGGCGTTCTAGTTGATTCTTTAACGGCGTTCTGCATTTTTTAAAGAAAGCAGCAAGTCATATGCAGCGTTCGGTTTGACATGGATTTGAGCGAAAATTGTACTTGATTATACCAATAATTCAAGAAATTAAAATGTACAGTCTGTTAATAAAATACTGTATACTACTTAAAATATTTGTATCATTTAAAAGAGGACATATCCTACAAAAAATTCGCCATCCAGTCACATACCTCTACATCAGCGAATTCAGAGGCTAGTAACGCAGTTGATGGAAACATAGCGACGTGTATGAGGACAGGAGATATAGGATCAACCTCTAATCACAAGACTGTTTGGTGGAAAGTGGATCTCGGGAGAGTTTACAACATCTACAGCATAAGCATCCACTTCAAAAACTACGACGGTTACCGTATGTAGTATTATGATGTACATACATACAGAATTCGGATTCCTCTACTGCATGTCTAAATTAAAAAAAAATATATAACTATTGTGATTATGTATTTATTTATTTTTTAACAAACTTAGTTAGTCTTATTGTTGGTGAAAACTACGATACCTTTTTATTGTTTGAATGCATTAATAATTGTCCTTTAATAGAATGTATACAATCAGTTTTAATTATTAAAAAAACGGCATACTACAATAGGTAACATTGATAACTATTTATGCTCAAGCGCAAAAATTCGCGTATTAACGCGTTTTGTATATGCATTATCTGTTAATTCAAATATCAAATAAGCAAATAATGTTTTTAGTTTAATATTAAATATACGTAAGGTAGAAAATGCGAATGTAACCAAAAAGTTAAGCATTCTAAATGTCATTTATTAAGAAACGTGAACAAATTAATCGTTTTGAAAGACCAAAATAAGAATAGACAAATTAAGTCTCTAAACCAAACAAAAAACAAAAAAAAACTAGTAGGCTAATTGTTCTCGAACAATTAGAGGTCTTTCCACCTTAATATTTTTAATGAATTGCTCGATTGCTCAATAAGGTATACAAAAAATTATTCTACCTATGATACATGTTGTACTATAAAATGGGAAAACCACAAAGCCATAAAATGATAAATGATTGTTAAAGAGATTTTTCATTTTTAAGCCATTTCTTTAAGAATTCCATGTTGTATATATCGTTAACATTTATTGAATTACTTTTCTGAATTTTTTCCACTATGAACAGAACTAAGGCAATTGAATATTCTTTACACAATCATATAAACAGTAAAGCTAGCAATAGAAGAGAGTGCTCTACAGGCTAGCTGTCTTTGTACAAAATGAATGGGTTCACTGTGAAAACAAGTTCCACTTGAGTAACCACAGGACTTGATGTGATATCTGGTCAATTGAATACCTTATTGCGCAATCCAGCAAGTTATTGAAACCCTTACTATAATTCTGTATATCAAATGATATGAATATTCATTAATTAACCGACTTCCAAATGACCATAACCTTTGACCTTTATGTCATTTTGTTCGGCCAAGGTAGACGCTTCCTTTCCAAGTGGCCAGAACTCTCTATGATAGACAGTAAAAAGGTTGGAAGTGATTTTACTAAAGTGTCAATACTTTCAGGGGCATGTAGTGTAATAGGGGCTATAACTCTGTAATTATTCAAAGGTGTGAGGCAAGGGGCTATATTTTAGAATATCTTACAATGTCCTCCTACATCCAAGAAAAAGTTTTTCTCTATCACCCTAAACAAAAGAGATCTAAAAACTCATTAATTAACAGCTTATTAAAAGACCTTGACCTTTGACCTTATGTCATTTTGTTCGACCAAGGTAGACACTTCCATCCCAAGTGGTCCGAAGTCTCTATGATAAATAATAAAAAAGTTGAAAGTGATTTTATGGAAATTTAAATACTTTCAGGGGCAACTACTACAAGGGGGCCTCAGATACTTTTGGTATGAATAGATTGAAGAACCCTCTAAGTGTAATGAAGACATTGGTAAAAGTTCCAAATATCTATATCTTATGGTTTCAGAGGAGCAGCGATATCAAGCATTTCTTTCTTAAAGGGCAATAACTCTGTATGTTCTGGGAGTTCGTTGACACAAGGTCAATGGGTACCATAACTTCTAATGAGCAATTACATAAAGTTTAAATTGTTTGGATAACTCGAATAATAATAAAAAAAGTCACCCGAGCTAAATAGAAAAAAAAGATGAATAAAAAAACATAAAGAAAACTAGTAGACTAATTGTTCTCGAACAATTAGAGGTCTTTCCACCTCACTATGTTTTTTGTTTGAAATAAGATTGCTTTAGTAGGATAAAGTATTTTTTAAGCTGTATTACTTCATAAAAAAGTGTCAAAAGATTAAGTGTGCAATTTTTATTGCTTGACCTTGACCTTTGACCTTTATGTCATTTTGGTCTGACAAGGTAGACGCTTCAATACCAAGTGGTCCGATGTATCTATGATTATTGATTCAAAAGTTATTTGTGTTTTTATTGAATGTCCAAAACTTTCAGGGGGCAATAACTGCTAGAAAGGGACTTTGAACCCTTTTGGTATGAATAGACCGAAGGAGCGCTTAAATGAACTAAATACATTAGTAAAAGTTTCAAGTCTCTATCTCTAACGGTTAATGAGGAGTAGCGATAACAATCATTTTGAACAATAGGGGCACTAACTCTATAATTGTTACATGGTAAGGGTCAAAGGGTTATATTTTGAAATGTCTTAAGATTAAGATGTCCTACTACATCCATGAAACAGTTTTTCTCTACCATCCTAAACAAAAGAGATCTAAAAACTCATTAATTAAGAGATTTTCAGATGACCTTTACCTTTGACCTTTATGTCATTTTGTTTGGCAAAGGTAGACGCTTCCATTTCAAGTGGTCCGAAGTCTCTATGATAAGTAATAAAACAGTTGGAAGTGATTTTATAGAAATGTAAATACTTTCAGGGGCAATAACTACTAGAAGGGGGGGCTCAGATCCTTTCGGTATGAATAAATTGAAGAACCCTCTAAGTGTACTGAAGACATTGGTAAAAGTTCCAAGTTTCTATCTCTTATGGTTTCAGAGGAGTAGCGATAACAAGATTTTCGTACAAAAGGGGCAATAACTCTGAACTATTTAAAAGAAGGAGCCAAGGGGATATATTTTTAAATGTCTTAAGATGTCCTATTACATCATTGAAAAAGTTTTTCTTTACTACAATAAAGAAAAGGGATCTAAAAACTCATTAATTAAGAGATTTTCAGATGACCTTTACCTTTGACCTATATGTCATTTTGTTCGGTCAAGGTAGACGCTTTCATCTCAAGTAGACCGAAGTCTCTATGACAAATAATAAAAAAGTTGGAAGTGATTTTATAGATATGTAAATACTTTCAGGGGCAATAACTACTAGAAGGGGGGCTCAGATCCTCTCGGTATGCATAGATTGAAGAACCCTCTAAGTGTACTGAAGACATTGGTAAAAGTTCCAAGTTTCTATCTCTTATGGTTTCAGAGGAGTAGCGATAACAAGCTTTTCGTACACAAGGGCAATAACTTTGTAAGTGCTGGGAGTTATCAAGCAAAGGGTCATTTGATACCATAACTTTTAATGGCCAATAAAATAAAGAAAAAAATGTTTCAATATCTCTTGAAATAAAAAAGCTGTCCCTGGAAAAAAAGAGAAGAAAAAAAATAAAAAACATAAGAAATACAAAAGGTCTTTAACCTGAAAGGTGGAAAGACCTAATAAAAAACATAAGAAATACAAAAGGTCTTTCACCTGAAAGGTGGAAAGACCTAATAAAAAACATAAGAAATACAAAAGGTCTTTCACCTGAAAGGTGGAAAGACCCAACAAGAGGTCTTTCACCTGAAAAGTGGAAAGACCTAATTATCACCCGAATCACAGGAAGTCGTTTGGTATTAAGCGAACATCGCATGTAAAAACCAGAGTTGGTGTCGAGAAATAGTATTACGTAATATAAGGATAAGTAAATAATTTGACAAAGAAGATATCCATTTTATTTTAAAGACATCTCTTTAAATCGAAACTGTTATGATAATAGATGTTGATATATTATTTTCAGTCGATCGCCAAAGGGGACGATTTGCAGGATTCTCACTTTATGTATCAGATAGTGATGTTTCACCAAGTACTGATATTCATAGTTCTACTCTGTGTTACAAGGACGGACCACAGTTACCGCCCCTTAACTTTACAACAATATGTACAGAAAAGGGACGGTACGTCATATATTATAACGAACGATTGGGCGGAATTAGCTACCCGGAAGGATATGAATTACAAAATGTATTCATTGAACTATGTCAGGTCATAGTACACGGTAAATTTTTATTTTTTATTTAAATATGCATGTTATTAGAGACGTTTAACATGTCCATACACATAAATGTCAAAGAATTACAGTGTTATATAAATAATAATATTTTGGTATTGCCTTATAGAGTCTGTACGCCTGTAAACTTGAGATAATTACGCATTTAATGTACTGGATCATTGCATCACAGTAGACCTACATTATCTCGTTTTCCCTATAATTGTCTATATGTTTGTATGCTTGTTGATATGTATGATAATCTCCATTGGGAAGAAATAAAGAAAGTAAACTAGTTTGTAAGCTAAGCAATGTTCAAAGGTCTTTCAAAGAAATAAGAAAACTATCGACACTTGTGGTATTCTCATAATTTCGTTGACGGCCGATTGCTTTGTATATTGTATTTCATAAGTTCTAAATATGAGAACAAATAATTATTTTAAGATCTTTGACTTTAAACTTAAAATATATATTTAATTATGTTAATAATTATAGTTCAATTATGGTTCAACAATTTAATTAGCCCCATTATCATGTAGTACCTTTAATGTGAAGATGATTGACCTCAGATATGACTCTTATTGTTTGAAAATTTCCACTGCAGTAAAAGCACTCTTCCAAGTGTTCCTCAATTATATAATAATTGGTGATCTAGTAAGTAACCTAGGGTTATTTATGTCCTGAGTTGTATGCACTGAAGCGACACGAGATTTACGTCCGCACGTGGTTGAATTAACACAGACCGACCGAATAAACAAACAGATGGAAAAGTAAAACACATTTAAGAGAAAATTCTACACATTAGGATTAATAAAAAATGATTTTGGCCACATTTTGGTTTTTTTCGCCATTCCTAAAAAAAGAACAGCTTGAGCACTGGAAAGGGGGGGGGGGGGGCATTTTTTTTTTTACAATGATACAAACAACAGTATAGAAGTACCACTTAATTGTTCATGTGACTGCTGAAATCTAAAGAACACTTCTTTACAAATTCATGTGAATATTATCAAATATAAACACTGAATTCCTCATATCCGGACAACACTTTTAATCGTGCCAGTTTCTATTCTAGTGATGTAACATTGTAACACGGAAGTTTTACTTCATTTTGAAACTGCCTTGAACGGTTAGGGATTGATTGTTTTAAATAAAATGTTATTTTGTTCACCCTGCTTTAGTTTTCTACAACTCTCAAGAACATTTCTACTTTTTCACTATTTTGTGTTAGTTGAATAATAATTTCCACACCAGTGTGTATACATCCTAGTATTTGACGAATTAATCATATATCATGTACTTGTACCACGTGGATTTTGGTAGACAATAAATGACACGTGCTGAAAACTACAAGATTTTTGCTGGTCTACAGTTATCATGGAATACGGGATAAAGGGTTGCCTTAACGGAACACATCACTTTCTCGATAATTTATTAATGGGTAACCAATTTCAGTTAGCTTTAAAATGAACAGACATTCATTTGTCAAATAACCCCTCAAGGGGTCTCACTTAAAACTGAATTTAGTTAGTAGCAACAGCTGTGATACAAATGCAAAATACATGCTTCTGGGAGAAGTAGAAAAGAACTATTTCTATTATCAAACCTATCCAGAAGAATCTTCGCAAGCCCTGCATGTGTTTTGTTTTTAGTAAATACGCATGCATAATAGTATAGAAAGCGGAACTACTTAACATGTTATGATGTATATATTCATGAGTTATAAATAAATATCAAATTTGATGAAACAATTAGATTTCGTTAGGATATTTGTAATTTTCTGAAAGTTTAAACTACAAAAATACCGAACCCGATCGGGTGTTTTCAAGTCTGTTTTTTAATAAGATGCGTTGTACTTAACCTACCACTTAATATCTCGGCGTCGTATTGCATTTAATCTTGACCTTTCATATTTAGATTCGATATGATAGATTACTTTTATTCAATTGATGTTCAGGTTTGTATATGTTATTAAGCACAGTCGTTTAAATCAATGTTAAACCAACTGTACATTTAACTAAGATAATGTTATCTTTTCAATTTTAACCAATATAACGGAAAATAAATAAAATAATTGAGTTCGTACAATATATCAATAAACATGCACGTTTGAATAGGTACAAGAAATAGAAAAATACGAAGCTACCGCGGATCACTTGTCTTTTCGCGCGGGATCTCATCAGGCATGTGCGATAATTATTATTCATAGGTTTAATATCTGTGGTTATTTGTTGTTGATATAAATCAGTTTTTCTACAGTTTAACGAATATTTCAGACCTACAAACCCACTATTGATCTTTTCTGATTTCATAAACTGCCACAACCCAGGTTATACTCTAATGACTTGGGTAGACATTGAGTTCATATCTTAAATAAGGAGACACTATTGTTTTTCTTTTGGTTTTCAATTTGTTCAATTTATTTCTGAATGTGTTAAAGGTTGTAAAAATGCCAGTGTCTACGGCAGTAACTGTGACACGCCATGTCCCACCAACTGTAAAGAGAACACATGTCATATGCAGAACGGAACGTGTTTCGCGTGTAAACCAGGGTGGACAGGGACATATTGTAACACAAGTAAGATGACAATGTGGTATATTATATTTCATTAAATTTCATTCATATATTGTTTTAATCACAATTGACCTTTAGGTAAATCCTTTTTTTCAACAAATGTGTAGCGAGTTTTCTATGTAACAGAATGTGGCAAGGGGTGGTACGGTGTGAACTGTAGTCAGCACTGTGTAGGACATTGTAAATATAACATGAGTTGTAATCATGCGACTGGTCAGTGTGACAAAGGGTGTGCTTCAGGATGGACAGGGACTACGTGCAACAAAGGTAGAACTTGTCATTTCATTTAACCAGTCCTAACAACCCTTCAGGATACCATCAAATAGTATTGCCTTTATATTGTTATTTAGTTTTTTTTCATTTTTGTTTAGTATACTCAATATTTTTCGATAATATGAATGATTATAGAGTGTACAGATGGAACTTATGGTCATAACTGTGTCAAAAACTGTAGTGGTCACTGTCTTAATGACTCTCCGTGTAACAAACAGACTGGTCACTGTAACGGTGGATGTAGCCCGGGATATACAAACGGTGACTGTAGCAAAGGTAAATTTAAAGACAATCAGGCAAAAAAAAAAACAACATTTAATTGAACATGTAAACTCATTACTAACTTGCATTCACTGAATGCAGTTAAGTCTTACAATACTGCTTAAGTAACGAATTTTTATCCCTTTGATAGAGTGTCCGGCTGGGCAATTTGGATTGGACTGTATCAAACGTTGTAGCGAGCATTGTTTAGTCAAGGATCTATGTTACCATGTAAGTGGGGAGTGTACGGGTGGATGTCTGGACGGTTTTTCGTAGGAACACATTGTAACAAGTGTAAGAGCTATTTATTAGTTGTTTGTAATGTTTACAACGAAAAGTGGATCTAATGATTTTCATGCGTGTTACTTTTCGGTAGAAATCATGCGATATTCATTCGAAAAGTTTCTCATGCGAATATCATGCAAATATGTTCGCATGATTTTCGCATGAAAAATGTAAAATGTTCACGTGAATCATTGTTTGCATGTTTTTATGCGCATTAGAAATCCGCGTCAAAATTTATACAAAATCAATGCAAACACATAAAAATTGCTTTTCAAATGAACATTGAATAATGACATTTCAACCTATACCACTTTTAAAACATTCTTCAATTTGAAGCAACTTTTTTATTTATATGAAATTTATATTTAAGGCAATAAACCAGTTTTCTGATTGTGCTAAAAATGCAAAAAATGGCTGGAAAGGGTTATATTTAAAATGACATATTTCTAAGTTGTGGGCAATTGGATTAAAATGAAAATTAAAAAAAAAAAACATCATGTATATAACTTTACCAAAAAAAACCAAACATGTAAACCAGACTTTTTCATTCATCACCCTATACGAATCCATTACGATCCAAACCCCAAACCATGGGGAAAACATTCACACAAAAAAAAGAAGTTTTGTTTATGGATATCATAATATTGTATTTACCTTAATAACTTTTAACAATGATACAAAGAAAACGCAATTATGGAATTTTGATACATGTAACATAATCAATTGACAAAGTATGGTTGTTTTTAATATATTTTAAAATTATAAATTTATTAACTATACATTATTTTTTACATACTTTTTGTTTCTTTTATCAGTATAAATTGTGCAGTAGTTAACCATTAACGATTATAGAGAACATAATAGGGACAAGCCCTTTTTGCATAGACAGGGGGTAGAGCTGGATGTATAGTTACCAACATATCATACACTTTTCTTGATAATCTGCTAAGAGTATTATCAAGAGTTTATATTATGACTATACAATCCCTATCAGCATATAGCGCCTTTAATCATGAGGCTTAGAATTCTCAATTGAGGTAGCAGCTGTGTTTTACAAACATTGAAACAGACTTAAGTTCTTTGCAAAATGGCCAGAGGTAAGGAAGAACATTAGTTGTAAGTTTGTAAGATTATCGGTGCACATTAATATACGAACCTCACTCTAATAGCTGAAGCCCTGACCCTTGGGTCATATTATTTATAATTGTAATAGACCTTATCTTGCACTGGAATTTTATTTAATACGCTTATTAGTAAGTAAGGTGATTTTTTGATTAATTTTCTAAAATTTCCAACGAACACGACAAAGACGAAGACCAAAAAGTGAATGAAAGTTACTACTTGTTTTATGTTTTTCTTTATTATTTTTAGTATAACTTTTTTACTTATTATGGGTATATTTTTAACCTTGTTTTTAGCTTGTAACGAAGGATATTTTGGCACAAACTGTTCACGGGGATGTTCTCCTAACTGTCAGCCCGACATATGTCGACCCACGGACGGATTGTGTAGTTGTGCTCCAGGATGGACTGGTGCTAACTGTACCACAAGTAAATTTTTGTAGACGATTTGATTGTATTTTCAGCAATAGGGGTTAAGGCACACAAGAACTCCACAATTAAGACACAATATCTTTTATACGGCTATCAAAACAATTTGATGTTTGTTCATTCGATTACTAAACTATGTGTTTTGCAAATGAAGGATTTTAAAGATTAAGTTTTCTTTAGTTTGATTTATATATTCTTTTGATGTTTGTGTTCTCTTTAACCTCTAGTTTGTAATAATGGATACTTTGGCACATACTGCTTACGGAAATGTTCACCTTACTGTGAGCTTGGCACATGTCGACACACTGACGGGGGGTGTTCTTGTGATGCTGGTTGGATGGAAGATTATTGTACCAAAGGTATTTGTTCAGTTAATATAACAATATTTTACCTTTATGAGTAGCGTTTTCAACTGAAAAAAAACCCAGAAAAATAATACGTTGATATCTATAAACTGTAATTTTAAAACATAGTTTCATGTGACACATGTTATAATTGACTTCAAAATGTAAAGATAATTAAATATTTAATAGAAACAGTTTATTTTTCTTCCTTTTTTGTTTTTGGTTTTGTTTTGTTTTGTTTGTTTTGGGGTTTTTTTTTCGGGGGGGGGGGGGGGCGTTCTTTTTGTTTTTTTTGTTTTTTTTTGGTTTATTTTTATAAGTTCCATACGATACATGAAAAAAGCTTAGAATTCACATTACCCGCCTGATGCGGAGTATATACCTTTTCTTAAGAAATTGTTTTCTTGATACTGAATGAAAAACTCTGTAACGAGGAAAGAGAAATAGTGAGTGGCCAGACAGGAATCGAATCAAGGCCCCCTGAACCTGTAGTGAATTGCTAAACAAACTTAGCTAGTTTGCGTCGGTTTTTTAACAAGCCTGACCGTCATTTTTTCACCATTTACGTTATGTTTGTACCGTGACTAACCTATGCATCTAAGAGGTAAACTCATGCAAGTGGAATACCCTGGGATGATTTTTGAGGCGGAAGACATTTAGGGGAGAGGAATGTGACTGTCAGACTGGCTCAAATAACGGCGACAGATAGCTCAGTTTTGTAGAGCACCTAACTAGAGATTCAGGGGGCTTGGGTTTGAATTCCGGTCTGGTCTGTCATTATTTTTCTTATTCCGTTACAACACAAAGGAATCATTTGATTGTTTATAAAAATAATAGTTGGTATCCAATTGCATGCTGATTATTTTCATCATTATTAACCAATGAGATTTAATAATGTGTAATACATGTATCAGTTAACTGTCATATTTATCAATCATATTTAGACGCTTACTCGTTTATTTCTTACTTTGATACTGTAATAAAAAAAGACCAGCATTGCATTGTATCATTACAAAAACATATACATGTAATTAAAAATATAAATATCTGTATCATCTGATATTGAAAGTCAGAATGAAATTCAGAAGACTAGGGTCCAATTTATACATGACTATATTTTTCTTTAAAAAATTAGCATGTTTTCAGTCTTATGGTGAAAAGTGTAAGTACCCTTGCAGTCTGCAATGTTATAATAATATTTGTGACACATTTAACGGACAATGCCTTCTTGATTGTAAAGATGGATTTTATGGCAAACTGTGTCCTGCAGGTGATACTTTTTGAATATTACATATTTTGGTAAATTATCGTGCCCTAATTCTTTTTGTCAATATACTAAAATTCCATTAGAAATATATTGCAAGTACGAACGTACGTGCTATTAACAAAGAGAGGTATTAAATCCACTAAATACTCTTCTTTTTTAAAAAAAAAATGATATTTATTAAATTGAATCTTCAATCTCATTTTAAGTATAATTTCTTTTTCAAAATAGTTTAACACCACCTTATGCACTAAATGTTTTATCTTTACAGAAAAATTGCCGAAAAATAGGAATATGTCCAGTTCCAACATTTTGGTTATTGGGTTGTCAATTTCCTTATTGATAAACCTTATTTTTTTAGTTTGTGGAAGTTTGCTGTGCAGGTATTTTATCACTTTTTATAAATAAACATTATCGAACATTTGTAAATTTAAATAAGTTAGTTTGATTGATGATTAGGTTTACCTACAATGGCTTTGATTTGAAATAGAAATAAATATCAAAAGATTGTCAGTTACAAAATACGATTTATCTCATTTGAATCAATTAAAAATATAAATTTTAAAACTCTTTATCAAATTATACGTGTGGTATCTATATTTTCAAAACTGCGTTTTAGGGGAATTGCAACGAATCGAGTGACTTTCAACGGTAGTATATTGTCATGCTGGAAGAAGTCCGTTTACCAAAATGCAGTCGTAAAAAGTGATGAAACGTCAACTTATCAAGAACTTTATATATCAGAAAACGCTTACCAAAATACCACAATACGATGATTATTCTTTTCTATTCAGCATAAAACATGCATCGGAATAACAACCGCAATACTGTTCAAAATGCAATAGACTAGAGTTAACAAAAAAGGAAGGCATTGTGTGACCCTAGTAACAACTCGACCTATTGAATTAGAGCGACCATCCACTACAATACAACTACAATACATTTTGATTAACTGATGTTAACTTGAATATATATGGTTATATCAATCAAATTTGTCTGAAGTACAAGTACAAGTATTTTCCAAATATATGTTACCTAAATGTATTCAACAAGTGTAAAACACTTTCGTCATAGCCTTAAAACTAACACCGTCTAAACCAGCCATTGCACTTTGCAACAATGATGATACTGTGTATGCTCCTGTACACAGATACTCACCATAAAGGGTTTGGAAAATCGCAAATTGGATGAGAGAACGGCAAATTGATTGTTTTCTTTCAAAGTAGTATATTCATCGTGGCCAGTAAATAAGCAATACTCACGGGTGTTGAATAGTAAATTGTGTTACATTTACGGTTGTTTAAGAAGATATTTAGAATAATTTAACAGAATTGTTTGATTCTTTGTATGTAAACTCATTGCCTTTCATATTAGAATGATGCTTTATTACAATGACACTTTATACAAGGACACCAATGATTAATATTACAATTATTTAAAGTCATTATTATTAATATAAGGTTTGTCTTTATATTTGATAAAAAAGGAAATAAACAAAGAGACAAAACGTCTGATCATTTACAAACAAACATATGTTACATATACATAAAACGTTTTATGTATAAATTGTAAACTATTCTAGGTTGATATTATATAAGCTACCTAAAGAAACTCAATTTTGCCTTCTGATTTATTTTATATTTTAAATATTTCGAATAAGTTAATAGCATTATTTCTCAATAAGGAATATGTAAGTATTTTTTTCTTTAAATTTAAATATAGCGTTGTTTGACAGTAAATGTAATGTTTTACAATAGAAAAAAAACACAATTTGTTATCTTTTAAAAACGGCGAGAAATTGTTTTTAGCTCCATTTAGGTGAAAACTTAAAAGAAGTGTTCTTATGCAGGTTGGTTTAACAGCTGATAGAATGGTTTAGTTTTGTATCAAATAATCTGAATTGATAGTGGGATAGCCTATTTATTTTGGCTTCACTACTGTATTATGTTTGGGTATTTAACATTTGATCTTAACATGTTTTTGTTTTTAGTTAAAAAAATTATATAATTATGTTATCACACAAAACTGCAAATTTGCATGTAGGAATTGTTAGTTTAGTCTTTGTACCAATACATTTTTGGGGATATAAGATATTGCGATAATCAATTGATTGTAAATGTGATACTCAGATCTTTAACCTGTTTAAAATATAAATTTGAGTCTGAAATACTTGATAAGTTTATTTGTTGTTTTTTTTTCATTCATTCAGCTGTGTTCCTTGAATTCCCAACATCTTATCCACCGTCATTAATATCAAAATACTACTACTGACAAGCTACTGACAAACACGTTGATAAAACAAGACTATCAACAGTCTCGTTTAAAGTCATCCTTTCATAAGTTCTACGGTCAATACAATGATCTTGTCAGCAAACACAATCTTCCACTTGGTCGAATGCTGACTGACGTTTTGGAAACTTATTGTAAGACAATAATTAATCACCAAATTGTCTACGGACTTTTCGTTCTTTCCCGATTACGAGAAAAAACACACGGCGGGTGTGACCGGTCAGCAGAGGATAATCACTCCTCTTGAACACCTGATCCTGCCTTTATCTTTTTGGAAGTCCGTGTTGCTCTGCTTTGAATTTGTATAAATTTCGTTTTATGGATTTTTGAGATGGTTGACAGTTTGTTATTGATATTTTTTACTCTATTACAGTTATCGCCGAGATTAGGAAGGTGCCGCATCAATTGTTTTTTTTAATATACCACGAAAGTCATCAGAAAACTATAAGACCGGAAATACCAATTAATATGGAATTGATCAGGAAGTTTTAACTTCACAAGTGATTCTTTTTCAAAATTTCACGCCTGGGTTACAGTCAAAACAATGTCAATACAATGTGTATTGGCTCAATGCAGCTACTGTATGAACTCTCCTAAGACATTTGCAATGCAAGATCTTTTATTAAATAGATGAAAAAAGCAGCATTAATAGTCGTATCAAATTACCAAATTTTAATATTATTCAAAGATATTTTATGAAAAATAGAAATATTTCAATATGAAAAAAATATACGTTGTTTGCATATAGTCTGCTGGGTAGCCAGCGATTAATGACATATTTCTACTTAAAAGATTAAAGACTTGAAAAATCTATCTTTGGCATGTATGCATTCTCCATTACATTACACTGCAAAGGAGACACAGTTAATGCTCTATAATGCTTTATTTGCAGTCAAAACAATTTTACCATATAACGGAAAAGATACAAACAAAAATTCATAAAAAAAATTAATATTCGATATTAGTCTCTGTTTCGTGAAATGGTATTTCAAAAAGGAGTCTTTAACGATTAATGAAAAAGGACATTAACGTGTTGAGTAACCGTATTCATTTGCCATTAGATGTTGCATTCTTTTCTTTTTCATAAACTAAACTAAACATAGAAAGTCAATAAAAGTGTATCAATGATTCCTACTTTTTTTTCCATAATCTTTACTATCTTCTGTTCCTTTGTCTTCCTTGTGTATTAGAGAATCAGAACTTTTTAGGAACTTATATCTACACTTTTGAAGTTGTTTAAATTTAGCGATCCAGGTTATTGATGTCGGGATCTATATTTAAAATAATTAGTCGATAAACTTATCACCAGATAGTTTAATTATGATGAACTTATTACCAAACTTTCTTTTTTATTTAGACTTTTTAAAATAAAAAAAATTTAAAACTTTTACAATCTAAACTATCTTAAGATGCTAGCAAAGTAATCTCACAAATTAAAGGATTGTAGTTCTTGCAAAAAGCTTTTAAACATTTCCCCATTTAATTTTTTGTTAAACTCTTTGGGCCCTAGTATAAGTTAATTTATCAATTTATAATGTACACAACTTCTTGGATTTCTTGCATAGGAGTATTACAATTTGAAACAGTGTAGTTTCCGAGAAGAAGATTTTTCTATATGTCTATGCTATTATTTAAAGGCTTTTATGGGTTACATTATTAGTCCGGGGTGTGTGTGTGTGTGGGGGGGGGGTCGCGACTGTAACATTGAAGAGTGTACACTATCTTAAAATACCTACATAGTAACTACAACAATTGTAAATTTACTGACGCCAAAAATTCTGTCGGATCAATGTGTAGGAAATCCATTGTGACGTCACTCGAAAAGAGGATGACTTCGTTAGTCTTATGTAATGAAATTACGTTGTGTAAGCAGTATATTTACAATGCATGTACATAGTCTTTTATTTTGTTCTCGTGTGAGTGTGAATTGGGACACTATATTTACAGGGAACTGCTGGTCCGATAAAAACATTACATTACTGGTCCGAGTAACTGACGCCCAAAAAATCTGTTGAAACAATGTGCATCTAGTCTGAATTTTCTATGCACACGCGCCTTGCCGGTAGAGTTTGCTTTGATCGTTAAACTTTGTACGCCTCTTTGGGCTCTATTATTGGCCCAGGGTCTCTTTTTTATAATTTAGAATTAACACTTTTCGCTGATGCTTACATAGAAATATCACAAATTATAGCATCGTAGTGCTAAGAAGAAGATTTTTTCTAATATTTTCCCGTTATACTTCTTGTAAAAATAAAACCCCTCTTCGGATCAGAGTATTAGTCCGGGAGTCACGATTTTCACAATTAAGAATCTAAAATATCTTAGGATGCTTGCATAGTAATCTTACAAATTGTAGCGTAGTAGTCCTTGAGAAGAAGATTTTTAAACAATTTTATCAACCTATAATCATTTTATATACAACCGTTGGTTAAATTATTGACATTTCTGGTAAAGAAGTATTTGAGAAGAATGTTTTAAAGACATACACCCAGTGTCCACTGTTTCGCAAACATTTCCCTATTTAAAAGGAGTGTGCCGTTTTAGTACAACAATTTTGAATTCCCTTTTCCATAATAATGCGTTGCGCCAAGTTTGGTTAAATTTAGCTGAGTGGGTTTAGAGAAGAAGTCTATAACGTGAAAAGTTAACAGACAAACGGACAGCCAGACGGACGTTGGAATAGAGGTGATCAGAAATGCTTACTTGAACCTTTGGTTCAAATGTGCTTAACTTTTTATGCCATCTCGTTGCGAGCAAATGGGATGTCTTCCGTCCGATTTTCAAAACAAAACTGTCGATATATTTCCCAATTGATGTCATCCATAAATTAAAGTATCAAAAAATAAAATGGATTTTTATCGTTTAAACACAGATCAATCCTACAACTTCAAGACAATTTTGCTTCAAGAATATTTTTGAGAAACGAACTTTGGCCTCTTTACATCATTACTTTATGGGACTGGCCCTTAAATTTTGATATCTTCTAAAAGTGTCCGTATTTTCAACATTGTTCTTTAATTCTGATCAAATAGTTTCTAGTTAGAGGTAAATAGAACAATCAGCCACATAACTCATTAAATAATTATAGCAACTGTGAATATAACATGTTGTTTAGAATTACATTTTGCACGTATTTTAAGCTATGATACACAAACAAATTGTGTTTGATAGTTACGATATATAATGATTTCAAAGATACGGCCCATTTAGATTTCGTATTGCACGGCAGATCGTTATTTTGGTATGTCAAACACGTATAATCTGTTATTATAGACAATTTTGCTTCAAAACATTAAACAAACTCTAAATATTTTTTTCACATATCCACAAAAGACTTACTGCCCTTATATTTGTTTAATATACGGGACACCCCCCCCCCCTAAAGTATGATATCATTGAAGAAGTCCGGGTACTTGCAAGGTATATTGTTCTTCAGTTTGTAGCGAAATGTCCGTTGGTCTTGAGATAAATAAAACAATCTGTTCTAAGGGTTTTGTGGGTATGTGTCGTGACACATAACCACAAAATAGAATTCGCAATAAAAGTTTGTTTTAGAGATGTTCAGAATAAAATTATTAAGATTTTACATTACTAATATTTTAAAATATTTTTCGATTTAAAGTTACATAACAACAAAGTATTAGGATATTAGCTCCTTTAGATCCCTTTAATCCTATTCTGTAGCGTTTTGATTTGAAAAAAAAAATGGTCTAACAGTTTTAAAACGTCAATAAAAAAAATTCAATTATGCTTCACAATACACCAATTCTTTTTCTAAATATTAAAAAAATATTTTTGACCCATATGGGTTCTCCACTTAAGAGCCTAGCCCCTTAATTTAAATATCTTTGAAAAGGTGATAGTATTTGCAACATTTCGTGTTCTTTAAGTCATAACTTCGGTCTTGAATAAAATAAGACAATCAGTTTTAGCGACTAGCCACGCCACTCTCTGATGGGAGTCGCAATGATAATTTTGAAGAAATTATGCTGTTAAGAATGAAAATTTACAAGATTTTTCTTATATTAAGATTCATAGATATTTTTTGCTTGTATTTTTTCATAAATAAACAAAATTCAAAATTCAATTTGCACATATGTGATATATGTATTAATAGCCTGCCAAACAACAACTTCCTATCTTGAAAACTAGGAGGAGTTATGCGTATATTAGGGATACCATATATGTAATATTTTGCCAAAAAATGACAACTTTCGACAGCAATAATTTTTTTATCAGTTATTAGAAATCAAATTCCTAGCAATATGCACACCTGATAAATATACCATTGATCTGCAAAAGAACAAGTTCTACCTGAAAAGCTAGGAGGAGTTATCTGTACAATAAAGGTACCCTTTTGGCAGCCGCCCGCTCGCCATTTTCATTATTTAAAGAACCGGATGCAATTATAATGATAAATGAAATCTAATTTTTTTGTTTTATGTACATAATATGACTTGACTGTCTTTCTCTCTTTTTTCCTTCTGTCTCTTTTGTATGACTCTTTTACGAATCACTGTGATATATACTATTTTTTTGTACCAATACAATACATATGTATAACAGTAATCGGATTTAATTTTTTTTAAAATAATAATAACTATATTCGATCTAGGTGCAAGCCACGAGTTGTCTTCCGTTTGAATTCACCTTAAAAATGGTGATCGGGATACTTTTTAGTTTTTGTTATCTCTTAAAACTTAAAATTACCTTTAACTATCGCTACGAAACTTCAAACGCAATTCATTTGACCGTTTTACACTTAAAATGCTTTTTTTCTGCATCAACATTTGTTGTAAGTATTTATAACAAAGCAAATTACAGTGTCGTAACATTGCATATTGTTTTAAGGAGGCAAATTTAGTGGAGATTTCCGCAGAAAAACCAAAATAGCAAAACTCCTAATTTTTTACTATATGTAATTTACATCAACTCAAGTTTATCTGCAAAGGCTCAAGAAAATCGACTGTCTGGTTCTCTGTAGGGGCCATCTCAAAATACAGTTACATTTACTACAGGAATATATTAGGAAATTGTCATTTTCCGCAATTTGAAGCAGATTAGAAAAAAAAGTTTTTTTTCTAAAATTGTGACATGTTATTAGTAATATCATTTAATACCTTATATGTAAAAATTCTGAAATTATTTTTTTGTTTTCAGTGGGGACCATTTTAAGATATTAAAATGCACCAAATTGCACTTTATTTGCAGCATTATAAATTTAGATTGGTATAATAAATTCATTTAGATTAAGATAAATACAACCGATTATAGTATTATTTTGTGAGAAGATTTTTAACTCTTTTTTCCTTATTTCTCATAACGCATTCTTACAGAGCTTCATTCAATGATAACGTCATAAAAGCACAATGACAACGCTTACCTACCGTGCAACGGAAAAATTGTTTAAGAAAATATGATTTTCCTCAAAAAATCTATTTATTGTCTGTATTTTGTTTATTGTGTTCATTTTTAATGATATTGTAAACAAAATCATAATAAGTTTAAAACACTATTTTACTAGAAGTGCAAACAATGCGGAATGAAAACTTAAGTCGGCCTCCTTAGAATTATGCATAATGATCGTTACATTATAATTTATTTATATATTTATCTATTTAATATACATTTACATATATTTATTCACTCATGTGTTCCTTTTCTGACCTTATGTACATATGATCAGCTCTTCTTGTGTCCTCTTTATTGTTCACATTACACCACTTCTGTGAAGTTTTGACAATTTGTGTTTCATGATCCATTCGGGAGTGAAAGAAAGAGTGAATGAATGTATGAATGAAAGACTGGATCTAATGATTAATCAATTACAATGTATAGCCAATAAAAAGAGATTGCATGAAAACATAAATGTTACTCCATATAAACGACCAGGTTAATTCAGACTTCCTGGTTCTATATGCTATAGGTTGCCTATTTGAACAGTACAGTGTTCTATCAGAAAAATGAACTGTATACACTGTGTTTTCCATGTAGCCGGATTACTTGCAGCATTTGCATATGGTATGTTTGTTTGTTTTAAAAGTGATCTAGATTTGTTCTTTATATCAATCTTTCTATTTTTTATAATACATGCCCCTATAACATCCTAGAACTATGATAGTTGAATGTAGCTAAAAGTCACTGTTTGTTGTTGTCCATCATTATTTATGTATTCATTTATTTTTTTTAAGATAATATATCTTACGAAAAGGTCGCCACCTATTTTACAATCCTAGAATAATGATAATTGAATATAGATGGAAGTTACTGTTTAAATGTTGTCAATTCCTAAACTTATCGGTTTTTTAAGTTTCGTTTTAGAACGTATGGTTATTCTGGCATTGCAAAAAAAAATTGTCGAGCTTGTATCATTTTCCCGTTTTACACATTTTACATTTTGATGAGATATAATCCCATGAGTGGATTCAACGTCTGTTCAGGGTTTCCTTTATGCTTAACAAAAATGCATATATTGCGTTTAATGGCTGCTTGATGTACTGACTGCGTATACACGACGATTTTTTTAAAAGACTGATTCCATTCAATCAAATATATTTCTCGACAATTTAGAGATTTAGATGCAACGGAATGAATTTTGCATACCAGTAAGACAAGTTATATGTAAAGATTATTTTTTTGCGTCCAAATAATATGCAAATGGTATGCAACGAATTCATTTCGAGGTGTTGTTACAAAAGTTACACTGCGCTGTCCCAGTGACCCTTACACGTACTTTGTTTCCACTGTATGGTTATCAGTATGCAGACGTTGTGCAAGCTCAAAGTGCAAGCCGTGCAATGGCGTTCTAGTTGATTCTTTAACGGCAAATGACGATGCGACGCTGTAGAAGCTATTTGCCTACCTCGGCGTTCTGCATTTTAAAAAAAAAGCAGCAGGTCATATGCAGCGTTCAGTTTGACATGGATTTGAGCGAAAATTGTACTTGATTATACCATTTATTCAAGAAATTGAAATGTACAGTCTGTTAATAAAATACTGTATACTACTTAAAATATTTGTATCATTTAAAAGAGGACATATCCTACAAAAAAGTCGCCACCCAATCACCTACCTCTACATCAGTGAATTCAGAGGCTAGGAACGCAGTTGATGGAAACATAGCGACGTGTATGAGGACAGGAGATATAGGATCAACCTCTAATCACAAGACTGTTTGGTGGAAAGTGGATCTCGGGAGAGTTTACAACATCTACAGCATAAACATCCAATTCAAAAACTACGACGGTTACCGTATGTAGTATTAGGATGTACATACATACAGAATTCGGATTCCTCTACTGCGTGTCTAAATAAAAAACAAATATATAACTATTGGGATTATGTTATTTTCCTAATTACAGAATTAATGGTATAAAATTTTATAATCTCCACAGATATTCAACTGTTTTAACAAACTATATTTAGTCTTATTGGTGACGAAAACTACGATACCTTTTTATTGTTTGAATGCATTAATAATTGTCCTTTAATAGAATGTATACAATCAGTTTTAATTATTAAAAAGACAGTATACTACAATAGGTAGCATTGATAACTATTTATGCTCAAGCGCAAAAATTCGCTTATTAACGCGTTTTGTATTTGCATTATTAGTTAATTCAAATATCAAATAAGCAAATAATTTGTTTAGTTGAATATTAAATATACGTAAGGTAGAAAATGCGAATGTAACCGAAAAGTTAAGCATTGTAAATTTCATTTCCTAAGAAACGAGAACAAATTAATCGTTTTGAAAGACCAAAATAAGAATAGACAAATTAAGTCTCTAAACCAAAAAATCCAGTAGGCTAATTGTTCTCGAACAATTAGAGGTCTTTCCATCTTAATATTTTTAATGAATTGTTCGATTGATCAATAAGGTATACAAAAGATTATTCTACCTATAATGCATGTTGTACTATAAAATTGGAAAACCACAAAGCCATAAAATGATAAATGATTTGTAAAGGGATTTTTTTTTTCATTTTCAAGCAATTTCTTTAAGAATTCCACGTTGTATGTATCGTTAACATTTATTGAATTACCTTTCTGAATTTTTTCCACTATGAACAAAACTGAGCCAATTGAATATTTTTTACACAATCATATAAACAGTAAAGCTAACAATAGAAGAGAGTGTTCTACAGGCTAGCTGTCTTTTTACAAAATGAATGGGTTCACTGTGAAAACAAGTTCCACTTGAGTTACCACAGGACTTGATGTATTACCTGGTTTACCCAATTGAATACCTTATTGCGCAATCCAGCAAGTTATTGAAACCCTTACTATAATTCTGTATATCAAATGATATGAAAATTCATTAATTAACCGACTTCCAAATGACCATAACCTTTGACCTTTATGTCATTTTGTTTGGCCAAGGTAGACGCTTCCTTTCCAAGTGAAAAGAACTCTCTATGATACACAGTAAAAAGGTTGAAAGTGATTTTATTAAAGTTTCAATACTTTCAGGGGCAATAACTGCTAGAAGGGGGCCTTAGATCTTTTCGGTATGAATAGATTAGAGAACCCTCTAGGTGTACTGAAGACATTGGTAAAAGTTTCAAGTCTCTATCTCTTATGGTTTTAGAGGAGTAGCGATAATAAGCATGTAGTATAATAGGGGCTATAACTCTGTAATTATTCAAAGGTGTGCGCCAAGGGGCTTTTTTTAAAATGTCTTACAATGTCCTCCTACATCCAAGAAAAAGTTTTTTTCTATCACCCTAAACAAAAGAGATCTAAAAACATCTTATTAAATGACCTTTAAGGGTAATAACTCTGTAAGTTCTGGGAGTTCTTTGACACAGGGTCAATTGGTACCATAACTTCTAATGAGCAATTACATAAATTTTAAATTGTTTGGATAACTCTAATAATAAATAAGTCACCCCGAGCTAAAAAGAAAAAGGAAGAAGAATAAAAAACATAAAGAAAACAAGAGGTCTTTCACCTTAAAGGTGGAAAGACCTAATTATCACCCGGATCACAGGAAGTCGTCTGGTATTAAGCGAACATCGCATGTAAAAACTAGAGTTGGTATCGAGAAATAGTATTACGTAATATAAGGATAAGTAAATAATTTGACAAAGAAGAAATCCAGTTTATTTTAAAGACATCTCTTTCATTCGAAACTGTTATGTAATTTTTTGTAATAATAGATGTTGATATATTATTTTCAGTCGATCGCCAAAGGGGACGATTTGCAGGATTCTCACTTTATGTATCAGATAGTGATGTTTCACCAAGTACTGATATGCATAGTTCTACTCGGTGTTACAAGGACGGACCACAGTTACCGCCCCTTAACTTTACAACAATATGTACAGAAAAGGGACGCTACGTCATATATTATAACGAACGATTCGGCGGAGTTAGCTACCCGGAAGGATATGAAGTACAAACTGTATTCATTGAGCTATGTGAGGTCATAGTACATGGTAAATATATATATATATATATATATATATATATATATATATATATATATATATATATATATATATATATATATATATATATATATATATATATATATATATATATGAATAGGGCATTTACTTGATTTTTTGAGTGAAGTAATGAATGAAGACGAAGATACTCAAAGCAGTTTAATTTGCAAATGTGCTAAGATAAAACTATAAGCATTTATTTAAGTAATATTTTTTGGCACAGAGTTATCATTTTAATAGCATTCTACATGGTACTTCAAAAACATTCCATGAAAGTAAACCGCTCTAGGGCTTAGCCAAAAAGATCAGACAACTTGTTTTAATCAAAGTACAGCAGTGATGAGTTGATTTTATCGATTATTATTTATTTAAATATGCATGTTATTAAAGACGTGTTACAGCCTGCACATACACATAAATGTCAAAGGATTACAGTGTTATATAAATAATAATATTTTGGTATTGCCTTATAGAGTATCTACGCCTGTAAACTTACGGTATTTACGTATTTTATGTACTGGATCATTGCATCACAGTAGACCTTCATTATCTCGTTTTCCCTTTAATTAAGGTCTTCGGTTTCCAACGTTTCTTATTAAGGTCTTCCGTTTCCAACGGAAGACCTTATAGAGATTGTAATGTTTTTTATTATTATTTTTTTCCCATATTTTGTCCACAAGATATCCAGAGATGGCTGGATAGATTTACTTCAAGTTTTCAGGAGTGATAGAAAATGATCGCATCTCGAGGCGTTTTTTTCATTTTTTCAAAATCGACTTCCTGTCGTCCGTTTCCTGTCCCGCGACAAAAAGCTTGTCACATCGAGATCTCAGAAGCGATAAAGATTTGAACCTCTAAACTTTGAGGGATGATAGACCTATAGTTGTAAATGTGTTTAAACTATTTTGTTTTGTTCGTCGTTACTTCCGGTCGTCACCGGAAGCTCTTCAAAATTTTTCGTTTTACGTATTTAATTTTTTTTTCCATAAACTTTCACTAATCATAGACACTTGATTGAAGATGTGTTTAAACAGTTTCTTTTTGTCGTCCGTCACGTCCAGTCCACAGCGGAAGGGTTCAAACAAATCAAACCGTTTATCCGTTAAACTGTTTTTATTTGATAGTTTTAGCTACTTCGATGAATAATAATGTAAAATAAGAAAGTTAACAAGATATAAAAAATTTAAATTTCATTAAGCACTTCCGTTTGTCCGTTTCCTGTCCCGAGACAAAACACCTTATATCGAAGAGATCTCAAAAACGGTAACGACTTCAACAACTAAACTTTGTAGGATTATAGACCTGTGTATGGACACGTGTTAACACTATTTCGTTTCATCCGGCGTAACTTCCGGTCGTCACAGGAAGTACACCAAATTCTGATTTTTAAAAAATATGTTGGTTTTTTAGCATGGAAGTAACATTTTAGTTAAAAAAATACAGGAGGTCATCCACACATGGTAGAAAAACCAAAAAAAGTTCTACTTCCGGTAAGACATCTCAAATATCTCAGGTAGCCTTCTTTTAAAAAAACAAACTACCCCCAAGATCTCAGAAACTGAGAGATCAAGACACAAAACTTGTATGGATAATGGGCATTTGAATGAGCACGTGTTTAACGGGTTCCATTTGGTCGTACGTCACTTCCGGTTTTCACTCGAAGAGTTCAAGCAATAAAGGGTTTTTTGTTTTGTTTTAACATTAGAATTTTTTTTAACATTTTACTCAATGTGATGAACAATAACGTATCATAGGTAAATGTACTAAAATACGTATTTTCAATTTCTTAATCACTTCCGTTCGTTCGTTTCCGGTCCCGAAACAAAAACCTTTTCTCAACGAGATATTGTAACTAACAAAAACTTGAACATCCAAACTTTGAGGAAAGACAAGGCAATGTATGAAGATATGTTTACTATGTTTTGTATGATCCGGCGTAACTTCCGTCGTCACAGAAAGTACTCAAAAAATGACGTTTTGTCTTTTTGTTTTGTTTATTTCTTGGGAATTCCTTTACAGTATAAATTATATCCGTTTTCTGTTTACAAGAGAAATGGATCTTTTGTACAGATTTATACGTGAGGAACGGAAGACCTTTTTGTTGCTATAGCAACAAGAGTCTAGTTATTATTATTCTTATTTTTTCCACGTTTTTCTCAGAGATGCCTGGAACTATTTATTTGAAATTTTCAGGAATGATAGGGAATGATAAAGTCTAGGAAGGATTTTTTTAATTTTTTCAAAATTCATTTCCGGTCGTCCGTTTCCTGTCCCGCGACGAAAAAGCTTGTCACCTCGAGATCTCAAGAATGGTAAAGACTTAAACAACCAAACTTTGTACGATTATAGACCTTTGTATGTAGATGTGTTTAAACTATGTTGTTTTGTTCGTCGTAACTTCCGGTCGTCACCGAAAGCACTTCAAAAATAGTGTTATTACGCATTAAATTCATTTTCCATCAATTAAATATATAAGTATAAATCTATACATAAATTATCTATGCGATGTTAAATCAAAAAAAAAAATCTACTTCCGGTGAGATATCTCAATCATCTCAGGTAGCTTTTTTAAAACACATTTTGTACCCGCGAGATCTCAGAAACTAGGCTATAAGTGATCAAGACACGAAACTTTCATTGATGATAGACATTTGATTGAAGATGTGTTCAACCGGTTTCATTTTGTCTTCCGTCACTTGCAGTCAACACCGGAAGAGTTCAAACAAATCTAGCTGTTTATCATGGTAAAAAAAAGTTCTACTTCCGGTGAGACATCTCAAATATCTCAGATAGCCTCGTTTTTTAAAAAACAAAGTACCTACAAGATCTAAGAGACTGTAATAGATCAAGCCACAAAACTTATAAAGATAATGAACATTGATTGAACATGTGTTTAACGGGTTTCATTTGGTCGTACGTCACTTCCGGTTCTCACTCGAAGCGTTCAGTCAAAAGAAGTTTTTTTTAACGTTAGATTTTTTTAAACATTTTACTTAATGTGTAAACAGTTATGTACCGTAGGTAAATGTACTAAAATATCTACTTTCCTTTTCTTAAATCGCTTTCGTTTGTTCGTTTCCGGTCCCGAGACAAAAACCTTTTTTCAACAATATATTATAACTAACAAAAACCTGACCTTCCAAACGTTGAGGAAAGACAAAATGTATATATTATATCTATTTTCTGTTTACAAGATAACTGGATTTTTGTGCAGAATAATACATGGGAACGGAAGACCTTTTTGTTGCTATAGCAACAAAAGTCTAGTTTTCTATATGTTTGTATTCTTTTTAATATGTTATGATAATCTCCATTTGGAAGAAATAAAGAATGTAAACTAGTTTGTAAGCTAAGCCATGTTCAAAGGTCTTTCAAAGAAATAAGAAAACTATCGACACTTGTGGTACTCTTATAATTTCTTTGACGGCCGATTGCTTTGTATTATGTATTTCATAACTTCTAAATATGAGAACAAATAATTATTTTAAGATCTTTGACTTTAAACTTAAAATATATATTTAATTATGTTAATAATTATAGTTCAATTATGGTTCAAAAATTTAATTAGCCCCATTATCATGTAGTACCTTTAATGTGAAAATGATTGACCTCAGATAAGACTCTTATTGTTTGAAGATTTCCACTGCAGTAAAAGCACTCTTCCAAGTGTTCCTCTATTATATAATAATTGGTGATCTAGTAAGTAACCTAGGGTTATTTATGTCCTGAGTTGTATGCACTGAATCGACACGAGATTTACGTCCGCACGTGGTTGAATTAACACAGACCGACCGAATAAACAAACAGATGGAAAAGTAAAACACATTAAAGAGAAAAATTTTACACATTAGGAATAATTAAAAATGATTTTTGCCACATTTTGGTTTTTGTTTCGCCATTCTTAAAAAAAGATCAGCTTGAGCACTGGAAACAAATGACAGTACAGAAGAACCACTAATTTGTTCATGTGACTGCTGGAATCTAAACAACATTTCTTTACATATTCATGTGAATATTATCAAATATAAACACTGAATTCCTCATATCCGGACAACACTTTTAATCGTGCCAGTTTCTATCCCAGTGATGTAACATTGTAACACGGAAGTTTTATTTCATTTTTAAACTGCCTTGAACGCTTAGGGATTGATTGTTTTAAATAAAATTACTGCCGTCATGAGAAAAGGGCCCTTATCTTTTGACGTCACAATGCTCAGAAAACAACGTCAAAGTTGCGGCTTTGTAAACGCAGTTTTTTAATTTTCTGTTTCTATTTTTTTTCTGCGTCTATGTTGTGGTTTTCTGAATAACTAGAGTCTGGCCTTGTTTTAATACCGCGACCAATATTTTTGCAGTCAAATATTACCTGTTGATTTAAAAAATAAATATTTGATAAATGAAATATACACATGTAACGTCAATATCTACACATTTCGAACGCGTAAATATTGCACAAAAGTTGATGCTGAGACGTCATAAAATTGCTGCTTTTGCATCCGCTATGAAACTTAAACACCACATTTTACATTCTAGTGTGTGATGAAAATATTCTTTAATTGGGAAATCGCTTTTTTATAAATCATTGTTAAAAACGAAAAACCCGTCTCGCATACGCTGTTAACTGAATGCGCAACTGGTTGCGGATTTCCGATGATGATTTATAAAGTATTCTGAGTAAGATTATACAACTTTAGTTAGCATGAGCAATACATGTATGATTTAATAAAGTAAAAAAAAAACTACACTGCACACTCGTTGTTGATAAGAGGGGTTGAAGGCTGAGACATACCGAATCGATGCAGAGCAGTATTGTTCAAATCTAACAGTTATCTGTGCAGTAATTACTGTGAAACAATACAAGTCAAATATTTCAAATCATAAGTTTGGAAGTTCACCTCACGGGAGACGATTCTACACTTTTTGAATTAGTAGGAAGGAATACGAGAGAAGCGGCTATGTCTCAGTATAGTGCCACTGCCAACATACAAAATAAATTCTCGCATATTCTATTACAATTTAAGAATTTGCAATCAAATTTTGAAATTATTTAACGAATTAAAAAGCTATAATTAACGGATTAGAAGAGTTTGAGAAATATTCTGACAGCGTAAAAATCTACTCTGATGTATCGCATTTGATTTCATGGGAAGACCTGATTCTTAGTGACATTTTCATGTAAAGTGCCTTTAATGAAACAACATAAAGCTATGTTTACATATACGAATGAAAAAGTTGTTTATCATTTGAGCGCAACATATTTTGTTTTCTTGTGCAATTCAACAACCCAAATCCACATGTTGTGTGTACTTTTTTAGCTAACTTACATGAAAAAAATCAGTCATAAAATGCCTGAAAACTCACCACATTTTCATGGATTTATAGCATTTTATACGATTATATTCATCTCAAGTCAGTTGCGTACATAATTCAAAATTAAACAGGTTTGTAAACGCAATCATTATACTTCTATAATACGTTTCATATCAAGTCGATAAAATTGCCGTTTTATAAATTAATTCAGGTTAATCGATAAATATAAACACTACATGTGCGACATTTACAATTAATAACATGCATGGCCGTACAATTCACCTTCATAGATAATGGTTTCAAGATACAAATTTCGATGATAGTCAATGTGTATGAATGTGTGTTTGTTACAAATAACAGCAATAAAAATAATCCGAGAATCGCGATTTTTCTTAAAACTTCGGAATACCGTATGCAACTTGCATCATTTAATTTGTCATTTTGTTTAAAATCGATAATCACTTGGCCGATATTTGTATTCAATGAGAGAGAGAGAGAGAGAGAGAGAGAGAGAGAAGGAGAGAGAGAGAGATTGATTCATTAATCGTGTAACATCGATAATAAGAAAATTAAATTTAGTCAATATGTAAAAATGTTCTTGCAGAGTATAAGCTATGTCTATCGGCAGTGTACAATCAATTAGTGCAAACGAATAGACATAATTAATGCAGAAGTCTTATTGAAATTTACTGGCAATCTTACATTTTGAAAAAAAAAAGTGAAAATGCTTACATATTTCAACGATGTTGGTTTAAAAAAATCTTCACAAAAATACAACGGTATGCGTGAACTTACAAAGCGATTGAAGAGAAGTGTAGATTCAGCACGTGGGGTGCCTTTTGTATTTTGTTTGTCTGCCGTATTTGATACACTTAATTAGGTGTGTACTAGTATATTTAAACAATAAACCAAAAAAAGTAGCGATGTAACCCGCGTTCTGAAATGTAACTATCTTTATAGCCATAACCCGCATGTATCACCGAAGACCGAAGAAAGTATTTTATTGTTTATATTTACATCTTTTATTTAATAAATTAATGAATTGAATTGATCGTAAAAAGTAAGCAAAGATCATTAAATTATTGTTAATGTACACCAGAACGATAGATGAAAGCTGTAGCCAACGCATCTGATATGGGAAATTGAGTTTGGCATCATCATGATTATATACCATATATCAGTTTTTTCCGCGTGTATCCAACTTCCGCTTTGTTCGCGACGATTTCCGAATCGCAGAAAATATATCGGCGTAAATGATACAAAGTTTTGTTCTCATAAATTAGTTCTTTCTTTTCTTTTGAAGTAAACAGGTAT